>JAYKAV010002508.1:309050-579057 GCA_035582835.1 Phoebastria nigripes | reverse complement strand
GCTCCGGCTCCGGCCCCGGCGTGCTCTGCCCCGCGCTGGGGCACCGCGCTGCTGCACGGCGCCCCCGGCTCTGCCCTCCCCGCCGCGCACACACACACACGGGAGGGGGGAGAGAGAGAGGAGGAGAGGGAGGTGTACGAGCGCGCACGCACACGGTTACAGAGAGCGAGAGGGAGAGAGGTACACGCAGACACACAGACGCGCGCAGAGACACGCACCCGTGAGCAGAGGCACGCACGGATACAGAAAGACAGACACACGCAGATAGAGGCAGCGCCAGCACGGACACGCTCAGATACAGACAGATGCACGCACCCACGCAGCGAGACACACATGCACCCGTGGACGTGCGCGGAGGCTGGTGCTTGGCCCCCTCCTCGCCCCCCGCCGCGGCGGCCGCAGCAGCCCCAGCTCAGGGGCGTCCCGGCTTTTGGGGGGGCTACCCCCGAGGGGATCCCGCTGCGGGCTGCAGCTCTCCGGCCAGGCACTTCGCAACAGCTTGCCCAAGGGGTGGCACCGCCCCCGCCCTTCTTTTCCCCCACCCCGCCACCATGAAAACCTGCCCCTGCCCCTTCAGTCAAAACCCCGACGGGGACTGTCAAACACCGCCGGCTCCGGTCAGTGCTCAGAGCTCAGCCGTGGGACCCGGGAGACCTCGGTGTTGTTCCTGTCCCTGCCGCAGGCTGTAGTTGACCTTGAGCCAGTCACTCCATGCCTGTGGCTCGCGGACCTCCATTTATAAATGTCATAGTCATGATGCAAGCACGACAGTGGCATCGGACCGTCCACAGATGGAGACAACCTGTCACACAGTGAACAGTGCAGCTGGGAAAAGACACAGGTAAATACAGTTTCTCTCCTCTCATTTGGGGTGGATAGAGTTTGCCCCCTTCTCCCAGGTACCAAACAGGTGAGCTTGCTCATTTTTTTTGTTTACCACCACACAGTCAGCACTTAGTCTCCCTGGGAGCCAAAACTGCATTTTGCAGGCAATCAGACTTCCAGCTCTTTTGCCTTTAGAAACCTGTGGCTTGCTCCATCCATGTCACGCTTGGCACCTGAAAGCCTAAGAGAAACTCATGACAGTGTACTTTCTCCCTCCAAAAATGGGGCTAACACGTGAGGCTGCTTCCATCCTTCCCAGGACAAAAGTCTGTCTTTCCCTTGAAAGCCCTTTGTCGGTGCTAAATACTATTAAGCAGGCTTTTATCATCATAGTATCTGATGCCTTTGCTGGCTGCRAGCCATATGCTTAGCCTACACTATCTCTTACCAGCACATATCTAGAAGAAAACATTCCCCTCTTTACCCCTCCTCCCAATTCCTTTCTAACTTGCTGGCAATATTCAGTTACTTCAAGCTCTGGACATTTTGACCAGCTGACTGTGGCTGCCTTGTTTGGCTCCGTCCTCAGGAAGGAGGTGAATATGATTTAAATGTTGCTTAATCCATTTCCCTTTCTCACTCATTAGCATTGAAGATGGCTGTTGCAAAAGGAAGCATATTTTTTCATTTATATGAAGATGGCTGTCGCACAAGGAAGCATATTTTTCTTTCATATTATACATAATTAGGGTATGGCAACCAGATGAAAAATACTTTGCTGGAGAATATACCTTTTCTTTTAAAAAAAWGAATCAATGTTTACCTTTGTAATAGTAAAATGCTTCTTGCTGAGATTCCTTTTTCAATTATTACAATGAATTATTCATTCACAGTATTATTTGAATCATAATTATGATTTATTCATTCACGTGGTTAACTATTGAGAAATCCTTTAAAAACAGCTTTTGGGAGGGATGGAAAAGCTCCTGAGGTTTATAAGAGGATACAGGGCATGTCTACATTGCAATCACTGCTGTGATTGAGCTTATCCTGTACAGGGTTTAAACAAGCAAGCTTCAAGCAGCATAGCAGAGACAGCATGGAGCTCCGCAACGATTTGCAGGACAATTTTCCAGCCCACACAGACATTTCATGCTGCCACAGCTCTGGTCTTCACGTTACCTGAGCTAGCAGTGTTACAGATAGCTGAGGTGCCTCCATGTGAGCTGCAGTCCCATCTGGCCATGTCTACCCGCTCTGCTCACCTCCTACCACAGTCCATCTCTGAGTAGGCACCCAGGCTGCTATAAACCACCTGTGCTTGCTCCTGAAAGCCCTTAGGAAGTCACTGTATTGCCCTCTGTGTACTTACGCTGCACCTCAGACTCAGTATCAACCCCATAAGCCTTTGCAATGTGCAACTAAACTCTTTTTAGCACACAGCCTGTTCCCAAACTGATCTGCACCACGCTGCCTTGTGCAGCCACACCCCTCACTTCTATATTAAGAGGCGATGCCAGCTGCCACCGTTCAGCCTCCGTGCGGATCTTGCTGGGCCAGCATATTGCGATGGTACACAATTTGCAAAACTGGAGAGGAACGGCAAGGGAGATCCAGAGACGTCAGGGAGGGTCAAGAGGCGAACCCCGAAGCAGCATTCCAGAAAGCCACACAGCAGTACCGTAACACTCCCTGCAGAGTGATTTGGCTGCTAGGTCTGAAGCCAACAGCACAAGACCAGTGCCACCTAAAGGTGCCACTAAGCTTCTCTTTGAGTGGTGGCTGTGTTCACATCTCCAAGCTCAGATATGGCATGTTGCTATGGTTCAAGAATTTAGGATGACCACATCCTCCCCCAGGCTATATTGGTCACTAATTCCAAGGTGCACAAAAACCCCTTCATAGATCCATGGGAAAAAATTGTCGTTGACTCTAGCACAGCAGGACACCTGATTCTGGTCTCTCATCCTACTCCAGAAGCTGGAGGGACATCGTCCCCCAGAGCCTGGCCCTGACAGGCACCTGTCAATCTGCGGCACACAGCAGTGCAACTTCAACAAGCCAAACAGTTCCTTGGGTGTCTTATGCACCCCTGAATGTGGGTCAGCATTTTGGGTAACACTGCCATCCTTTGGATTCCCTTTAGCTCCCTTTCACTGGATTTGATGTGCTCAGCACTGCAGCTGCCACAAACTATGGGTATGTACCATTTTCTCAGGAAAGCCAAACTCAAGGTAAGCAATCCAAAACTGAGATACCCCAAGTGGGTATCTGGATTTGTGTCTAGCACATGCAGAACTTCTTATCCACTTCCTGCCTTTCTGGGTTTCCCGGTCACTCCATCTTTTCCTGAACTTTCCAGTTCTCTCCTCCATAGCTCTTGTGCTTCCCATATCTCCTGCTTCCCACATTCAGGTACTTTTCCCAGTTATTGAGCATCTCCTCCCTCTGACCCTACTAGTTTCTTCACTTACTTGCAGGTCAGTGGCCCCCAGTATCAAAGTCAGTATACTTTTCATATCCCTTTTGCAAAAATCCTATTGGGACTGGACCCTACCCAGTAAGCCCTGAACTTGGTGGCTGAGTTCCTGACTGACTAGAAGGAGACACTGGGCAACCAGGAGAACAGCTAGAGATGCTTTGCTCATATCACCTCTTGTAATACTCACCCATATCAAATGAAGAGACCAGAAGAAAAACAAACAATCCTTCCTACCTGCAGTAACTTTAGTGAACTATGGACCTCTGAAATCATGCATCAACACCTTAACATGCAGCCTAGGAGATACAACATAACCTCCCACAGGCTTGAGGCCCTGAGGTAGAATTCATCTCCCAGAAGCCAAAATATTCCACATGTAAAACAAATCCCGATGGTCTAAAAAGAGCAATAGCCAGAGAAATAAAAAAAAAAAAAATGTAATAGCTGGCAGAGCATCCACATTTGAAATGGTCATTTACATTTATGCACAGTACCAATTACAGCCAACTTCATACCTCCCTACTTACTCAGAGTCATGAATCTATAAATGAAAGTGCTAAACAGGAGAGGGAAGCAGAATTAGCTTATGCCCTGAAGCTGTTAGCCATACCACTCAGAAACAGAAGTTCTCCTGTTTTGTTCTCTTACCAGAAACTAGGAACAAACATATCTGTTTATTAACAGCCTTCCAGGCATCGGAGCAACCAACTGATACGGTATCAAATGCTAATGGCCAAATTCTTTAGTGCCTTCAGCCTTTTTATCCTAGTCTGAGTGAATGCGTAGGTCTGAAACGTTACTCTCTTCATCTGGCAGAATGTGAGACACACTTATGCTATCAAAGATGAGTGACTTCACTGAATATGGGAAATGAAACGTTGGCTTTCGTGTTTACATTAAACTGTAACAGGGAAGCAAATATACAAGGAATTCTCAATTGGTTGTAATTTCAGATCTCAAAGCATCAGCTGGCAACAGAGTGAGTAGGGTTCGGGTATCTAACAATACCCTCTTCATGTATCCAACATGCTGCAGCTTCCACCATTGCCACAATGGGCAGTGATAAGACTTCCCAGTTTTCCCAAGATAGAAGCAACCCTGACTATTCTCTGATAGGAAAGCATCCATCCCAGTTCTCTGAGCTTCTGTCACCTTTCATTCTTCCATATAAAGTTCCCTCCTTTCCCCATTAGTTACACATTTGAAGAAAAGCCAGCAAACTCAGTGGAGATGTTATTATAGAGATATACCATCAGCCATAGCACAATGAATTCACATGTGTGCACAAATACATGCGTTCACACATGCACACTTGAATGAACTGTCTCCCTGTACCATTAATATTACAGTTGTAATTTCATAACAAAACAGTGTATAGTTTCCAATGCTCTCATATTTACAAAATACTATGCAGGCTCTCTCTATACTATGCTTTGAATAGGATGCTTGTGCCACCGTTAACTGATGGAGGAAGAATTACACTTCCATGATGAAGATTACAGTCTCATTCACTGTATCGCCCAGGACTATTCCTGGAGCACTCTTTTCTGTGCATTGAATGAGGTTCTTGTACTGGCAAAAATATACCACTATGTAACTAAAAATTGTGTCACAATACTGGAATAGAGGGAGAAGGGGAAGGGAAATCAGGTTGTACCAGAAAATTTCACGCGAGCATTTCCTAGCTTTCAAGTACTTACCTCTGTAAACCTAAAGTGCCTTTAATGCTGTGTTTGTCTTGGGCTTTCAAAAAACTAAAATTGAAAATAAAATCCCCCAACTTTTATCCTACAGATGAATAACTTTTAAATCTCTTTTAAACATCTTTTAAGCCTCTATTTCCAAATCCCGTAAGTAATTTCCATGTAAACCTGTTTTTTCTCAGATGCCTTCCAGAGAGAGACCCCCTAGAAGTATTCCAGGGACTCCAGGGCTCTGTTTATGACAGGATGAAAAACATGCTGGCCTGCCAGGTGGTCACAATTTTTAGGCTCACAACACAACCCTATGCTGCGTGAGCAAATGAGTGAGTGGGACAGAAGATACCAACAGTATGCAGACCCATGACCAGAAAAAAGATGGAGGGTTTTGCAACTATTTGCTAGGCAGCTTAGGATTACTGAGGCGTACAAACACTATGTCCAAATTCAGGTTCTGCAGTATCAGATGCAACTCCTCTGAGATGTCTGTCCACCCTTCAGCTGGACTTTGTGCTCTTTTGGTTCCATTCAACCACTTTTCCTCCTGCACTCCGTCATTCAATTTCCATCCCTTAATTTATTTCTGTCCTACAGTCCCTGAGCTGGTCCCAAATGTTTAGCCTGCCATCATGTGCCTTGGTTCCTGCCCATGTCCACTCCTCCTGTTCCCATCTTCTACCCTTTTCCAGCCCTTTCATTTCACTCTTCTTATCCTACCTCATTTCCCAGTCTCTTCTGTTCCTAATCCTTCTATCTAAGTTTGGCTCAGTTCCCCAAATCCCAAATATTTCAACAGAGCCCCCCTTCCATGCAAGTGAAGGGCGTTATTTCCAAAATGACAAGCAATTCTTTAAAACCCTGCTGTGGCATTTGGTACATCTCCTGCATTTGTGTGCAAGTGATATTTACAGCTCTCCTAGTTCTTCCAAATGCATAATGAGGAAAGTGATTTTAGCCTGGGTAGAGAAGCCCTTGCTAGGAGTCCTGGCTAAGATCAGATTGCACGTGCTGCCAGTGTCACCTCTAATGCTTTTTAGCTGGCGGTGTTTGCAACAGAAAATTTTATAGTAGACTTGTGTTTGCATGCCTATAATGCAATGGAGGTTTGAGAGCAGTATCGTACAAAACAACAACACTACCAGTTATTCATTATCGAGCTAATATTAACAAAGTGAGACTATGTAGCTGTACGTTGGAAAAGAGAAATAAGTGACATTACCTTGTAAGGGAGCCTATAACTTTCTCCTCACGGGTTCATGAAAGGCAGGTTTTCTCTCTGACGGGTTCATGAAAGGCAGGTCCTGCTTGACCAACCTGATCTCCTTCTATGACCAGGTGACCCCCGCTTAGTGGATGAGGGAAAGGCTGTGGATGTGGTCTACCTGGACTTCAGTAAAGCCTTCGACACTGTCTCCCACAGCATTCTCCTAGAGAAGCTGGCGGCTCACGGCTTAGACAGGTGTAGTCTTCACTGGGTAAAAAACTGGCTGGACGGCCGGGCCCAGAGAGTTGTGGTGAATGGAGTTAAATCCAGTTGGCAGCCAGTCACAAGCGGTGTTCCCCAGGGCTCAGTTTTGGGGCCAGTCTTGTTCAATATCTTTATCAATGATCTGGATGAGGGGATTGAGTGCTCCCTCAGTAAGTTTGCAGACGACGCCAAGTTGGGCGGGAGTGCTGATCTGCTCAAGGGTAGGAAGGCTCTGCAGAGGGACCTGGACAGGCTGGATCGGTGGGCTGAGGCCAACTGTATGAGGTTCAACAAGGCCAAGTGCCGGGTCCTGCACTTCAGCCACAACAACCCCATGCAACGCTACAGGCTTGGGGAAGAGTGGCTGGAAAGCTGCCTGGCGGAAAAGGACCTGGGAGTGCTGGTTGACAGCCGGCTGAACATGAGCTGACAATGTGCCCAGGTGGCCAAGAAGGCCAACGGCATCCTGGCCTGTATCAGAAATAGTGTGGCCAGCAGGAGTAGGGAAGTGATCGTGCCCCTGTACTCGGCACTGGTGAGGCCGCACCTTGAATACTGTGTTCAGTTTTGGGCCCTTCACTACAAGAAGGACATTGAGGTGCTGGAGCGTGTCCAGAGAAGGGCAACGAAGCTGGTGAAGGGTCTGGAGAACAAGTCTTATGAGGAGCGGCTGAGGGAACTGGGACTGTTTAGCCTGGAGAAGAGGAGGCTGAGGAGAGACCTTATTGTGCTCTACAACTACCTGAAAGGAGGTTGCAGCGAGGTGGGTGTTGGTCTCTTCTCCCAAGTAACTAGCGATAGGACGAGAGGAAATGGCCTCAAGTTGTGCCAGGGGAGGTTTAGATTGGACATGAGGAAAAATTTCTTTACTGAAAGAGTGGTTAAGCATTGGAACAGGCTGCCCAGGGAAGTGGTTGAGTCACCATTGCTGCAAGTATTTAAAAGACGCGTAGATGAGGCGCTTAGGGACATGGTTTAGTGGGCATGGTGGTGTTGGGTTGACGGTTGGACTCGATGATCTTAGAGGTCTTTTCCAACCTTAATGATTCTATGATTCTATGATTCTCCTAAGTGGTCCTGTTAATGATCCACCTCAGTGCCATGTACCCAATGTAAGGGTATGTGGAAGGAGAAAGCATCTGCTTCATTAAGGTAATCAATCAAGGCCCCTTTCAATGCAAAGGTGATAAAGGGGAAGAGAGGAAGACACACAGAGACACAAATCTGATGGATAAGGGATAATGGAGGCAATGACAAAGACCAAAACTCTTCAGCCACTAATTGATGGGCCATTAAGAAACTCCAGGCACAGCTTTGGAGAGGGCCAGCCTGGGCTTTGTAACTGATAAGAAGGGGAAAACAAGAGGAACAGGAGGATTTGGGATATTTGAGGGGGGCCTGTGGGACTGTGCAAAACTTGTTGAGGAAAGTTTAGAAGGGGGTTGAACAGAGAAGAGGGGATATAAAAGGTGTGGGTCATGTGTGAGCAGTTGCTGATGGCGTGTAAGCACCTGTCTGACCCAGCCCAGCACCTGATCACCACAGTCTGTCTTGGGTGCTCATTAAACCCTTCCTTCACTGTCTCTCTCTGCAGTCTCACTCCCTGCCCCACGAGTGTCAGTGCAGTAAGGACAAGGTGCCAGCAACCAGGGGCACCCTGTGAGTGGACGTGGTGATGGCTCTGGAGTCAGAGAGGGGTGCAGGACCCCGGGCAGTGGTGCCAGGCGCTGGGGTGGGTGAGGGTCTCAGACCAGCCCCTGGGCCGGGACCGGTGTGTGTGTCCCGGGTGTAGCTGCTGCGGGGGGCAGGGGGAGTGAGGGGCTCAGCGCTGGCGGCTGGAGCGGGACCGCGGGTCACAGGCCGGGTGCTGGGGGGAGAGTGCTTGTGTCTTCCACAAAGCTGGGCTAGCTGGTGAGTAGGGGACCCATGGATCTGGTACTCAGGGGATCCGTGAGTGTGAATTGTGTGTGCTTGTGAACCTAGAGAGTGCCACGTGTGCTTTCACTAGTGAACTTCAATCCTGAGCAGCCAGAGAAGAGGAGGAAGGGGGCTTACCTGCTGATAGTTATGTTTTCTGTGAGTCCTGGTAGAGTTACATGTGGGTGTTGTTGAAGGCAACACCTTGCCTGTGGCAGTCTGCATAGCCAGCCATGTCAGCGTGTGTGTCTCTGGGATACACACTCAGCCTTGCTACTGGTTCAGCCTGCAAATGGAAAAGCAGCAGCCATGTCCACTGGCCCAGGACGGAGACTGGGATGGGCTCCAGCATCTGGGCAGGAGGAATCGCTGGGTCCTGGAGCTGCTGGARATGGTGGCCACTTATAGCATCCCTTCACACCCATCCCTGAGAGCTTGGGGTCAGCCAGTGGGACCTCCACTGAAGGCATCTCTACAGACACATGCACATGCAGCCTGTTTAAACATTATTAAAAAAACCCAAAACCAGAAACAAACCCCCCAAAAACCTGTAGAAACTTGTTACATTTAAATTTGTTACTTGTTACAAGTTATTACAGGTTGTTAGATGTTGCTTGTATTGTAACATGTCACCTCCTTTATTTTATGCCGCCACTGCATGTCACTATTGAGAGAATGATAAATAAAGATTTTAGTGAGATTTGTATAGTTCTGATGTGAAGGGAACTCACTATCCCCAAGGTAAGCCCCCGTCCCGTGTACCCCCACACACACACATACACAGTGCTGTGAGGAATATCCAATCTGCACAAAGATCCTCCCCCCCCGCAATGGTTCCATACAACTCATTTGTCCCCCAAATAGCATGTCCATCTGTCCTCATCCTATTGACTGATAATCCCTCTGTACATGCAAATACTGTCTCTCCGCCCCACATCTGCCCTGACCTGTAAGGCTTCACTATCCTCGCTTTGAGTGGGGGGTCTCTATAAAGGTCATCTTTCCATTTTTCTCACTAGGCGTTGTTAGTGTGAGTGTAGGCAGTAGACTGACCAGTTGCACACAAGAGGGAAAGCAGAAGGGAATACCATTCCCTGGAGCCACACAGCTCTTTCTGCTTGCTCTTCCTGTCCATCCCAATCCCACCTGCGAAGAGGAGGGAAAGAATTTGGCCTTTCTGTAACTTCTAACTGCCCTTCACAGGGATTTCTGTTCACCCCTGGAATGGCAATGATGAGACTTCTAGAGCTCATCTGGCCAAAAAAGGGTCATGTCGCTACCTGTGAAGCCAAAGCTGGCAGCACTGCATTCCTCYTCTCATCTCAGGCTGCCTCTCCCTTCATCCCACTCCATGCACTTCTACACCTGACACACGCACCTTCCCACTTCCCCAGTGTCCTGCCTGCAGGCACGGAGAGCGCTGGAGAAACAGCTCTCGGGTCTGCTGCCTGTTATCCCGTCCATCCTGCATGGACAGGAGCAGCAAGGTCTTGGTTAGCCAGTACAGCCCCTCCCACTGACGTGGAAACATCTGGTCTTCTCGGTGCAAAGAAATCCTCAGGGATTTTGGTAGTAAATCTCTGACAAGTCTCTAAGGAAATACATGTTAAAGGAATGTATTGAGCAAATTTCTTCAAGGATGGCAAAAAGCACATCATGACGTCAGAACACCCTCCCTGCCAAATTTTCCGTCTCTGCTCAAAAAGTAGTAAAGCTTTGCAGCAAAATGAGTGTAATAATTTTTGACAGGCAAAGCAAAACATTTTCCACCAACTTTGTTTCAGAGGCAGCCAAATCATTTTTTTCCTTTGTTTGTTTTAGCAGAAGCTTTCCAAATAAAAACAAACAAGCAAATTAGCCCGGAGGTAGACAGGCAACATGAAAAAATGTTATTTGAACAGTCTTAAGATCAACAAGAAACCTCTAGCTGGAGCGGAGAGGGCTTTACCAGACTCTTCTAAGATAACAGTAGTATGATCATCATGCTTAGTGACAGTATTTTGGGACTGTTTTCACTGAATATAGACCAAATAGACACTAAACTCAATTAAAACCCAACAGAGGAACCTGATGTACAAAAAACAGTACACACACTAATTCCATTCACACAGTCCTCCCATCTTAATTGCTATAAAGAACAGAAATAACTTCCCCTCTTCTTGACCACTGGAACAATAAGATGATCTTCGAATATGAAGCAATAAGAAACAGATGTAAGCATGAGCCTTGTAACATGAGCTGTCTCTTCCCCTGGATGAAAATTGCTGAAAATCAGTGGGGTGTTGCAGACAAGCTGAATGAAAACCAAAAGGGCCACTGATAAGGTGAGAATGAAATGTCTGGTAGGAATTACCCATGCAAAAACATCTCCATTCACTCCTGGGCTTTCTGGAAACCACTGGAGAACCACAAGCTTTCAGTCTGAATCAGATTTCAGGGCAATGGAAATGGGGTCCGTAGGTAAATAGGCAGAAAAAGGAAGGCTAATAGATAAATGATCCCATTGCTCAGTGAGGCAGGGGAGGAGGGACAAAGGGCAAGAAAAAGACCGAGGTATTCATTGCTTTTCTTTTGCATTAGTTGTTACCAGCAAAGTTGGACCTCAGGCCTCTGAGGACACTGAACCTAACAGCAGAGTCTGTGAGAGTGAAGCATTATCCACAACAGAGAAAGATGGAGTTCGGGAGCACTTAAGCCAACTGGACATACACAAGTCTATGGGATCAGTCGGGATGCTTTTTGTGGTGCTGATGCAGCCTACCAATGTCATTCAAAGGCCAGTTTCTGTCATCTTCAAAGGTCATGGTGACCAGGGAGAGGTTCCTGTTGTCTGAAAGGCAAAAACAAACCCATTTTCAAGAAGGGGGATTCAGGTAGCTGCAGGCCAGTCAGCCTCACTGCCGTCCCTGCAAAGGTTACAGAGCAAATCCTGCTTGAAGCCATTTCCAGCCGCATGAAGGATGAGAAGGTGATTGGGAGAAGCCAGCATGAATTTATCAAAGGCAAATCATGTCTGACCAACTTCATTCCCTTTTATGATGAAAGGACTGGTTCACTGGAGGAGAAGAAAGCAGTGGATGTTGGCTACCTTGTTTTATCAGCAATACAGTGTTCCTTCATGTTTAARTGTACATTATATAGGAAACAACAGCCATTACCCTTTCCTCACTATATATACCACCACTGTGCTACAACTGAATGAATCCTGAAAAATGTGTTAAACAGCAAAGGAAATAGAGAGCTATACTGCAGATCTGTCTGATACAAGTCCTCCAATTTTAGGATTTTTCGAGATTTGGAGCTTGGCAGAATCACAACTTTAAGCGTTAGATGCAGTTTAAAGCCTTGTGTGTTAATCTGGGAAGCAGATCTGGGATAACTTTGTTAAAAACTTCCTAGAGAGTAAGGGGTTCCAAGGAAAGGGTATATTCTCCAAGCTCCAGCTGCTCCTTGCAGACCATGTCTACAGCACTAATATCTAATTATCTAACTGGAATGTGATCAACCTGAGACATTCAGGAAAGGCTCCTCAAAAGGGGAGGAAAAGTTTTGGGATCAGCAAGWGCAAAGGAAAAAAGCGATCTCTCCTAGTCCTGGTGTCAAACTATAGATATGTAGTTTGGCACCTAACACCAAATTAAACCAAGTATTTGAGCTCTGTGCACAGCTCAAAGCAATGAATCACACTCTTTCCATGACATCTCTCCTATTAGAGCTGTCTTATCCACTTATATCCAACAGTTTCCTAATGGCTGCCAAACCAAGCCTCAGCTCTTGTGAGGAGGAATAACAGCAGCACCACTCTTTTTTTAAAAACCCCTGAACAGGCAAAAGCTGCCTACAAAATAAAACAGGGACCTTCCTGAATCACCCTTCTGAGTTTAATGAGATATACATACAGTTGACCTTGTATATCCTTGCCGGGTCAAGGCTTGCTGTGAAGATGTCAACACCCAATGGATTATGATTGTAACAAACAAATATTACACAATCTTGTATTCATGAGAAGCCTTATATAGTAACTTAGGTACTGTTATAGGGACAGGCACGGGAGCAACTTTCCTCAGCTGGTGGAATCCCACTAACCTCTTTGGGATTGCTCAGAGGGACCCCAGCATGTCTGTGTTCGTGGAGCTAGGCTCTAACTTTGCCGAGGGTTTTTCTGATGAGCAGCCTTGTAAAATGCTGTTCCAGCACAGGGGATGTGCCCATAAAGGTGTCAAACAAAATTCCTTAGTTATAATGTTGATGCTTGCTTCTTTAGAAGACAGGGGAAAGAAAGGAGGGGGAATGTCTTCTAACAGCCTCTGTTCTCTCTCCCAAGAYGGAATAGATTTTAATTTTTTACTCTAATAACCAGAACTATAAAAGTCCTTTTCCTCTCAAAATATCGAACATCTTTTTAATAACATGTAATGAAGAGGCTGTGGTTAAATAATGCAGTTCTTTTGCCCCAGTTCTGATACTTTTTTTATAGTGCTCATCTAAGTCACTAAAAGGAATTAATATTTTATTGCTTTCTATGAAAAATGCATAATGCCCCTCCCATAGCTTTTCAGCAAGGTTTCAAACTCTAGTCGATGCAGTTCAGAATGGAATTTCTTTCTGACTTTGCTCTCACTGGAGTCAATTAGCCCCTGTGGGAAAATCCTGAAATTATTTGTTAAAAAATTAAGAGGAGCCTTAAATTCATCGTGGAAACTGGTTTTGAACTTGCACGGTTAAGCTACTGTCATGTTTCAAGTTTAACAGCTCTTTAAAAACAGAAATTTCAGTTTCTGCTTGTACACATCATCATATACTGACCCTTTCTAGAACTCCGGATTGAGTAGCCCCTGATATTTAGGAAGGAGCCTTTCTTTACAAAAATATAATCTCCTAACCCTTTTCTGTTATATCCTGTCTGTGCAATAGGCCAGCCAAACCCTGAGAACTAAGTATTTGCAAACAAGACTTCATCAGACTAACACTGCCAATTAGGCAAACATAACCGAACTGACAGGTCTATGTAATCAAAACTATTGTTGACATCTTGATGTTGGATGAAAAATAAGCAACCTCACTTGATTATATGAAGAGCTTAAGCATCCCTAAAGCAGCCAGATTAATTGCCAGACATCTAAAAATAAATGAAGTATTCCAGGCTTTTAAAAACAAACAAACCCCCTCTCATTTCCAGTAGGTTCTCAGGAGCAGATTCTCTAGGATTTTTCCCAAGGGAACCATTTCACATAATGATAGTGATCCTAATCCTGCAGTTTTTTACCCAGTTGAGAAGTGCTCCTTTAGCCTTTTTAGCATAAATAGCACCTAACGTGAGGAATGGTTTGACTAAATGATTGGTAAATGTGGAATTCTGGACTTTAGGTCTTTTGTAGAGACGTTGCTATTAATATTTAAGAATAATAAAAAAAAACCCCATAGATTAGCTCAGGACAGAAATAGCATTAACTGTATTTCATTTTGTAAGGCATTTTGAGCTGTCATCAGAGCCAGCTATTGGAATGGAGCCTTAAGGATCCAATCTATTTTTGTGAGCCCAAAGTAACCAATAATTCTGCGATTGCTGAGATAATTCTGCAAATGCTGAGGTATTTGCAACACCTGATGCCCAGGCTGTAGGGACCATTGTAGCCCAGTAAAATGCTCAGTGTATGCTCCCCAAACAATGTATGAGGAATGTTAAACAAGAAAAATATTTCCCAAGCCTTCTGAGGAGGGCTCTTGCACAGATTTGTTTTCCTACAGCCAAGCAGGAGTACCGCAGATGTTTTTGCAAGGTAATGCAAGTACATGTTCTGAAACAGGACTGCTCCTCCTCCAATCTCCTTGACATCTTCTATGGGCAACACTGACCTGAGATTCATTCCTCTGCCTGTGTTATTAGAAGGACGTCAGTGCTACTGAAAACCTATTAAATGGATTTGCTTCCAGCGTTCCTCCAATTACATGTAAGCCTATCCAGCTTATACTGATAGATTCAGAGATATCTGTGGCCATGCTATATACTGCTATGAGGAGATGTCTCATCTGCTGTTTATTTCTGAGTTATGTGGAAAATTGCAGGTGGATCTAGCTGAGGCAGAACACTAGCAACAAAGCAATATCAAGCTGCACAGACTACTTCTGCCTCATGTCAGATGAATTCACCTGACCTCTTACACCCAACCAAATGATAACCTGAAGGAACACCATGTGCCTGTCTTCCACTTTTTCTTAGTTCTCTGCATCAGAAATACACTAGTGGAAATTCTGACTTACTAGATGCATGCCATTAAGGGATTCGGTGCCTTATCTATGCATTTATTTCTTCCCAGATTTTCCCTGGCTGCTTCTAAGGAGAAAGAGAATTTGACAGTGTTCTTTATAGGAACCATAAGGCTGAGCAACAAAGTCCTGTGTCTTTCTGCTTCTCCCCTTTCCCAGTGCCTGGGATGCTGCTGAGTGGGGCAGGCAGGGAGGTGGTTGCTGTGCATCCCCACTTGAGAATTGCTCCTGAGTTTCACTGTTCCTCTGAAGCTGGAACCTTGTGAGCAGACAACCAAGGATCCCTCCCTCCAGTCATCCCAGGAGAGAGAGGGGAAAATAAAAAGCTTTCTCCCCATAAAATCTCGGTGTCTGACAACATGCATTTTCCATCAGAAAACTGTTCTCACAGAAGATTCCCAGTCAGCCCCGGTTAAAACGTAATTCCCAAATCCTTGTAAATAAAGAAGGACTACCATCTTCATTGTTTGAAAGAAGGGATATCTGATCCCCATTTTTTAGTTCACAGGAAGACAAGTGAAGGAGGCTCCAGTAAAGAATCACTTAGTTTCCGAACCTAGAGTGTTATTGATTATCCCTGGGTAAACATGCAGAAATTTGACTGCAGCCATCAGGATTACTGCAAGTCAACACTAGTGTAACTGAGGTCCAAGAGACCCACAGAGCACTGGGGAAGACTGCTCAGTCCCCAGACGATACCCATGTGCAGAATTTGATCCAAGATCAGAAGTGAAAAAGAATGGACTACAACCTTCCAGCAGACACAGATTTAAATTAAAAATATAAACTAGATAGTTATTTAAAGCCTGGCAGGGGGCTTTCTCCAGAGCCCAGCCATGGCAGCTGTTCTTTTCAAGGGTATTATAAAAGGTAGAATTTGTGGTAAGGTTACTGAAAACCTAAACACTTCTGAGGGTCAGCATGTGTGTGCTCCAAAATCATAGTGGTGGGTGTACTAGACATAAAATCAGAGGCACAGACCAATATTGCAATTGAGATAAATGGGGGAGGAACAAAAAGTAGGGATCGTCATGAAATGCATTTCTTTCTCCACTGTTCCCAACTGATTGCCATTAACTGCAAAAGCAGAACCACACCAGGGAATTCCATAAGGACTTCCAAGCACGACACGTTGCCAAAACATCTCATTGATTTCTTGGGAAGCATACAGATGTCTCCACGGGGGGGGGGGGGAGGGGGGGCGGAGGAACAAAACCAGAGAGACTTAATTTTTCCTTCTATGCTTATTACAGAGGCACGACACTCAGTCTCAAGTTCAAATTCTTACCCCAGACACAAAGAATGTTGCTTCCAGAGAAGATTGACCTTACACATGAGCTCATTAGTACATTTCCACAAGGAACTGCTGCGTTTGTGTATTCTTGGTACATGTTGAAAAAAGGAAGTCTGATTTTCAAAACAGGTTCTTACCACTTGTCAGGATCACACTCTTCAAGGTGCCTGACTTTAGACATTCAAAATGAATGCACTTCTGAATCATTAGTCCTTTTTTAAAAAAATGAGATGCACAAATCATCCCAACCTGACTGGCATTAAAGGGAACATTCTGCCAAGTACAAAGATTTTCTGATCAAGTTGTAAAGGAGGTAAAACACTTTACCAGTAAAGTGACAGGAGGTGAATACCACAGGCTTCATGTAAAACAAAAGGTGTATTGAGCCTGAATGCTTCAGATTAAAGAATCCTTTCACTCTGGGGTAGTTCGGGTACAAATTGAGTGAGTAGGCTCTTTCTCAGAACGCAACCATCTTTTGTCTCTCTGTTATATTCAGTCAGGTCAGATTCAGTATTGAAAGTTTGCTGGAACTGTCTGCAAGTCCCTATTTTTTAGGGATCTTTTTAGAAATAATTATTCCATGTTTCAGTAATGTCTTCCACCCAAACTTCTTGACTCACCTTTAGAATTCCTGTCAGATTCACCTTTACTCTGTCCAGATACGTGGGTAGTTACTAAAGCCAAATAACTGTAGGATTTGTACAAATCTTTAGGTGTATGCGGGCATGTTTACATGCACATGTTTGGTTGCAGGGCTGTGCTTATTTACAGAATTATTCACTGGTTGTAGAAATATGTCTCCTTGTAAATTTATGCATGAAAATGTTTTTGAATCATTTAAGGAGTTTTTGCACACTGTATCTGAAAATGCACGTTAAAAATTGTTGCATTCGCTATTCTCTCTTCATGGATTACTTTTCCTGCTTTAGTGGTTTCAGACATTGGAGAGCAAACAACCAATGCACAGCAAGAGCAGTGAAGGGTGGAAGGCTTACCTTAAAGCAAGCAGTTCAGAGACAGTCTGTAGAATAACATGACTTCACATCTGCTTTTCACTGTGAAGTTTCAAATATTTATTTCAAGAGAAATCAGGACTGGATGGCTCCAGAGTCTGAGGTAGATTTGTTCTATAATTTGCTCACAGAAAACAGCTCAGTGAGCTTTAAATCAAGGCTTTAGAAGATGAGCAGTCATATTTTTGGTGCAGGGATACTCAGCACTCTCTGTAAGTTAGCCCCATTGGAATCTTCTCCAGGCAAGCTACCAAACCCCAGATGTTTCCCTAAAAAGCATATGGCTTTGGAACAGGCCAACCTTAGTGATGGGCCCCTTTTTGTAGATAGGGAAAAGACCCAGCAAGCTGAGGGCCCAAGGACACAAAGCATATCAGTGGCAGAGCGAGCCCCAGAGCTGAGGTTATCTTTGCCTCGGTGCAATGCTCTAATAAACCCGTATCCATGTGTGGCAATGTGCCATCACTCTCTTGTCACATAGAGCACATCTCAGCTGACCATTCTTGGATGCAGCATTCAGCTAAGGGACCTCTAGCTAGAGGGGTGGAGGCAGATAAAGATTTGTGTCTTCAAAGTGGATTTGTTTCAGAGAAGAGCTTATCYCAAAAAGCCTATCCCCAGTCCTCTCCCCCTGCCCCAGATGCCCTATTCTCCTCCTGGAGATCCCCAACTTGCATGTGTCTTTCAGGCAGGGAGAATAGTAATACTATAAAACTACAGAAGTCTTTCCCATCCATTAATGCAATCAGAGGGAAAGTCAAGAAATTAGATATTAGAAGCAAGGACCTGTCTTCAGAGAAAGATGCAATGTTTTTCCCATAAGACAGAGGAGACCTGCTCACACTTATACCAGCATCACTCAGAAGTAACTCACCTGACATGAACAGAGCAGCATAAGTGCTGAACCCACTGAACACAGGATCAGGCCCACAGGCTCTTTAAAGGACAAAGGCAACAATATATTCTGAGACTCAGCTCCCATTTCACAACAGCTGGATTGAAAGAAAACGAAGCCTCCAAGTCTGACACACTTATCAGAGCTTCACAGACACAAAAGAGAGTGTAAGAGTACCAAGTATAGGTTTGTAATTTAATTTATATTTATTTTGGTCCAAGGTTGAGGTCAATGCACAATGAGGAGGTTATCAGATGACTCATATTAGCCCTAGCGCTGTGCTGGGATAAAGTTAGTACTGTGCCTACTGGGAAGATGTAAGATTGTCAGATGGCCAGGGTACAGCCTTATATAATTCATTTCTATTCCTGAAGTAATTTTCTTGACCAAGTCTGAGAAGGGAAGGAACATTCTTTTGTAGTGGTGTAGGGGGGAAATCTGCGCTTTACACATAATGTGCTCAGCTGAATTGACAGGAAAGCTCATTCAATTGCATTATTAATGTAAATTACTTGCACTGTTTAACACTTAGCATGATGATAAGACATATACAGCAATATCCAGATTTTTTTTCTACCTGACAAAACACAGATGTAGATTTCTAAGAAGCAGTTCCTTGCTGTTTTGCCTAATTAATAAAACAAGCAGTAGGAGTAGGACAAAAACTTAAAGAACACAATTTTTTGGCTTCATTTAAGTCCAAAGCAAAACCTTTGTGTTTTCTCCATGGAAACAGAATAGGACTCCTGGGTGTCATGGGGGAGACACAAAAATAAAAAGATGACCCAGACAGGATGTCAAGGAAATGCGAACCAGATGCTGTGCTCATATATTTGAACGTAGGCCTATAGGAAATCCAGTCAAAATGATTTAGCCATGATTATCCATCCTTTTAGATGAAACATAAAAAACACCTAAAACATAAATAGCTATTTCAGGGAATCTTTTAAAAATAGATTAATGTTCATCAGGAAGAAATACCTATGAATATTTTTTTTTTTTTTATCAATTGGCCAGAAAGTGCATTGCTTTGCTGCACTGTAGACAGGGTCATCCTATTACACAGACTGTAATTTTGCTAACAGGTATTATGCCAGACTCAGAGGAGCAAGAGATTGAAGTCCACAAGACGWATTTCTCTTGTGTAATGAATCTGAAACTCTGCAGGTGGGGCTACTCTTCAGAACTTGAAATGGGACAGGTCTGACATCTCTGCGAGGAGCTGCCCTCTCCGAAATTCCCTGACTAAACCCATAGAGAGCTTTCGAGTATTTGGAGATACTTCTTACTTCAAAGCCATGCCCAAGTCTACCACATAAGTGGTCTTTGTGTGTAGTGTGTCACCTTGCGGGCTTGCACAGGTGAGTGCACTTAACTGTATCAGCATAGGGTGATGTTGCACCTAGTCAATTCTCATGAGATTGACCTTGCTCGTGGGGAATGCACCAAAATGCACAGTGCATGGAGCACTTTCTTTCATTGCTTTCCACATCTGTTTCTGACCAGAAGCTTCACAACTCTTCACTTATGTCCCAACAGGAGCCTTCTGAGACCTCCGCTATACTGGATGTTGTCCCAATGGTTTGATTTTCCCTATCTGCACCTTCCAACCATGTCCAGTGCGAATGGTATCTCAAAGACTCACACAGGGATGATGGGCAAGGTGTGGAAGGAAACTTAATCCATGCAGAGCTGAGGGCTCCTTGGCAGAAGTGTTAAATATGAATGAATGATCAAGTTTGCTCTGTTTTGAAAAAAAAAAMCAAAACCCACACAGAATCTGTTTCTGCTGTTTGTCCATACTACAATACCATATTAACTTTTTCTTAGGTTCTGTGATTAAAGGATAATCTCCACAAATACAAAGGAGCACAGAGGAACAACRGGAGGTGGGGAAATCCCAGTAACCTGAACACAACCACCGGAGCACCCTGACCCAGCTCCCTCCAGGGCTGCCACTGGGCAGTGACCAGCACCATTTTCAGGAAGTGAGACCCACCAGATGGGTCAACTGGAGACAATCTCTGGGTCATCTTATAGGTGAAGGGGAGTTACTGCCTATAGGGGTATGGGATTCTTTACGGGATGCTGTGAAGAGTATTTTGGGATTGTACAGGACTGGAGTGGGGCTGCAAGCCTCAGGGGTTCATATGCCCAGGTGCCAGCAACTGGGAAGACTTGGTGGTCCAGAGTCCAGCTCCTGGAAAGACTGGGTGTCTAAGACCTGCTACTGGAGTGATCCATATTGTATATATATATTTATATGCATAGATGTTATCCATTAATGGGTTTTCATCATGAAGAGGGAACGAGAGGAGCAGGACAAAGCTGTGGGTGCTGTTCATGCTTGCATGAATGCTATGTTTTCCGCATGTGTTGGTTTGTGTGGCCTGATGTGTGTATATATATGTTTGTGTGTATGTGCATGTATACGTGCTTGTGTGCCTCATACACACTCAGCCTTGCTACTGGCTGGACCTGGGGTTATGGAGCTGCTGTTGATGTGAGAAGATGTTACTCTTTGGTTCTTTTTTGACTAGTAAGTATCGCTGCCTACGTCCAGAGCTCGAATATGATTAGCTTCAGTCCAGCTGCAAGGAATGAAATGAAGACCCTGTCCAGAAAATTGCTCTTCTTTGCTCTGCCTATCCTCATCTTCACAATGCCTGGTATCTCCACGGCAAGCTTCACAGCTGCTGAGATACAGTATGCCTTCTTTGTCTTGGTCTTCACCAACAAGGTCTTCCAGGCCTCTGTACAGGGAGAGAGAGGTCAGGGAGACAAAAGTCATGGATCTTTTGAGAAATCTCAGCCCATGCAAGTCCATGGGACCAGACTGGGTGGATCTGAAGGTGCTGAGAAAGCTGGATGATGTCATAGTGGGGCCAGCCTTACCATGTCTGAAAGGCAGATCGGGGGTTTTTGTGGTGACTGGAGAAAGGCAAATATTGCACTTTTACCTTCAAAAAGGATGAGAAGGACTATACAGTGCACTACAGGTCAGTCAGTCTCATTCCAGTTCCTGAGAAAATCAAGGAGCAGGAATCCATTTCTGGGCTTATAAAGGAGAAGAGGGTGACTGGAAACAGTCAGCATGGATTTACCAAGGATAAATCAAACCTGAACAATCTGATTATGTTCTGTTATGAAAAGACTAGATATACAGTGAGGGGAAGGCCATGGATGTTGTTTATCTTGACTTTAGCAAAGCTTTCAATGTGTTCTTCCACAACATCCTTGTATCCAGGTTGGGAAGTTAGTCTACATGGGCGGACAATTAGCTAGGCTGTATTGTTGGGATCAAAAGGGCTCTACCTGGAGGCTGGTTACAACTGGAGTGTTGCAGGAATCTGTTCTAATCAATAGCCCTGTCCTGTCATGTTCAATGCCGTCTTCATCAAATATGCGCAAGAGGAGACAGAATGCACCCTCATATAGTTTGCAAATTATACCAAACCGGGGATAGACTTGTTACGCTCAAGGGCACAGCCACTATTCAAAGAGACCTAGACAGGCTGGAGGAAGGGCCTACAGGAATCTCAAGAAATTTAACTTAACAAATGAAAAAAGTCTTGCACCTGAGCTGAACTAACTACCTGCTAAGGTTTGACTGGCTTTGAAAATGAACTGGAGGTCCTAGTGAACAATGGACTAAGGAGGAATCAGCAGTGCACCATGACCATGGTGAAGGATAACAGCATAGTATGCTGTATTAACAGGAGCATAGCCAGTAGATAGAGGAAAATCATTATTTCCTTTATTAGGTACTCATGAGACCTCATCTGGAATACTGTTTCCAGGTTTGGATCCTTCAGTGCAAGAAGCATATTGACAAACGGGAATGAGTTCAGTGGAGGGGCATCAAGATTATCCAGTGGCTAGAGAATTTGTCCTGTGAGGAGAGGCTGAGGGAATGGAGCTTGATTATACTGAAGAAGCTAAAGCTTTGGAGATACCTTAAAGCCACCTTCCAATTCCTGACAGGCTGTAACTGAGAATAAAGAGCCAGGGTCTTAGGTGCCCAGCTACAGAACAATAGATAATGGTCATAAATTGAAGCAAGAGAGGTTCTTACTGGATGTAAGGGTGGGAAAAAATGCACAGCAATATAACAAAGCACAGGAACAGGTTGCCCCGAGATATTGTGCAGTTTATGTCCTTAAAGGATTTCAAGACCCAACTTTAGTTCTGCACAACCTGGTCTGCCTTCAGAGTCGATCCTGCTTTGAGCAGCAGGTTGTACTACTGACATCCAGAAATCCCTCCCAACTCAAATGATTCTGTGATTCTAAGCTATGGCCCTGAGTCATGCCATAAAATGGTAGCTGCTTAGAGGCCTGTGCAGCACTGAATTGTTTTGTGGTTTGTGCAAACATATGGAAACTAATAAAGAACAGTATATGGCTCCCCGGCTTCTGAGGCTTCCCAAAACCATCACCTGGAAACACAGAGGACACAGTGGGAGACCAAGGCCACGAGACTTTTTCTTGAAACAGTGAATCCATAGTGGAATATTCACATTTTCAGGCAAAACAGTTAGGTTTTAGGGCTTTGAAAGGACAGGAAAAAATCTGATCCACTCAGTTTCTAAATAATAATTAACTCCCCTAACCCATTCTGCATGTCCTGATCTCCAATTTGAGGCCTGATTATCCTAAGGATCAGTGGAACAAAAGCCTTTTAATCTTTTCTAGAAGTATAGGTGCCAAATATAGGTCTGGTTTAAACTATTGAAGTATAATATGCTAATCCGTTTTAAAAGCAACAAACCAGTTAATCTTTATTTCTGCAGTTGTAGGCACATTCTCTTCTTTAGTCGTGGATTCCTGCAAAGCTACTTCATGCTACCCATTGTGGCATGATGAGTTAACACAGATGACAGGGTATAATTTTCAAGGGCTCCTGTGTCACAGAAACTCCATCTTTGGAGGTCTTCAAGATTCAGACAGGCAAAGCCATGACTGATGTGACCTACTGTGTTGGCTGGCAGTTTGCCCTTGCAGGAGGACAGACTAGAGATTTCCAGAGGCACCCTCCAGCCAACACTTCTATGATTTTTCAAAAGCCCCTCAACATAACTCTGGTAACTCACTGGTCATACAGAAATGCATATTCAGAAAATGGACCTTTGAAAAGTCTGCAACCGCTCCACTTACCATCCTAATCACAAAAGTCCTTTTCTCCAACACATGTATTTTCCAGCAGTAAGATGGGGAATCAAATCTGCATGGACAAGAGTAAACTCTGGAGCCAAGGGACTGATATCTCCTCATGCAGTATGTTAAAGAGTCAGATAGATAGAAAAATTGCTGTGCATGTCAGCTTGAAAAAGGTCTTTTTTTGCTAAGTTTCCTTGCCTCCAATGAAAAATGAAATACAAGTTAAAAAAAGTGCTATTTGAAAAGTCTCCTGGGTACATCTGTATAAAACAGATTATGCTTCTTCTTCATTAATTTCAGAACAAAGCTCTTCATTTTTTAAGTAGGGAACCAAAGGGATCAGGTAGAGTAAATATCCTCTTCTCTCCAATTTCGTGTGCAAACAACTGAGTTTTCAGGCTGGGAAGACATGATTTAGTAGTTTTACTGCAAAAGAAAAATCTGCATTTATATCCTGTTCCTCACATGGATGCCTTTGCCCTTTCTCAACATTTTTTTAGTGTGATGATTATATCTACCCAGAGATGGTCTGGCTGACATTTTCACAGTCCTGGAGATCACTGCCAGGGACAGACTGAATAGGAGAGAGGGGAATAGGCTTGTGCAGTTGGAGCAGCTCTCATGTGATGCATTGTACTGGTCACTGCTAATGGGGGCATAAAGTGCCATTCTCACATATCCTTACCTACACCCCTTCTCCCTTCATGTAGTCACATGAATAATGCCTCATTAATTACAAAAGCATTCCTGGTTCTACTTTTCTATCTATATTTCTGTATCTTTTCTTCTATTTTCTGTTCTGTCTGCTCCATTGTCCGTCCTGTAGAAGGTAGCCTGCCTTGCACATAGGACTTCACATGGCTGATCAAATCAAGTAATGTTAGAGGGGTTAGGAAATGCACAGCAATTTTGTACTGATGAGCTCTTATGGCCAGCTCAAAGGGGAATATATTTTGCTATGTGGCAGCGTCCTAACAACGGTTTGCTCATGACCTAGGAGACCAAGTCACAGCCTCTGCCAGAGCTCTGCTGGGACATTGTGATTCCACATCTGTTAATACTCTGAGCTGTTTCTGTAAGACACCATCCTCTTCCAAGCTCTTAGTAACTCCCTAAGTACTCAGATATCCTAGAAAGATTTAGGTTGGAAAGGACCTCTAGAAGTCTCTATTCCAACCCACTGCTAACAGTAGGATCAAATCTGGAGCAGGTTGCTCAGGACCATGTCCAGTTGAATTTTGAATATCTCCAAGTATGGAGATCCCACAGCATCTCTGAGCACCTGTTCCAGTGCTGCACCACTGCTGGGGTAGGGGTACAGGTGGAAGGAGATTCCTTCTGTCTGGTGAGAATTTTCTTTGTTGCAGCTTGTGCCCATTGCTTCTTTTCCTTTCACTGTGCACCTCTGCAGAACCTGGCTCCGTCTTTGTTACAACTCTCCTCCTTTTCCATTTGGTAGAGGAGAGCTGCAGTTACATCTCCCCCAAAACTTCTCTGCTTCAGGCTGAACAAGCCTAGCACCTCAGCCTCTCCTGGTACATCATGTGCTCCAGCCCTCAACCATTTTAGTTGCTCTCCATTGGACTCACTCCAGTTGGCTGATACCTCTCTTGCATGGGGAGGCCCAAAACTGGACACAGCATTCCAGAGGTGACTGAGTGCTGAGTAGAGGGGAATGATCATTTCCTCTGAGGTGCTGGCAATGCTCTTGATAACACGTTTCAATGTTCAGCTGGCCTTCCTTGCTGCAACTGCTGACTCATGTTCAACTTGTTCTCCAGCAGGAATCCCAGGCTTTTCTCTGCAGAGCTGCTCGCTAGCCAGTCAGTGCCCAGCCTGTACAGGCACATGGGGTCATTCCTTCCCAGAGCTTCTTTTGTCTTTGTTGAACTTAATGAGATTGTGGTTGACCCAATCCATCAGCTCATGAAAGTCTAAGTTATGTTCATGGTTCAATAAGTTCTTAGGCTCAATACAGGAAGAACTAGATGAAGTGTCATACCCGCTATCGTTAAGCATGTTAGACTAGATGTACTATTCTATGACATCTGTAAAAATAAAGTGAGTAGATACTTCAAGTCCATATTAAAACATTGCTCAAAGGTCCCAGGTGACATACAGGCTGTATTATGCTCCAGTGCTGTACAAACACTGACAAAGAGTGTTCCTGTCCAAAGAAGTCATTCAGATTTAAATCCCATGCAGCTGAGGTCTGTCATACTCCCATTTTGAAATTTGTCTGCTGATGAGAAGTGCACAACCAGTCAGGTTTTGCTCCCATCAGTTGTATCAAAAATAAAAGTTTGATCATGAGGTCAGATCAACATTTTTGTACCAGCTGCCAACCTTGAATGAACTTTCCTAACCAAGGCAGAAAACCTTAAGACCAAGGATTTATAATAATAACGCTATTATGAAATTTTAGTCCACAAAAGCCTGGAGCTCTTCCCACCTAGAAAAAGGGGACTATACAAGTGCATGTTTGCAGACTCATAGCTTCAATCTGAGCACTACTATTATGGAGCTGGATTTATCACTGGGAGTGGGGAAGAAGTCCATTTCAGACATGTTATCTGTTATCCAAGTGTCTATTCCGTAGCTTTTTACTATTTTGATAATAATCTGCTAATGCTACTTTTTTTTACGTTGGCTTCCAAAGCCGTCAAAAACTATCATTTAATGCACAGATAAGATCATGGCCTTGTACACAAAGTAACATACTCCACTGAGAGGCCCTCTGATTTATTTGGTAACTGAAATGTGGTAATCCTGGAAGTTACACAGCAAGATTAAAGTGAAGATGATCCAATAAGCCACAGATTTTTCAAGTTCATTCTAAATAGCATGGTTCAGGAGAAGATAGGTCCAACTTTCAATCCAGCATACTTTATGTTAGTATAAACTGTATTTTGCAATAATTGGGCCTGTCTACRTTGACATTTTTAGATCAGTTTCCCAAACTTAATAGGAGCATATGCAAAGTTACCATTTGTCCGAGAATCTCGAGGCACCAACCACTTACAGCCGAGCTCCAACAACTTTTCGTATCTGTGGGATGAGAATGGGTCCCCAGGAACACTGATACTCCCACACGGGATGCCAGGGGTTTCTGTAAGACGCTGAACAGCATCTGAACAAAATCAGCCTTAGAAACCCTCATTGGCTCACTTCCCGGCGGCTCTCATGCCAGCGTGTCTACAAACAGGTCATAAAACATGGCCTCAGAGCAGGGCCCATGCTAAAAATGTCCAAGAACTGCTTTTTTACTCAAGTGCCACCTGATTTCTCTCTGACCAAATGGCTCCCCGAGTCTCTCTAGCAGCCATCACTGCCACCACTGGCCAATTTCAACACAACGTAACAGAAAGGCATAAATGTCTGATATAGCAAGTTTCCACATTTTCCACAGAGGAGAGAAAACCTAGAAATTTCCCTGCTGAAGGAAAAAACCTCAGCCCTTATTAACACAGAAGAATCCTTACACAGTTCATCCTTGGATGCATGCATAGGAAATAAGATTTGGTTGATTCCAGTGCTCAGATTCCTCCTGATGTGTGTAGTGGGGTGTTTGTATATGTGTTCCTTAGAAAAATGTAAGGTTTGTAGTGGTTAGACAAGTGGCTAGTCAGCATGAAAAGCAGCCCACAGAGCCTGCATTTTGATCTGTATTTAAGAAATTCAGCAGAGGGTTTTCCTGCTGGATGGCCACATTTTAAGCCTGCTGTGAGCTTGTGTAAGTACTCTGTTAATATTTTTGAAAGCTAGGGAGACACATTTGGGGCTAAATCCTTGCCTGCCTATTTCACTGCATGTTCCTGGCTTTAGTCAATGGGTGAATATAGACAGAACTGGGCTGGGGAGGAGATACAACTCAACTATTCAGAAACCAGAACTCTCTTCTGATGAATTATGTAGCCTTCCTGTATAGTTTTCAAAAAGTACTTAGAAGGAATGAGTGGGAGTTGCATTTCTCAACCTGAAAAGACCTAAGGCTTTGGGAAGACCTTGTCCCAGAGGGGAAACACAAGGTGAAATTCACACACACACACACAGACGGACAGACATTGATTTCAAAGCTGTAGGAATGATTCCTGAAGCACAGGGGTATCACTTGGATAATTCAAATTTTATGTGGCAGTAGGCTTATTTTCTCAACTAAAGGGTTGTTTAAGGGGAGGAAAGGAAAAAAACCAAACCAAACCAAACCAAAACAAGACTTTATTTTAAAATTGTCCAAGTGGGATTTGGAAAATTTTAACACAAAAAACCCCCACAAAACTTCATGGAAAATTGAAAAAAAAAAAAAAAAAAACACTTTTCTTAAAAAGAACACAAATAAAAAAAAAAAAATCGAAAAATCATATTCCCTTCAAAAACATCTCCTTAAAATCTGGCCTTTGTTGGTGCATCTACTTCGTAATTCTCACATGACCTTCTCTAGGTTTCTTAAAATTATATCAATGTACAGGTAAGTTTATGGAAAATAAAAAAAAAAAAAAAAAAAGGCACTTCTGCATGGAAAAAGAAAACAACAAAAGCAACCCTGCCATCAATAAATTCTGAAGTTCACCTAGAATTTCTGGAGCAAGTGTATCTCTTCAGTATCTGCAGTAAGCCATAGTGCTGGAACTAAGGAGATTTGTCAGCAAGTTCAGCCAGGTGCGCTAAACTGCAGGGATAAAAAAGCACTTCAACACTGAGCACTTCTAATACCCAGCTGATCCCTCAGAAATCTGAAGATAAGCAGCAGCCGAGGCAGAGCAGTCCCAGGGTGGTTTAAAGTGATTAAACAGGAGCACAAACAGCTAGGGAGAAAAGAAAATCTCTTAAATGAAAAGAATGCCTAATGACCTCTTTAACAGGTCTGGTTTTTTCCTTGAAGGGTGCTGGAGAGCCCGGGCAGAGCGCGGTGCCTGTCCCAGCCTCGGGGTGGCACAACAGGTACGGGAACCCCATCTCCTGGGTGAAGTCCGGCTCCCTGTACCCAAAAGCAAGGTTCTGCGGCTGCGATTTCTGTGCGTGGTTTTACACTATAAAACGTAAGCTGATAGCTGGCCTGATTACCTCTGCCCCACCGGAGGAAGCCTGGAGCTGGCTGTCACAACGCTGCCCTGCAGCCAGGGATGGGTGGGCTGAGTCTGGTCTGGGGGGTGAAGAGCACCTCCAATGCAAGCACCAACCTAGGCAGGTGCACAAGCAAGCTTCATGAATGCTTGCACAGTGAGAACTCATAACTGGCTGAGGAAGAGAAATTCACCAGGAGGGTGGAAGCATCTTTTACTTTTTTCCATTTCAGTTCTTTAGGACACTTCAGTTTTAACTCCGTTGTGCTGCCTCTCATAAAGAAGGTTATTGCATATGGCAAAGCTGCTTTGTCATCCAGTAAGAGCCTCCACTTAGAAAGTCTAAGGCAAAAAATGGGTTCATGGAGCCCAGTTTGCTCTCTCAGGCAGCACCAGCGAAGAATTGTATTAGACTGTCCTCCAACTTAAAGCCTGCACCAGCTCCTGCCCTCACTTGTTCAGCCATCAGGCTGTCTCACACCTGTACGCTGAAAACATGCAAAAGCTGTTTAAATTGTGGTCTAGAAATATCTTCAGGCTCTGTTTAGACTGTTAACGGCTCTGGGTGACTACCATCCACTGCAAACACAGATGTAGATGTCATTGTTTGGTATCTAAGTCCTTGGTTTCCCAGCAATCACAGCAAGGAGGAGTGGGTTGCAGCAGTAGGGTGGGTGCTTGTGTTAATAATGGAAGAAATAAGGGAGAGCTTTTTAAAGGATATGCTAAGTGAAGTCTCTGGGGAGCAGATTTCTTCACTGCAGTTTGTCACAACCCAAAATTCCCCAGCTGGAAAATGTTGCTGTTCTGTGCAGAATTTTTCATTTTGAAATTAAACATTTCGGTGACACAGTCTGAATCCTGAGCCTTACCCAGCTTTGAAGTGCCTCACATGCTCAAGCATAGCACAGATTTTCTGTACCATGAAGAACTGATCCAAAACCTCCTATGGCTCTTGCTGTGGAGAGTTGCCAGTCAGTAATCAGGAAACCCTCTGCCYTTCCCCTTGAGATAGGCCACGAAGTTTGCCCTAGAGCCATGGACTGTAGGAGCCAGAGGGCTCCAAGCCTTGGGACTGCGTTGAAGCGAGGTCAACTTCTGCTTGTGTATTTGCAGGAGATTTCTGAAAGCACTATGCCATCTGACACTGTGTTTTCAAAGCTAATATTTTTCTGTGAAGGCGTGGTTCCTTGGAAAATACAAAGGCAGCTTTCTTCTTGCTATTTCTTCTACAGAGAAAGGTCAGCCTTCCACCCCTCAAGAAACTCTAGCTACATTGGCACAGGACTGACTGACAGGAATGCTGCAGGCTTAAGTGTTTACATGGGTAAAAACTAATTTTGCAAAAATCGATAATTCCTTCTAAGGTTTCTCAGCTCTATTGACAATCAATTGTAACGTCCTTGCCTGTGGACTCAATAGACATTTCATTTAACCTAGCAGAAACAAACTCTCCTTTTACTCCAAAACTGGCTCAGGTAGATGCTAATTTGTACATTCCCCAACTTCCCTACCCTCGTAACCTTACTTGCAAAGCTGATGAACACCTAATATTCCCACTTCAAATGAAGCCAGACTTTTTCCAGCCTTTTTCTTCTTTAAGCACTTCTGTACCTTTTCAGCTTTTTTACAGACAGGGTCTTGCATAAAGCATTATTTCTTTAGGTGAAGAGGGCGAGGGGATCGGGTTACTTTGCGGTTTGGTTTGTTTTTCTCACTGTCAAAAATATCCGGAGTTGAAACCAGAAACTGTCACTTCTAGAAGGACTGCTAATTTGGCTGTGATAATGAAGAGCCATATCATTATTTCGTTAAACAGGCTTCTTCAGAAAGATTGGGAAATGAATCAAAAATTTGGGTGAACTGGAGGACTAGAATTAGAGAAATGAGATTAAATTCTGTAGTATAAAGTATAAAAGTGTATAGTTAGAGATCAATAAGAATTTCTCCTCTCTACTATATATTCATGGACTGGAAAAGAATGAAGATGAGGACTCCATATACTGCTTGATTACAGGATGATTATGAGACATCAATAGGACAAGCCTATGAAAGCAGTTAAGAACATCCTAGAATGCATCAAGAAAGGTATTTCCAGCAAATAGTAAAATACAAATTACTTTGCACTAGGTATTGGTAAGTCTTCCTTTGCAATACTGTGTATGAATCTAATCCCAGTGTTTGAAGAGGATGAAAACAGATGCATAGCAACACAAGTAGGATGATCTGGGAAGGAGATCATATGAAAAGAAACTAAAAAAAAAATGCTTACTTTATTTAGCCTAACAAAATGAAGTTGAAAAGGGGATATGATTGCTTCTTTATTTTCCCAGGAGGGAAAATACAAAGGAGGAGGAACTTCTAAGCTAAAAGACAATGTTGGCAGAAGAACATATGGTCTGTTTATTTATACTCCCCAAGGAAGGATGTGGGCTGAAAAGTTGGGAGAAGTTTCTAACGATCAGAACTATGAAGTTCTGGAACAGCCTTCCAGGAGTGAGGGGCAAAGGAGCTATTTTTGATACAGAGTTCGACCAGTTCTTAAATTGCAGGATTTAAGAGACCACTTGCAATACTGTGAACACAGATATGATGACTAAAGGAGTCATAGGAGGCCTTGTATTCCTGCTCAGACTCCTGGTCCTTGACACTGCATTGGAGTTTTGAAAAGGGGGTGGACGGGAACAGGAGAGAAGAGGGAGGAAGAGAGAATAGTGAATGCTTTAACTTTCCAAAAATGATGCTCTGAACACCACCAATGTTTCTTAGTGCAGGTCCTTTTGTAAATAACTTCGCTCATTAAGGTAAAATGAGTCAGAAAGCAGAGATCAAGCTTTTTTATTATTGTTAATAATATGGGCCACGTGTATATTTTTATAAGACTGTAGTTGAGAAAAATTCAGGCTGGTAAAGAGCAAATAAACCAACCAAATATAACACTTGAAAACAGAGAAATTTAAGACAACCTGCAAGAACAAATCTCAAGCATAATCTGACGTGCTTTTTCTGTACACTCCTAAGACTGCAAATACCACTCTGCAATCTAGCAGTGGACAGAAAATAGCAAGACTGGTGGACAGCCTTCAACCAGACCCTAGTACAGTTGCTGCCATCTTTCTCTTTCCACTTGGTCTCTCAGCCTTTTCCATCTGCTTCTTTTTGTCCCTTTCTTACACATTTTTTCTTTATGGGGTTGGCTTTTTGGAATTTTCCTTTTTTGGTTTTCTCTTGCTGCAAAGCAATTTGGAACAGGGAAAGGTGTCAAAACTCATATAGAGGAAAAGAGGATCACAAAACTAGAGCAGATCTCAAGATCGTAGGCCTACAGGCTGTGTGGACTGTGTGTGCATGAGAAATTACTGTAAACAGTATTACTGGAAACTACTATAGAGCAGAGCTGGGAAACACTCGAACAGGTTTTTTCCGCATGTTTATCAGTCAAAGTTCACTGAATCTTTCCTGTTACTACTAATCCTCTTGCAGCGATGAAATCACCAGAGCTAAACAAAGGTAAGCCAGGCCCTTTGCCAGAAGTGCTACATTTTGACCTAAAACATAGTAGGAAGCAAGTGAAGTCTTTCAATCTACAATGTAGATTAACATGGTTCTGCCTAATGTGCAAATATATAATATGTCTGTGACATTTAGTTAGCATTCTACATAGTACAGCACTTTGAACACGAAAAGCAAGAAATTTTGTACACTACCACCAGTCTCAATTGACCGCTATGTGTACACACATAGTAGTATCTGCAGACAAACACATCCCAGGTCAGCATAGTATTGATATTATATTACCAGAGTCCCGTACAAGGGTATTGAGTGTGGAATATCAGAAAGACAGCACAAATATTATAGGACATTGTTTCCAGAAGCAGCTTTCCTGTAAACATGAACAATTATTTCTTTGACTAGAGAACACAAAGGCTACTCTTCACATGAACTTAAATAACCCAAAGGACTGAGAAGTAACAACATTCAAGATGCAACAGGAGTTCCCCAGGAGGAACTGAGACCCTGGGGAACCATTGTAGAGAGGCTGCCCAGGCTTGTCCAGTCCTCAGACTATTACCCCCCCAGCTCTTCCATGTGAGCACCAATGATACTGCTGAGGGAGACCTGAAGCATATCAAGCGTGACCACATGGCTCAGAGGGCAATGATCAAGGGCGTGGGGGCCCAGGTGGTGTTCCCCTTGATCCTGCCAGTGAGATGGAAGGGCTTGAGGAGGAGTAGATGGATCCTGCAGGTCAGCAACTGTTTGTACAGCTGGTGTTGGCAACAAGGTTTTGGCTTCTACGACCATGGGGCCCTCTCTGAAGATCAACGATAGCTTGGAAGGGACAAGATCCATGTGACCAAGCGCGGGAAAAGTATCTTTGCCAACAGACTATCCAACCTGATGAGAAGAGCTTTAAAGTAAGAACGATGAAGGAGGGAGAGAGTGACCAGCAATCAAGTGAAGTGGCAGATGGGGTTAGCAAGCAAAGAGTCTGGGATGATGTGAACAGAAGGGACTTTGTAACCAACAAAACAGGGCTCAAGTGGGGTCACCTCAAGCATATGCACATAAATAAGGAAGTGTCTATGGAACAGCATTATGTGGAAAGCTCCCATACCTTTTCTGGGAAACCAGTATGCCAGGGTGCCTCTCACTGATGTGCCAGTACACCAATGCACGCACCACAGGGCACAGCAGGAGGAATTAGAAACCTATGTACAATTTCTGGGTTACAGTCTCATTGGTATCAGAGAGACATGGGATAACTCACACAACTGAAATGCTGCAAAAGAAGGACCCAGGCACTTTAGGAAGGACAGGCCAGGAAGGTGAGGAGGAGGTGCCCGTTATATGAGAGCACCATGGGGATGCATGGAGCTCTGTCTAGGAAAGGGTGATGAGCCAGCTGAGAGCTTATGGGTCAGGACTAGTGGGCAGACCAACATGGGTGACATTGTTGTGGGTGTCTGCTACAGACTGCCTGATCAAGCAGAAGGAGTAAATGAGGCCTTCTTCAGACAAGTAGAAGAAGCCCCACGTTCACAGTCTCTGGTCCTCGAGGGGGACTTTTACCACATCGATAGCTTCTGGAGGGACAACACAGCAGGGCATAAGCAATCCAGGAGGTCTCTGGAATGCATGACAATTTCCTAACATAGGTGATTGAGGAGAAAACAAGGAGAGGCACTCTGCTAGACCATACCTACAAAAGAGGAAGGATTGATCAGGAATGTGAAGGTTGGAAGCAGTCTTGGCTGCTGTGACCATGAGAAGGTAGAGTTCAGGATTCTGAGAGGAGGGAACAGGGCAAAAAGTAAGATAATAGTCTTGGACTTCAGGAGAGCGGCTTTGGCCTCTTCAGGTATCTACTTGGAAGAATCCTATGGGATACAGCCCTGGAAAAAAGAGAGGTCCAAGAGATCCGGTTGATATTCAAGGATCACCTACTCCATGCTCAGGAATTGTCCATCCTAACAAGCAGAAAATCAAGCAAAGGCAGCAAAATCCAGCTGGAGGCTAGTTGCTAGTGGTGTATCTTAGGGGTCAATACTGGGTCCAATACTGTTTAACATCTCCATTAATGACCTGGATGATGAGAAAGAGCGCACCCTCACCAAGTTTGCAGATAATACAGAACTGAGAGGAGAGGATTATGTATTGGATGGTTGTGCTGCCATTCAGAGGGACATGGACAGACTAGAAAACTGGACAGAGAAGAACTTCATGAAGTTGAACAGAGGGAAATGCAAAGTCCTACCCCTGGGGAGGATAACTCCATGGACCAACACACACTGTGGGTGGACTGGCTGGAAAGCAAATTTGCAGAGCGCATTCTGGGGTTCGTGGTGGACAGCAGGCTGACCATGAGCCAGCAACGTGCCCTTGCAGCAGAGAAAGCCAACAGCATCCTGGGCTGCATTAGGGAGATCGTTACCAGCAGTTTGAGGTAGGTCATCCTTCCTCTCTACTCACCACTGGTGTAGTGATCCTGACGAAGAGAGCACTGTACATGGAGGAGTTAGTGATCCACATATTGGTTAACTTGAGCAGGTGCAGGTCTGTGCTGCGCTGGGCTGCACGTGCAGTGTGGCCTTCAGGCCATGTCATGCTGCACAAACCCCTTGGCTGCAGGATAAGCTCAGCCAGCTCATGGTAACAGAGGAGCCTGCAGGCAGCTTCCATTTGGCACTGGCGATTGTACCACCTGCCTGGCCTTGCCTTTATCTAAACGTGTGGCAAGAAGTTCTTGTGCAAACATCCCTTTTATTTGACGGTAGAAATGCTGAGTAGAGTTGTCTTCTTTTAAGAAAATCTTATAGTAACTCGAATGATCAAAATGGGGTAACCCTTTCTATGGACGGGGTCTGCATGGTGTGCTGATTGGAAGCCCATTTAATGCTGTGCAGCTTGGGGTTCCCAGCATCTGAAGGGATCTAAGATTACCTATACTTTCTTCATAGCRTTAGCTCTAGTAAGTAGTATTTTAAATCATAATTTACAGGGTCTGAGTGCCTTTCTTACTGGGATCACAAAAAACCAGCACCTCCTGTTGCAGAACAACTGGTGAAGACATATCTGCAGTGCTGTGTCCAGCTCTGGGCTCCCTAATACAAGAGAGGAATAGACTTACTAGAGCAAGTAGAGCGCAGGGCCACAAACATGGTTAAGGGACAGCTCAGCCTGGAGAAGTGAAGACATGGGCTAGGGTGTCTCATCACTGTGTACAAATATCTGATGGGAGGGTGTAAAGAAGATGGAGCCAGACTCTTCTTAGTAGTGGCATGTGACTGGATAAGAGGCAATGGGATCAAATTGAAATACAATTCTATCGGAAGATAAGAAAAACTTTTTTACTGAAACAGGTTGCCCAGAGAGTTTGTGGAGTCTCCATCCTTAGAGATATTCAAAACTCAGTTGGACACGGTTCTGGGCAACCTGCTGTAGCTGAAGCTGCTTTGAGAAGCAGGATTGGACTGGACAATCTCCAAAGGTCACTTTCAACCTCAACCATTCTGTGATTCTGTGAACTCGCTGCTGGTGATGTGGCAGCACAAAGCAGTGCAAGAAAGAAAAAGGTGGGATCCTATCAAGGCCACAGAGCTTCTGGTGAGCTACAGAGCTGGTCTCAGCCATGCTGTCCCATGAAATGTCTGCCAGCGAACTCAGGTTGCTCTGGGGATACAACCTGGAAAAGGATGGAAAGGCCAAGCAGTCTCAATGTTTCCTTTCTGGATAGGCCGTGTAAGAGATGAGGCCCAAGTGACCCTGCTGTGAGCACGGACAATGCCCCAAGAGAAAGCTTCAGAAGCCAGCCACGGGGAGGGGTCCAGTGTCACTCTACTTGACTGACTGGTGTCTCAACCACTCCTGAAACTGGGGTGAGAGAAGATTCTAGAAGCCATGGACTGGGGCCAATAAATAGGGGCACACACGAACCTCCTTGGGGCGTGCTCTTCAYGCCGACACCCCCCATTGGCAGGTCCGATGCTGGATCCAGGATTGGTGACACTTCTCTCTCTCTCCCCTCCCCCCCAAGCGCACACTCTCTCTCTCCTCTCCCTCTCGTTCTTAAGTAACACACGGCCTACCTCAACTTCTCATTAAAGCCGCTTAGCTTATGTGGTGTATTAATGCACAGAGGGTTGGTGCCTATAGAGTGTTCGTTCCATTAAAGTTGATGTTCGCATGTGGACCTTGAGCGTTATCTCACCTTAATCCACACCAAGGGGATTTGCAGACCTTAGTCACTCTCCCCTTCTTGTAGGTGGGATGTGACAGGCCGCTCTTTAGATGCCCCTCAGTGCATCACAAGACTAGGATGGTTTGAACAGTCAGGGAACTGAGGCCTTCAGAAAGCTGTGGGGGATACTGTCACAGAACAATGCAGGAACAAGCCATGGTCCGTTGCATGATGAGAGCAACATCAAAGCACTTACAGAGATAAAGAACAACAAAAGAAACAAGGTGCTTTTCTGTATCAGCAGACACCCTAGAGCAGCATGAAGGATAACTTGGGACAGTCTAGAGACTGAGAGATGAAAGGAGCAGTTGCTGAAACAAACTGATAAAATAAATAGCTACAAGCAGGTATTTAAAGCTCTGAAAGGATTTAAGGATTAAGTGGCTGTGCTTTTAATGAAAACGGGTAAATCTCATTAAAACTAGTGGCACTGCTATAGAACAGGGAATATCAAACACTGTCCTTAACCTCCTGGCAAGGTGAAACATGCCCTGGAGTCCAGTGCATTTTAACTAGCAATTACAGTGTTAAAGTTTTACCTTGGTTTCCTGGAATAATTTTAATAGGTCTGACTAAATAGCCCTTATTTCTTCAGCTGTCTGAACTGAATGGTTTAACTGCATCAGGAATAATTGTATAAGTCATGAGAGTAACCGCCCAAAGGTTCAACAAACATTCAGCAAGTTTTACAAACCAAAGGTGTGTAAAGTCACAGAAATACCTCCCACTTCTTCCTTGCCAGAGCTACACCCATACTTCATACACAGTGGAGAGGTGTCACTGCCTCTTTCCCACCCCATGAAAGGCACAATCAATCAGCATCTTTTGTGACCTGTAAACTAGCCATGGTAGTTCTGCATACTGGCAGAAGATGAAGGGTTGTGGCGTTACACCGCTGCCAGAGATGGCTTGAGACCCCTGCCTTGGTCAAAGCCCTGGCTCAAGCTGCCTTCCCATCCACAATGCAACGAAGCAGCCCCTTTCCTCATCACAGCTTTGAACTTGCATGTTGGGGTTTCATGAGTCAAGCCAGAAGAAAGTCAGCAGACCCACCAAAGGCAGCCTTTTGGGTTTTTCCTGCTTATCCCTCCCTCATGAGCTGCTCAGATACTTTTTCCTTGCAACACTGCTGTCAGGTTTCAGCACTGCTCTTTTTCTTGTTTTATACATGGGGACACAAGATGGGGTAACTTGTACAATGGTAAACTGCAAGTGAGCAGGGGATTGAATCCAAGTCCCAGACCAGCACCACAGTCTCCAAGCCATCCTTCTGGCTTATCTTCCTGCTCCTGCACCTCTGTATGCCAAAAACTGTGAAGGAGGATGCAAGGTTTCTCTTACCATGTCACTCCTGAGGGGAGAGTGACCATTTTAACAGGGCTTGTTTCACTCACTCATTGCATTTTGTCATCCTGTTTCTCTAGTGATTCTGTCTCTGGAGTGTTACTACTGCCCTTTGTGGGGGATTTGCAAAGCCATCAACATATGCAACGCTGGTCAGAGTTACCGTGCTACCACAGTTACCCCAGGCCTCGGTAAGCAGAACAGAGTAAGTGGAGCGGGGTAGACCACAACTTTTTAATTGATGAGAAGGAGAATCATTTCAATGAGAACTAAGCCTCCTGCAAACTCCCCATCAAGAGGGTAGACAAGATAGCGTGAAGACCGTGACCTGTGTGGGACCATCTCAGCCTCCACTGATGCATCCAGAATCAGGAAAGACAAAGGAGAGTAATAAGGAGGAACAAAGGAGGCAAAATAGGAGGGTAGGACAAAGCACAAAATGCACACAGAGGCTGGGGAAGGAAAAGGAGGAAGGAAACAGTGGGTGGAAATGACAGACCTTATCTGATGCAGTCAGCCATTTTTTGTCTTCTTTTTGGGGAGAAAAACAGAAGAGAATTCCAACAAGTTGAAAATGCATGATTTGACATATTAGAATAAAATGTTTCAGTTTTATTTTGAACTAACTTTTTTTGAATAGTTTTATTTTGGTTTATGTTAAATTTAGAGTGAAATATTTTTAATGAATAACAATCTTTCTAAAAATTTTCTTTCGCAGAAAATCTTTAAATACCAAGCTTGCGATGATTCTGTTTGTCATTTTTACCTTGCAATGCCCCCCTAAAATTTATTGAAGTGAGGAATAACTGTTTTCTGCCCCCCACCAGCTGTGTCTAAGGCAGCTACAATTAATTAGAAGCAGCCTAAATATTTCACAGAGGGCAGCCAATCTCCTCCAGTTTGTCCACTACATCTCTCTGACAGTATTTCTTGTCTTCACTGTTGTTGAATATTATTTTCTATTTTTCTCCCTCAATATTCTCCCTAGTGGTTTCTAAAAAATTGGTGTTAGCTAGGATTTAATTAAAAGCATACAAACAGAGAGGACCCTCAACTGAAAGCGACCCTTCACCAAGTCATAAAGTCCCACAATTAAAGCATAAAAAGCCTGAGAAAGCTTAGCGTGGATATGGATTTCAATCTATTCCAGCATACTGGTGTATAAATAAATAAAAAGTGGTCTGAGTTAAAAATACAGAAGAGTGTCAAAATAAAAATAAGCAAAGTTATGTCCATTAATATTAGAATGCAGAAACACTGACTTCCTATGGATTTAAATTTAACAGTAGGTTGACTTTTTAGCACTTGAGAGGTGTAAACTAAACTGAAGTTTTCCTTGTGGCAAGGTAACTTGTGCACATTCTCTCTTTTGTGTTGCTTCTGGTAGGTGAAAACTTCATTTGAGGCGTATCTCTCTCCTTGTTCTCTACCTGACTGTCTGTTTTCACAACACCTGAAAGCTCTTAACTGTAAGACCTCTGTTCCTCTAGGTTAGATCTGCTGCAGGGTCAATGGACACTGAGGAGCAAAAGCACATACAGCCTGTGGGAATGGAAAAATTGTGCTGACAGGGACATGCATAGTGGCAAACAGGTGAAACCAGTAGTAAATCATCTAACTTTCTGAAAACTATGATTTTTCTGCCAAACTTTTTTATACCTAATAATCTACTCTTGCTTTTGACATAAGACAGATAAAATTTAAATAATAATTTCGTTAAAGGTTGCCCACTGATCCTGTCTGGATTGGTCTCAATGCAAGCAGAGGGCTATACCCCACTGATAACACATACACTTAATGCTTCAAAAGGGCTAATTTCACAGAGGGGGGGAAAACGAGAAGTAAATTTAGATGGGAAAAGTCAGGCAAAAAAAAATGTGAATGAAAGCAATGGGTTTTTTTTATTATCCACCACACATGGTTTGGTCAGAAGTAAACAAATCCCCCAGTGACACACTAAATGATTCTGTCTGTTCTCTGATTTAGTTTCCTCTTAAAGAGACTGACAATTAGTAGTCCCTTAAATAGTTCCTGTCTCCAGACTGGCTCTTCTCCCCATTCCACCAGACATTAAAGAAAAAAACCTTTTTCCCTCTTCTAATTCTTCCTCCCAAGGTGGATTCCTGTTGCATGTGCAGTAAAGCCAAGCTTGCTTGAGCACAAAACCAAGGAAGAAAGCTTTACTGTTCTGCAGCAGCCAGTAGAGCCTACCTTCACAGTAGTATGTGCCTTGGTCATTGTCCTGGTTCTGGCTGGGACAGAGTTAACTTTCTTCCCAGTAGCTGGGTGTGTGTGCTGTGCTTTGGGTTTGGTATAATAGGAGCGTTGATGGCCCATTGATGTTYTGGGTGTTGCTGGGTGGTGCTTGCACCGGGCACTTTTCGGCCTCCCACGCCCTGCCAGGTGCATGGGAAGCTRGCGGGGGGAGCACAGCCGGGGCGGTTGACCCAGCTGGCCAATGGGGTATTCCATACCATGCGACGTCATGCTCAGTATAAGAACTAAGGGGGGGCGGGGACGGGCTCACGCGTTTTTTTGGGGCCCGCGTMGGTTCAGCGGGTGGTGAGCAGTTGCATTGTGCATCGCCTGTTTTGTATATCCTATTGTTGTTACCACTGTTACTATTACTGTTCTACTTTGTTTTATTTCAATTATTAAACTGTTTTTATCTCAACCCGTGAGTTTTCCTACTCGTGCCCTCCCGATTCTCTCCCCCATCCCACCGGAGCGGGGGGGTGAGGGAGCGGCTGCGGGGTGTTTAGGTGCTGCCAGGGTTAAACCCCGACAGTCCTTTTGTTTATGTTTGCTCTGAATTAAGCTGTCCCATTCCTTCGCAGCTGCACACCCATTAAAAACTCATGCCTATTATGTTATTAATTACCTGTTTTCAGCACTTGGCACTGCAGTACTCTCCTGTCATTTTGCAGAAGCTGAGGTGATTTTCTGCATTTCTGAAAGTTTGGCTAATGACTGGTTTTGAGGTCAAGAAGAAATCCCACTCTATGCTGTGCCACAGTCATAGCTGCCTTCTTGTGATACACCACATCAGTAGAGTCCTGCCTCTACCGCAGACTTACTGAGGAATCATGCATCAGTTGCTTCACCATACAGTGAACTTCCAAGTTCAAAAGTATCATGAGTGAGAGCAATGTATTACTACTGTAGCACAAAAAATAGTGAGTTGTTATTTATGTCTCATCATGGCTACTATCTTTCCTCATTACAAAATTAGCCAAAAAGCAACGTTTGTGGAGAGGCTTCAGTAAATTAAAACAACTCATACTTGAGATAAATCAAAATACTTGAAGCATTTTGCTTCAGTGTTGACTCCTGTGTATAACCAGAGGCCATACATTAAGAACCAGAAAATCTAGACTTTCTGGAACATTTTGATGTTTTCCCAAACTCTTAAGTTCAAAACAAAATTGTCCAAATGTCCACTACATTTTGATTCTATTGAAGTGGCATATTAAGAGGGAAAAATTACTATGTGAACACTTTATTCATCATCACCAGTAGGCCAGATTATCATTTTAGTTGTACTGGCAAAATTCCCACTGTCTTCATTGTGCTTGCCAAAATACTAATCCTTTGACTTTGGTAAGACACATTGTTGAAGATGCAGAAAACCAACAGAGCACATATTCCTCTTTAGTGTTTTTGGCTTTGACCCAGGACATGGGAATAAAAGTTGATCTTAGTAGTTTAAATTTAGTCTGGTTTAAGTGTGGCATTTTTAAGAATCAGTTTTCAGAACAGAAGAATACAGACCCTAAGGACCAAAGACTATAAGAAGAGCTTGTGCAATTCCAATCCTGAATATCAGGGCCAGACTGTTCACATCAAATTTAAAGAGAAATTAGAAAGGAAAAAACAAATCATACTGGATTATAGTCAAACAAATATTCAAACAAACCCTGAATACACTTTCTATTCAGATAAAATGCTTGGCACCCTTTTGATAACAAAATGACTTTGGGCTGAAACTCTATATAGTTTCAATGAATTTATTTTACAGGAGTTCCCTTTAACAAACAAGCATAGGAGAGGTTACTCTAAGATGTAGGACAGCCAGTTCCACATAACCCTATTTCTACAAGAACTCATATCGTGTCTACCTGGAAGTTGCCTCCCATTAGCAACTCATGCCATATTTTACTCAGTTTCTTCGACAGACATATGCTGTTGCATTGGCCTTGTATTAGTTTGTGGAAACCACTGAGTTGAATCCCCTTGTTTCCAAGGGGATTTTATCCATGCTGTCTGCTGGCTAGCACAAACCAACTTCACGTAGGTAAACTTAAAACAGCCTTAGTGTGGCACACTGCTGAATCTAATAAACTTCACTGAGAAACTGAATTATGTCTAGGCAATTTATAGGGACAGAAGAACAAGGATGTATTTCATTTCACCCACTAGCATGAGCACATCTTGACAAGAAGTTTTGCATTATCTATGTGACACAAGACAATAAAAATGGTCCAATTCAGCCTGAGATAAACTCTGTGTACAAAAGGAAGCCAGACCCACTTTCATTTCTTCTGAATTTTCATATCTAACCAAAATGCCAAAGTCAGAAAGTTAGAGACCTTACACCAGTCTTTCATTAATGAGCAGAGATAGGCACTTCCAAAGGACAACATAAGGAACTCAGGTGGGTTGAAACACTCTTAGACATAACTGCTTCTCTCTGGTGATAATAAGAGAGCAAAGACAATCCCTATCCTAATAGAGGAAACTCAGGGGGCTGATGCCCCAAGAACGCGATGAGATGAACTTGCACCTTTGCGTAAGTAGCTCATAGCTCTTGCCGTAACTACTACATTGTAAAATCCCATGTAAACAAACTCTTGAAATCATTGCTTTCAGTGCTGCATTATGGACATAGCAATTTTCAAGGAAAAACATCCTCTAGTCAGTGCTCTGAGTGCTGTGTCTTCTGTTCCAGGTCGTTTGTCTTTCCCCAGTCCTTAACCGTGTGTTGGATATTCCACCTTTGTCCTGTGCAGGTCTGCATTACAAGTCTGTATGAAACTGGATCATCTGCTGTGATTTCGAGGCATCGTTTAGTGCTCCTGTTGATTACGGCTGATCCCTACAAAAAGAAAGGAAATATGAGAGAAGCTGAGGGCTTCTAAATTTAGTGCTTAGTCAGGAAGCAATTCTTTTGGCCTCTACAARTGTGTCTGAGAAACACTAGTAGGTCACAGACCTGAAAGAAAAATGTTGTGTTTTTCTCAGGCTAATGACTCATGACAGCTTATGGAACTCTGCAAGGCATATTAAAATATATTGAGAGATATATTTTGTGTCTGTTTTGTTGGAGTTGGGGGAGAAGGGGAGTGTTGTTTGTTTTTTGTGGGGTGTTTGGGGTTATTTTTACAGTTCAAAAAATTGTTTTAGTAAATTTTAATACTGCATCCTCTTTTGAAAGAATAGAGCTAATAACAGGTAAGAGAATATTAATCTCTTATCTCTAAGTCAATATTTCAGTACCAACTATTGTAAATGGGGTGGGGTGTGATCAAGTCAATTCATCATGCTGGAAATGAGGATTTGCGTAAGGGGTTGGGCTCCAGAACAGGATCTTAACCAGCTCCTTCAGGCAGCCAGTTGTTTCACTATGATAATGCTTGATGCACACAAGGAACTGAAGGTTTACTTTTAAGGGGGGTCTAAATCTTCCAGAAACATACCTGCAAGTTTTTTTAAGTTTTGTGGTTACAGACCAAACTAAAGATAAAGGAAAGCCCGTGTTAGCAGAACTTCTGTGGGCCGTGTAGGTCTATATTATTTGGTGCACATCACTGAAACCTTTGTCTTTCACCAATTCAACTCCTCTATTCTCTACCACTCTCTCACAAGACTTGTCTCCTGCTTAGTTTTTCACTGAGAGGGGGATACAGTAAGCAGGCCCATACATTACACGTAAAACTAATTAATTATTAATTACATAAAGCTAATAAGGTTTGAACTGCCTGAGAGGGGAGAAGCTGCCACTTCTCCCTCCATCCTTATTGCTGCTGCCTGTTTATCCTGCCCCAGCAGAAGGGCAGTATCTGTCTTAGACTATCTGACTAAGCTAGTATTATCATATTCTGTATTCAGAGGACTGAATACAGAATATGAAAGTATCACTTGGGATCTTCAGCATGTCGGCATCGGCTGGCATAAATCCTGCACAAATGGAGACAAGTGAACATGGCGTGAGGGCTCTAATGGCCAGCTGTAACCTGAGCTCTTGAAAGGATGAACCTAGCCTGATCTCCAACAAGGATTTCCATGCTCAGACCTGGTACAGATTATGGTACCAGAGAGTGAGCAGGACGAGGCATCAGCCCGCTTTTTTCCTAAGACCAACAGGTTCCATGAGGATGCTGGGAAGACAGATGGTGGACAGTGGAGAGAGTTCACAATGTATAGTCAGACCATCAAAAGCAACAGAGGCACCTGGGCTTGCACATTCCCTGCCCGGTAGCTGAACTGTGACAACTGAGCAAGTGAGTGTTTTTAGTCRGCCCAGCTAAAAATTAAAAGACTTAAACCATTAAGTAAAAGGCTTAAACCAGCTGATTCCACCAAGACTGACAGACAGTTGGAGGACAAATAAGTGGCTATGGTTCAGACAACAAGTGAGAACTGGTTAAATTCTGGTAACTCTGAAGTCAGCTTCAGTTGTGTGACCATCCCCTTGTTTTTAACATCATATACCCCTGAAGACTCAATCAGCTTCACCATGGCTCTTGCAGTGGCACCTGCAAGTCTTGAAATGGAGGCAACATTATTCAGAAGCAAACTGCTTTGCAAGGAAAGTGTCTAAGGATTCATTACAGTGGGAAAGCTTATTGAAATGTGGGGATATAGAAATCCACCTACCTGCTTAAAATCCCAGTGCAAGTTCAGGCCTTTATTCACAGCTGTGTCACATTGCTCTAAAACTGGCAGGTTCCCATTTCCAGGGTCTGTTAGGCATCTATCAATTGTATTCCGTCGGGCACGTAAACCTCCTACATACATTTCTCCAGTGCTGTGATAAAAGATGTGCTGAAAGGGAAGGTGACACCACTGTCAGTGATTTAAGATACCAGGGAAATCTCATCAGCAGATGATAGCAGACAGTTCCAAAACTGGTGTTGAGAGGTATCAGCTGTACAGCACCAGCATTCACTGATCTCTCAGTAATTAAACCAGGATGAATTTGACCCTATACAACATCTTTCTGCTTTCCAATGAAAAAAAGCAAGATGCTTACAATTGAATGGTAACCCTTAGCTTCCCTCCTACTGAGAGGACAGGCAGTGAGGTGTGAGGAAGYGCTCCACCTCTCTCCCATTCATCCCACTGATCTTCTGTTAATCAACAAGATCAATCTGGATCAACATGAGGCCTCACAATTTTTTAGCAAGGCTAAACCAAAAGCCTTAGTTTAATGCACTTAGATCTCCACGGGAACCTGCTCTGCTGCCAGTTGCATTGGGGAGCAGAATTTAATGAAATAAAGGCTAATATTCCCCTTTAGATAGCACAGAGATAATAGTTTTGAAGTGCCTATTTCATGGCCCTGTGGAGGCTTGAAAGGAACAGTTAGCAACAGCTCATACGTGAAGATCTGATCAGTTGCTTGCATTACCTGTGGTGAGTATGCATGACAGGGATACACAATTGGTGTGTTTCCAGGGACAGGGCCTTGATCGATACAGATGTCTTCTTTCAATGTGTTTTTCATCTGCAGAATAAAACAGGAAATTTACCATGAGGAATGGCAATCCTGTTTTCAACTCCTCACCGCTAGTTTTAGAAACTGTCCTGAGAGCAAGGCTAGTTTATTCAGAGCTCTGCATCAAATCCTGAAGTGGAAGATACAATATGGGTTTAGAAAAGAAATCTCAGATTACCTTTGTAGAAATGATTCATCACAGCAAAAATCAAAAGCAAACCTAAGGTCCTTCAAAGACTCATCGACATCGTGCCAGGTAGCACCATGTCAGAAGTCACCAGGCAGCTCCAAACAGGTGAGTACCACTGCCCAGCTCCAGCAACGTAGGCAAGCTTGGGTCTAGAAAATGCCTACCTATATTAAGAAGCCACTGCAGCCTGGATGATTAGTTCTCTCTTTTGCAAACAGTGGCCTGACTTCCAATGTATTACATGCTATCTTGATTCATGTCTGCATGCTTTCCAAATTATCCTGCTAATCTCTGCAGAAAAAAATCCATATATTCCATTGAAAAATTCAGGCCCTTACAAGAAGATACTGATCCACTCTTGTTGGTCAATAGATGAGTTTTGCATGCAGTAAAAAAAAAATGCATGTTAAGCACTTTCCCAAACTACTGTTGTACTCCCATCAGTACATACACAATAACCACAGTTAAGAAATTCTAGACTGACAACTAATATGAAAAAGACTTTAGAAAGCTTCAGTGTCTAGAAAAACATGTAAAAGTCTTTTTAAAGTTTCTAGGAAAATATATCATAATCAGCAAAATAGTGTTCACAGCAATTCTTCATAACAGAGCAATTCTTCATAACAGTAGAGCTAATTAGTTGTTCCGTATTTCAAATAAACAGACTCAATACTTACTGTTCCATAGCCAACAATGTTGGGAAGAAATATTAAATTAGGGTAAATGTTTTTTATGTACCAGTCAAAGCCTTTACAGTTCAGTTTTTTCCTTAGCTCTTTTCTGGAAGAAACATCTCCAAAGTCTATTCCAGGATTCTGCAAGAACAACATATTTAACTTCAGAACATTAAGGTGGTCTGGGAAACTAGGGAAAATACAGATTTATTTCTCCATATTGTCTATTCATAACATAAAAAATATATTTAAAAAAAAAAAACTGTACATTTTTTAAACCTCAGAATTTCAGAACATGTTTGCCTAGAGGTTCCAATAAATTACTGAAAACTTAACATGTTAAGACTTCATAAATATAAAGAATATCAAAGTTAGATATGGTTAGGAAGTAGTTTTCGTACTGACAAAAAAAAAATCTAGCTCAAAGTGAAAAATAAGACAGAGCTTGTTAACAATCTTACTTTGATCAATAGTCTGTTGACTGTGACGCTCATCTCATATGGGAGCAATCAAGATTCAAACTATTGTCTCCAAGACTATGTAACTTCTTATGCAAAGTGGAACAGCTCCAGCAGGAAAGTTTGACAGAAATCAGTCCAACAGGAGCTTACACCCTGTCTTTAAGCAGTTCTGTAAAATGCAGTCTGTGACCTGAATAAGTTAGGTTAGGAATTTCGAATAGACTTGTACATCCCAAGGGATGGGGGGTCATTAAAGATGAACAAGTTTTACTCAAGTTTCATTCAGTGCTAAAACTGATACTCGTGTTCCTACCAATGGCTTAGTTTTTGATGACTAGCATTTTCAGATGAAAATTCCAAATATTTCGGAAAGTTAATTAATGGGGAAGGAAAGTGGATTCTTCTGAAGTTTTAATTTATGCTATATGACTATATATTTTAATTTGTTTCTTTAATATCTATTCAAGAAAACAGAAGGAGGTGGGAGGCTCTTCTTCCTTTGTTAAAGATTCATAAATCCACTGAAGTGCAGGCTGGGAAAATTCATATAGTTTTTTTAATTAACTGAAGTTATCAATACTCAAAACACCTGGTCTTGACACTTCCAATATCCTCAACAGTTGTGCTGGAGAAAAGTTAAAACCATATTCAGAAGTACTGAAGTTAATCAAAAGGAGAAAAAAACCTGTAATTTAAAGGACTTAGATTATTATTATTGAAGGAAAGTTCTTAATTTCCTGGTATTACCATTTTTCATCCTTCCAAGGATGCTATAAGACTTTCCTCTTTTTGTTCCAGGAAAACAAAAGCAGAACTTTGGGCTGCAGAGAGGAGAGCTCACTTAATAAGAGTCGTTGGGTATGTGATGAAGAGGAATTGAATTCTCTATTTAAAGTTCAATTTTGTTTCTTTAAAAGATATTCAGGGACACCCAGATCATTAGAGACATGCTCTTTCATGCAAAATTATGAATATTCCAGGTAAAATATTCCCTACTTTCCCTAAAAAAGTTAAAATACATGTTAAACAATTTCATTTTATATTCTTTAAGCTAGGCATTAGCTCTTGGTCTGAGCCTAAGAGGAATATGGCTATGATCATGGCTCTTGGATGCCATCCACATCAATAATTATTAACATATCAATATTTTTTTTTTTTTTTCACAGTGACTCTTACAACCACACTATGCCTCTTTTTGTGTGACCACATGCTCTTATTTGACCACTTTTAGACTTTCGATTCCAATTTGAAACACAGAGAGACACTGCCACCTCAATTGGAAGATTCCATGCAAAGTAGACCATGTACTTGTAGTCATCCATCCACACTTCGGCTACCCGCAAGGCGTTGCGTTTCACCGTGACGCTCAAGTCTGGCAAGTAAGGCTTGTGAGCTCTTTCCAAATGAGCGATTCTTGAACAGGGTAGCACTTCTACTTTACCTCCACACTGCCAGGCCTAGGTCAAGAAGAAAGAATTTGAGGTAAAGTTGCCTATTTATTCAAACTCTTTGCACTTTTTGTTAAAGTGCTCCCATTTCTGCTCCCCCAACTCCTTCACCAGATGAACTGGCAGGCCCTCAACATTCAAAGCTCTATTTCCTGGCTTGAGTGAATGAAAAGAATTTTTCAATACCTTTCATTTCTACTGTGTGTAGCCCTATCACAGGTCCAGGAGAGTAAAGGCATGTTCTTTGTTCTTTTTCTTTGCCATCACCATTAACAAAACTATTCACCAGTTTCCTGTGACAAGGCATTCAGCTCAATTGGCATAGATGCACTAAGGCAAATTGGTACGTACCTCCAACTGATCTCACTAGGAGCTAGACTGCTAAATACTGTGGTGGTTTTGGGCCTGAATCCTTCAGAAGCAGTGACATTACCTGGGACATGCCAAGAGCAAAACTGGTCCTGCAAAATCTTACACACTAGGGACAATTCAAGAGAAAGAAAAAATCGAGTGGATTCCTGGAAAATATCTACATGGAATTCAAAGAGATACCTAAGCAGGCCACAACCAATGCTTCAAAAGTGCCGAAGGTCCAAAACAAACACACCCAAACTGACTGTACATGAACCAGTGTAAGTATGGAAGCTCTTCAAAAGACGAGCAGCTATGCAGAACTGAACTCAAGCTGGCAAGTCCACATGGCACTGCACAATGCAGACTTATTGTACTAGTTTAGGGATCACCACGTAATGCTCCACTGTGTGCTATAGACTTCTTTCACATCTTCAGATTAAATTTTCCAGGGCTGGCAGCTGGCTAAAGAAAAACATAAGAGGCTGCTTGCTTGCTAAAGCACATTTGACACAAGAAACTCTCAGGATGGAAATAAACAGAGACCTTTAATACTATTTTTACAGTCAATTTTCAGAGCAGCTTTGTGTTTTAATGGAACTGATTCTCCATTGTTTTCACCTTCAGCATTTGAGTAAATGACTACAGACATACGTTGCCTCCACTGTGAATGGTGCAGGGCAATAAAGAATAAAGTGTAAATGTATTTTCAAGCAACAGAACTGAAATATTAATTCACAACCTGCCTCACGTGATGTGAGGTGATCACACGTGACATTTCAATCTCACAGAATCTGAAGCATGGGGTCTTTGGCCACATCCACCATGAGTAATGGAGAAATGTGTCAACATCTCCAATATAGTATCAAACCAAGTTAGTACATCCATGTGACTCAGTGTGGTGCCTCACACACAGGGGCTTTGTTTAACATAGGATCTAGCATGTTTGGAAGACTTTGCTATATCTCCTCTTGATTGTCTCTTCTACAAATCAAATAACCTCATTTAGGCCTATCTCTGCTATAATGTCACATATTGCAGGAACTATATTTGTTCTCTTTCCTTTCCTTCAGTGTCTTCAATTGCTCTACATCTTTCCTGATGTGTGGTCCCAGAACTCAAAACACAACTCCAGAAGAGAACTTAGCAGTAGAAGAGAAGGATCATCAATGCCACCCTTTCCCATCCTGCTGCATGGCCACATTGACCCATACAAAGTCTGTTACTCCCAGTTCTTTTCTAGCTGGATGTTCCCCAACCTGCACCTCTGTAGCTGTTTATTCCTTATGTTTCTCCTAATTACTGCTGTTTTTCTTCTTTGCACAAAGCATGCTACGCTGTTATAGAAAAATAAACTAGACTTGTTTGACATAATTTGTTCAGACGAATGTATATTGTCTGTATTATCTTTTATGTGGTTACTAATAGATACCAGAACAAAAAAGAGAAAGCTGTAAGAACATGAGAAAATGCCCATACTGGACCAATGGTCCATCTAGCCTAGTATTCTGTATCCTGCAGTGACTGCAAACTTATTCCTGGGGAAGGTTAAGAGGTGTTACCTCTCACAGCCCGCAGTTATTTTCAGGTCAGGGGATTTTCTGCATATTCCTGTGATTCACTTTTGTTTACTAACTCCGAGTAGGTTTTTCTTCCATAACTGTTCAGTCCCCCCGCAAATAGCTGCAAGTTTTTAAGACCCACAATACTCTTTGGAAGGAGCTCTGCTCCTGGTCTGTTGGTCTGGTCTGCTACTAGAAGAATGAAGTACCTCCTCCTCATGCTCATTTTGAAACGCATTACTAACTTCTTTCAAAGCCCCCTAGTTTTCATATTTACAGAGGAAGAGAATAATCAAACCCTTTTTTCCTAGACATTTAAGTCTTGCTAACAGGTTTATAATTCTCACATCCTACCATCCATTCTCTTCTTTATAGAGATAAGTGCTATATTCACTTTTTTTCTTCTCAGGTCTTCTAGAATATCTCCAACCACAATTATTTTAAAAAAATACTCATCAATAGAATTTTTAGCGCTCTCACATGTTCCCTAATAGCTGAAGGCACTCCAGATAAAACTACTCTGGCAAAAAAAAAAAAAAAAAAAAAAGTCTCCATTCTTGATTTGAAGACATCCAAAGTTGAAGAACACTTTACTTTCTAGGGCAGACAGACATCTTTCTGGTTTTGTTTTGTTTTTTTTTCCTAATACATAACTTCATTTAACTTGATCTTATCTTATTCTTCTGCTGAGCCAAGAGACATATACCTTAAATTTCTGCAGAGAACCACATCATGCGAGATTCAGTATTTCCTCACTGAACTAGGTTTTTGTGTCAGGAGTCAAAATCCTTAAGAAGTATCAACAAGAACCTGCTGATGAGCCTTAAACACTTTTGGAAATCTATCACTTCCCTTTGGTACCCAAAATAAAACAGAATTGTTCTGAAATATTAACCCATGCTTTGGACAACAACCAGTGGCCTGAGTGCTTTCAAAAAAATCACATACTAATTTTCACTGTCTTTCAGAAAAAGATGAAAAAATAGGCTTACCCTCAGGCCAAGTTCCACATTTTCTCCTCCATATATGTGCATTCCACTGTCTAGTATACCAATCTCACCCAGAAATTTCCTATCTGCAGCAAGAATCCCCATTATAGACGGGCTCCTGGAGAACCAAACAAGTAAAATTAGAAAGAAGCAACAATGATGGAAATAAAGTAAAGTCAATTAGCCATCAATCACATCTTGAACTTCCAGAAGGATTCCAGTTGTATCCAAGAGAGAGTAACAGATTTAATTCAGAACAACATGTGGATCAACATTAAAGAATCCAGAAGACAGCAAATAAACATGATCAATGGTCTAAAAAACATGATCTAGTATTTTTTAAAGAACTAGATCTATTTTGAGAGGAGATGTAACAACAATTTTCACATATTTAAAACAAGAAGAAAGAAATCAGATTACACTGCAGCAAGRAAGAACTAGATTGGACATTATGAAATTTTACCTAATATTAAGGAAACTTAAACACTAAAGCCCGTTGCCAAGGGGGATTGTGGAATCACTGTTTATTGAGGTTTTGAAAGAGAGATGAGACAATTGTCTGGCAGGACCAATTTCACCATAGATTAATCCATCCTAGAGGTGGGGGAAAGGGGACTGAAAGGGGATTTGGTGCTCTTTTGATAACCCCATTCTCTATGATCAAACCCGCTTCTATTTTCTCTGGTCTAAGAATTGTGGACAGCCCCCCATGAAACATTCTTTAACCTACATTTGGCTTGCTTTCATTCCATTCTCCTGCCTGAACCATTAATGCTCACTGTATAATGTTTTTAACACATACAGGTGCCAATTTCACCCATAGTTCTTTATCTAGGTATCTGTGCAGCCTTATCTCCAATGCTTGGCTATCAGGTGTAGTAGTATACGAATGAAGAAATCTGCCATCTCATCTGACAAACACAGTACATTACTTTCAAAAGTTTTCATGATGCCTTTCCTCCTCAGGATCTACATAGTAAATTTTAAAGCCCTTTATATAAGTAAGTATGGTGGATGAACCTTGGCTGGCTGCCACCAGGTGCTCACGAAGCCGCTCTCTCATTCCCCCTTCTCAGCAAGACAGGGGAAGATAATAAGACGAAAAAGCTCATGGGTCGAGATAAGGACAGGGAGGTCATTCACCAGTTACCATCACTAGCAAAATAGACTCAACTTGGGGAATGCTAATTTAATTTATTGCCAATTAAAAATAACGCAGGACAGTGAGAGAGACAAAACCAAAACTAAACTACCTTCCCTCCATCCCCCCTTCTTTCCAGGTTCAACTTCACTCCCGACTCTTCTACCTCCTCCTCCCTCTGCCCCAAGCAGGGCATGGGGATGGAAAATGGGGGTTCTAGTCAGTTCATAACACTTCATCTCTGCCACTATTTCCTCCTCACACTTTTCCCCTGCTCCAGTGTGGGGTCCTCCCATGGGATACAATCCTTCATGAGCTGCTCCAACATGGGTCCCTCCCATGGGCTGCAGTTCTTCAAGAACTGCTCCAGAATGGGTCCTTTTCCACAGGGTACAGTTCTTCAGGAGAAGACTGCTCCAGCGTGGGTCCCACAGAGGCTTCAGTTCTTGCCAGAAAACATGCTCCTGCCTGAGCATTTCTCTATGAGTTGCAGCTCTTGCCAGGAGCCTGCTCCAGTGTGGGCTCTCCACAGGTTGTATCTTCCTTCAGGGCATATCCACCTGCTCTGGTGTGGGGTCCTCCACGGGCTGCTGTGTGGATATCTGGCCAGTGTGTTCCTCCACACACTGCAGGGGGACAACCTGCTTCAACCATGGTCTTCTCCAGGGGCTGCAGGGGAATCTCTGCTCCAGTGCCTGGAGCACCTCCTCCACCTCCTTCTTCACTGACCTTGGTGTCTGCAGGGCTGTTTCTCTCATATTTCTTCCTCACTCCTCTCACTCACAGCTGCTGCGCAGCATTTTTTACCCTATCTTAAATATGTTACAGCAGGGGCACCACCAGCGTTGCTGATTGGCTCAGCTTTGGCCATCACCGTGTCCATTTTGGAGCCAGCTGGAACTGGCTGTGTCCAACATGGGGGCAGCCCCTCACCTCTTCTCACAGAAGCCACCCCTGCAGCCTCCCCCACTACCAAAACCTTGCCACATAAACCCAGTAAAGTAAGATAGGACTAGAAAAATCTGATGACTATATCTTACCTCTTGTTAGTTTTTTTAATATTGTTTGCTAGATGGTTATTAATTGCTRAACAACTGGTATCTTTGTAGAACAAGGAAACAAATGGGTTTATATATTCAGCACGAGATGATTGCTGGTATCATAGTACCAGCAACCATCTTGTGTTGAATACATAAACTAATCTGAGCAGTTAAGGAAGATATCAGGAACAGAAGCAAATATATTGKATCCTAAGCCTAGCAGTAAGGGGTCACTTTAGGTAAAACAGCTGTGTGTATTGTGTTCATGTCTTTTTCTTGCTTTTGTGTGATACACAAGTGATAAGGGCTGAAAAAGGCTGCCCAAGATCACTGTAATCATGTGTCACTCCAACATCTCCAAAGAAAGAACTGCACAACTTGAATCCATGGGAGTCCTCACAGCTCAGACATGCAATTGTCCAGCAAAGTTTTGAGATTCACTCCATATGRTTGGGCAAGCACAGAGAGGGGCCACAGTTCATCTTGTACAGTCAATAAATATTGCTACCACACTCCTAGCTAAGGAACGTAAGACAGAAAGACCAATGACTGGGGGATTGCCTGAAAATCTGACAGCAGGATCAGCACAGGGCAGATTCTGTAATACAACCCTGCAACTGATGTTCTGAGATTTTCAGGGCTGCTAAAGAACCCACACTTCCAAATCAACTATCTAGATGTAATGTGCTTTGTAGGTATCTATCCCACCATCTGTGAAACATCTTCTTCCCTCTGCTAGCTCTATGTTGGATATCATGTATCTCGGCTCACTCTCAAATGCTATTCATACTTACCGGACTGGAGCTGTTTCATCTTTCAGAGCATACCATTCAGCTGGTAAAGGTTCATAAAGGCACCAGAGTGCCCAGTCAAATCCATCTGCAGCTACTGAATACTGAAGAAGCTCAAAGTCATCAAAACGAATATTGTCAAATACTGGTGATATTATAACAGTGCGATCTTCTTTTAGTCGAGACAAAATAGGTTCAGCCCTTCCAAAATTAACAAGCAAAGTCTATTCAGCTTGAAAAAGTGGAAATTTAATGAACAGTACTAAACTTTACCATCTGTTTCTAAAACTGGGTTAGCTACTTTATTTAAGTCATTGACTTTGGCCTCTACAAAAAGTTACATGCCTGTCTTGGAGTGCTAGTAACTCAAATTGCTAATGCCATGGCTCAATTCTCCCTTCCATTAGGCTGCTTCTGCATTTTGACTGTCACTAATCAAACCACAGCCATAAGTTCCACGCTTAACTTGCTGGGTTTATTGCTACCTGGGTCTGCTTCCTACAGGCTCTAGAGAGTCTTCGCTATCTGCATGAAGAGACAAGAAGGGAAAAGCAAAGGAAGGAGACCCTGAGGGATGCTGTAAGCCCGGAGGTCGATCATTCACCGTCTTTCCCCTGTGCCTTGATGGCACAGCTGCTGTATGAGGGAAACAGTTTGACCGATCAATGAACCCCTACGACAGAAGAAGGCTCAGAGAAGATAGGCAAGGATGATGTACTCATAAAGCTCAGAGAAGAACGCAGGGAGTGACCAGAGCTGTCGCAAAGGAAGTTGAACTTATCCCAACACTAAGGGGACTAGAGAGTGGCCTTTGTTGCAGATAAACAGCAGTATCAGTTGAGTGGGTCAACTGGTTATGTACATGGCCTTCCTAAAACAATCAGTAGAAAATACTATCTTCCTGAGCCTGCCAGACCAACATGCGGAAGTGTATATGTGGCTCAGCCCAACATAGAGGATAAAAATTGAACACCCAGAAAAAAGAACTTTGAAGAGAGCAACGCGCTTGAGTTGGCTTCAACCCATATATTCCTTCCCAGCAACTAGGGATGCCCAGCGTCTTGATGGTGAGCATATAGAGAGTGGCAATGTGAATCCAGTTTGTATTGTGATTCAACTGTATATTGCAATTGCTATATTGTACTTGTGTTGTGATTTCARTATATTGCTGTATCACTTTTCTAAACCAAAATCCCATGTATCTTCAAATAAGTAAATCTAGTATTAAAACATTACACCCTCCTCATGTGGAATATCTAAAAGAACCTGGTCAGAGAGTATTGGACTCTGACAGAGGGATTCTTTTTGCTGGACCCCAATTGTTGTTAGGCCTAAAAGAACTGACCTTCTCTCTCCCTCTTGATAGCCCAACCCCAACGAGTCCTGAAAGCCATGACTAAAGGACTTCAGCAGTACCTTTAAGACTGTAACAGCTAGGGAGTGTCAGTGTGTTATCAAGAGAGAGGATGAGAGATCTGGACCACACAGAGCCATTTTGGCCTGAGAAGGGCTGGGAGAAGAACCTTGCTCCCAGAAAGTGAGACAACATGGACAATAGTCAGTCAGTGAATTCAACAACCCAGAGGAGAGAATGTAAAGAGATTTCACACAAAACAGTACCATAGACATCACTACCTAACAGAATGTAAATATCCATCATCAGCYACTTGTTTTGTCTCTCTTTGCAAAAAGGGTCCTACAGAACTACAATGCACTATAAAACTAACAGGCAACAGCAAATATCATTAGCCAAAGTTGGAATGAGAATCAAACCAATTTAAAGTCATTGGGTATTATGGCTGTCTAATATAAAGGGCCAAAGTTGCTGGCAGTGGAACTAAATAACCTGTATCATTCTTATGTTATTTCACTGCATGAAGTTTTTTTTCCTAGAAATGTAATAAATACACAGAGAACGTAGGCATTTCTCTCTTCCTCTTCACTAAACAGCTTACTCTGTTACCTGTCTGCTTTGCTATTTATTTCAATAAAWTGTATCCCTTTTCCTCTCAGAAATAAATGACTTGGTGGCTGTTAATTAACATGTGGCAGGCCAGAAAGGAGAACCATATATGGGATGCCTGTCCCAGCTACACACAGTTATACTCCTTGTCCACCTCTCTCCCCCCACTTCAGAACCCCCCCCAGGCTTCATAGTCTTACCATGCCATGTTCACTTCAATATGGGCATCTAAAATTGCAACAACATCTGCAATTGATGCCTCCCAGCCAGAAATCCTAGCTTGTGTTAGGCCTTGTCTTTTCTGATGTCTGATGATCTTCAGCAGTCCAGGATGCTTTGCATTGTAATTTTTGATGTGTGTTTCCAAAGGTCCTTTCAGATCATCTAAAACCAGCGCCCACATTTTAATGATTAAAAAAAAAAAAAAAAAAAGTTAATCAATATTAAGAAATTGAAAAGATTATGTAGGTTATGGCTTTCTAGCTTCTCCCAGCTCCAGACCAAAAACTGATTTGTTCTTTGCAATAGAACAGGTAGAATTATTCAGGTACTCATGAATTCAAGAGGCTTATTTTTGAAACCGGCTTCCATTCCAGGAATTCAATTAAGTACCTAAATTTCATTTACATATAGTGCTATTGTATGGCTTCTAAATTGTACACAAATACATCAGTATGTAGAAACTTCAGACGTATGCCATAACAGCAACCAATGAGCTGACTTAGTGCAGTAATTTCTGTGTGTATCTTCTACCATGTGGAAAGGAAAAGAGAAAATAAACAAGCCCTGAAAATGTTAAATGCTCCTATAAGAGCTGTAGGCATGCCAACTTCCTCACTAAACAAAAAAATAGTGATAGAGAAAAGGAGTAGAAAGTTGGGACCTTTTAGCATCATTTTGGAAATTCACTTAAACTCTTGCTCCACYCAAACTGACATGTTTTTCTAGCAGCTACAAATCCTTAGAAAAATGAGAAATCAAACACATGTCATCAGGCAAGGAAAAAAAAAAGAGCACCCTTAAGATCAGGGGCATGACTGTTTCTTACAAATGATTTTACAATGCTTTGTTCAGCTCAATTTTAAGAGCAACGATGCACCCACTGCTTCCCCTAGGAGTATTTTCCACAACCCAAGACACCGCTCTTCAAGGAGTTATTTCAGATACCTACAAAGATAGTTTTCTTAGCATACTCTTACTTTGGTACTGTGCCTGATGAGCYAGTGATAATAAACACTCTCCCACTTCAATTTTTTAACCTTTTCAAACACTTGCAGAGCATCATCCTGTTCCTTATTAGCTGCCTTTTTTCAGGCTATTAAGGTGTTTGGGTTTTTTTCCTGTACTCAGTTTACTTCTTAATTTTGAGCGGTCTACTCTGTGCGCACCCAAAACGCCACCAACAGTCATTTAACACAATAGCGGCATATATTAGCAAGACTCCTGCATTCCCTGGGTCACTTACCATTTGAACTGTAATCATCTACCAGGATGATTTCTTTCAATAAATGAGAAGGTGTTCGGTTAATTATACTAGTAATGGCACGTAAGATGATTGACAGTGCTTCATTCATAAATATAAGTACAACACTGAGTGTTGGAAGGTCTTTTGGATATGTTTTCATTTTACAGCTGTAATAAAAGAACAATAACTTTAGCACAGTTGCTAAAGAAAGTCAGAGAGCAAGGCAGCTGCAAGAAGGCAGAATTAGGATATTGGGCTTAAAACATATAGTGAAAATCAGCATAAGAGCGGAAAAAAGGAATTCCCAAATCCAAGTTTCGTTATTCATTTGAGTTGTGTTATGTATGTATATAAACCATTTGGGTGAAGTTAAGATTTCTGTTAAGACAATAAGAAAGAACAATKACTGTTTCTCAATCCAAAATGCTTATAAAATATTGAAACTAAAGAATACAGTTGACTCAGCCAGGGATGATCAGCTTACAAGAGAGTGGACATGTGAGTGAAATTTGGCATTTTGCATTTACAGAAGGAGATGACAATAGCCAAACCTGACAGCAGACAAAAGCAAATTGGACAATAGTCACTTTGCATGTGCAATGAAGAAGAACAAGGTAGGTCTARCTATACTTAACTGACATGGAAGAAGGATTCCCTTGGACAAGGGATCTCTTTAGAAATTCTTGAGCGAGCTTCAAAAATCCTTCTTACAGAGTAAAACAGGCCTTGTGGAACTCCATGCTACCCCAGAATAAATTGTTTCCAGTACTGAAACAAACTTGTTTTGTGCTAGCTTGAATACTTCTGGACTTCCTGCTTTCTGTCAAAAGATTTTTTTTTTTAATTTTTTTTTAAGTATGTATTTGTCAGCTCTGCTAATTAACATCCTGGCCACCAGGCAGATGGTGAGGACTGGGTCTTCTTAGAATCATAGAATAGTTTGGATTGGAAGGGACCTTTTAAAGGTCATCTAGTCCAACCCCCCTGCCATGGGCAGGGACACCTTCAACTCGATCAGGTTGCTCAGAGCCTCGTCCAACCTGACCTTGAATGTTCCCAGGGATGGGGCATCTACCACCTCTCTGGGCAACCTGTTCCAGTGTTTCACCACCCTCACCATAAAAACTTTCTTCCATATATCTAGTCTAAATCTACCCTTTTTTAGTTTAAAACCATTGCCCCTTGTCCTGTTGCAACAGACCCTGCTAAAAAGTTTGTCCCCATCTTTCTTATAAGCCCCCTTTAAGTACTGATAGGCTGCAATAAGGTCTCCCCGGAGCCTTCTCTTCTCGTGGGGGACTTCAACTTCCCGGACGTCTGCTGGAAATACAACATGGCAGATAGGAAACAGTCTAGGAGGTTCCTGGAGTGTGTGGAAGACAACTTCCTGACGCAGCTGGTGAGGGAGCCTACCAGGGGAGGTGCCTCGCTTGACCTGCTGTTCACGAACGGAGAAGGACTGGTGGGAGATGTGGTGGTCAGAGGCCGTCTTGGGCTTAGCGACCATGAAATGATAGAATTTTCAATTCTTGGTGAAGTAAGGAGGGGGGCCAGCAAAACCGCTACCATGGACTTCTGAAGGGCGGACTTTGGCCTGTTCAGGACACTGGTTGAGAGAGTCCCTTGGGAGACAGTCCTGAAGGGCAAAGGGGTCCAGGAAGGCTGGAYGTTCTTCAAGAAGGAAGTCTTGAAGGTAAAAGGAGCAGGCTGTCCCCATATGCCGTAAGAAGAACAGGTGGCCTGGCTGAACAGAGAGCTCTTGCTGGGACTCAGGAAAAAAAGGAGCGTTTACCACTTGTGGAAGAAGGGGCAGGCAACTCAAGAAGAGTACAGGGATCTCGTTAGGTCATGCAGAGAGGAAATCAGAAAGGCAAAAGCCCAGCTAGAAYGCAATCTGGCCGCTGTCRTTAGAGACAACAAAAAATRTTTTTACAAATATATTAAYGACAAAAAGAGAGCCAARGAGAAYCTCCATCCTTTATTGGATGYGGGGGGGAACGTTGCCACCAAGGATGAGGAAAAGGCTGARGTACTTAATGCCTTCTTTGCCTCAGTCTTTAATAGTCAGACCAGTTATCCTCAGGGTATTCAGCCCCCTGAGCTGGAAGACAGGGACGGCGAGCAGGATAAACCCCCCATAATCCAAGAGGAAGCAGTGAACAACCTGCTACGCCACCTGGACACTCACAAGTCTATGGGGCCAGATGGGATCCACCTGAGAGTGCTGAGGGAACTGGCAGAGGAGCTTGCCAAGCCACTCACCATCATTTATCAGCGGTCCTAGTTAACGGGGGAGGTCCCGGATGACTGGAGGCTTGCCAATGKGACRCCCATCTACAAGAAGGACCAGAAGGAGGACCCGGGGAACTACAGGCCTGTCAGCCTGACCTCAGTGCCAGGGAAGATTATGGAGCGGTTCATCTTGAGGGCGCTCACAAGCCATGTGAGGGACAACCAAGGGATCAGGCCCAGCCAGCACGGGTTCATGAAAGGCAGGTCCTGCTTGACCAACCTGATCTCCTTCTATGACCAGGTGACCCCCGCTTAGTGGATGAGGGAAAGGCTGTGGATGTGGTCTACCTGGACTTCAGTAAAGCCTTCAACACTGTCTCCCACAGCATTCTCCTAGAAGCTGGCGGCTCATGGCCTAGACATGTGTACTCTTCGCTGGGTAAAAAACTGACTGGATGGCTAGGTCCAGAGAGTTGGGGTGAATGGAGCGAAGTCCACTTGGCGGCCGGTCACGAGCAGTGTCCCCCAGGGCTCCGTTTTGGGGCCAGTCTTGTTCAATATCTTTATCAATGATCTGGATGAGGGGATTGAGTGCTCCCTCAGTAAGTTTGCAGACGACACCAAGTTGGGCGGGAGTGTTGATCTGCTCAAGGGTAGGAAGGCTCTGCAGAGGGACCTGGACAGGCTGGATCRRTGGGCTGAGGCCAACTGTATGAGGTTCAACAARGCCAAGTGCCGGGTCCTGCACTTCRGCCACAACAACCCCATGCAACGCTACAGGCTTGGGGAAGAGTGGCTGGAAAGCTGCCTGKCGGAAAAGGACCTGGGAGCGCTGGTTGAGAGCCGGCTGAACATGAACCAACAATGTGCCCAGGAAGGCCAATGGCATCCTGGCCTGTATCAGAAATAGCGTAGCCAGCAGGASTAGGGAAGTGATCGTGCCCCTGTACTCAGCACTGGTGAGGCCGCACCTCAAATACTGTGTTCAGTTTTGGGCCCCTCACTACAAGAAGGACATTGAGGTGCTGGAGTGCGTCCAGAGAAGGGCAACGAAGCTAGTGAAGGGTCTGGAGAACAAGTCTTACGAGGAGCGGCTGAGGGAACTGGGACTGTTTAGTCTGGAGAAGAGGAGGCTGAGGGGAGACCTTATTGCGCTCTACAACTACCTGAAAGGAGGTTGCAGCGAGGTGGGTGTTGGTCTCTTCTCCCAAGTAACTAGTGATAGGACAAGAGGAAATGGCCTCAAGTTGTGCCAGCGGAGGTTTAGATTGGACATTAGGAAAAATTTCTTTACTGAAAGAGTGGTTAAGCATTGGAGCAGGCTGCCSAGGGAAGTGGTTGAGTCACCATCGCTGGAAGTATTTAAAAGACATGTAGGTGAGGCGCTTAGGGACATGGTTTAGTGGGCAYGGWGGTGTTGGGTTGACGGTTGGACTCGATGATCTTAGAGGTCTTTTCCAACCTTAATGATTCTATGATTATGCCAGCTCCCATAGTACCACTGGTCTGCTTGAAAAATATTATCTATTGGCTTCAAGAACCAACTAATTCCTGGAAGAATCCTTTAAGCTTTCTCTTATGAAGTGAACTGGTTATCTACATCTTAATCCTTTAGATGTTTACCCTACTATATTTTCCATGTAATTAATCCTCAGACTCTCTGATAACTTGAGAGGGAAACAGAGAGAGAAAATAAGGCTATAAGAAAACTGACAAAGGTCACCAGTCCATTATGGCTATGCCTACAATTCTAAAGGTAAGAGTGCCAGGAATTCAGCTCAAGTGCTGAATCTTCCCTCACCCTTCACAGGACTCACTCATGGCCCTCATGGCCCAATAATTAGTTCCAGCCACCTCTCCTGTTTGATTTCTAATCACCTTTTAATAAGCAGTATAGGTATTCTCCACTTACGGTCCGCAACACAGCTAGGAAAAACAAGCATTTTGTTAAAAAGGACAGAATTTTACAATGTAGGGGGTTACCTCTGCATTGATTATATTTTGGCAGTTTTCCAAAGGAGAAGGGGCAGGGAGGGGGAGTTAAAAAACACCACTTTGGATATCTCAGCATATAAGAGGCTTACATAAGACATTGTAAGAGACAAGAGAAAGCATGCTTCAGACATCCTGGGCTTTGGGGCTTAAATAGAATGTAAACAGACCAGAAGGTCTCATATCTTCTGAATACTATGGTTAGTTTTTCCCCTTCTTACTGACAGGTAGAAGTCCTATATCAATTATAATGTTAACATTATATTCTTTTTCCTAAGTGTCCTCTCTACACTGTGACTTCTTTTCACAGTCTTTGGAATATTACAAGTCTGAGCAAGATTTGGAAGAAAATGATAGGAAAAAACCCTAAACAAACTGAGCACAAATTGAGATCTGTTAGTAGATTATTTTAACTTAGCCYAAAGCAATGCAGATCCCTTTCCCTTTAATTTCATGTCTCCTTGTGAATGTAGAGAGGGCTTATACTGCACCTGGGAGATCTGGTGTCTCTGATAGGTCGATCCAGAGGTAGATGATCACTGAGATAAACATTATACCCATATCTTAAGAACAGATTCTGTGCAACAGTTTGCTCCTCTTCCCTTAAATCTGCACCCCACYGTTTGAACAAAACTGAGTCTGGGTACAGCAAACGGTGTACAATCTTCTTTTCCTCCTTTGCATTATCAGCTTTGTGTACTTCAGTCTTGGAGTTATCTTGCAGCTTCAGATCATGTTCTATTTGTTTTATATTTTCACGGAATGCTTCCACTGATTTTGCTGATTGAAAATAAAAAAGGATTGATTATAACAGCAATTGAGAACACTCTCCATCATCATAACTGAGCCAAATTCTCCTTATAACACTGCAGGTCAAGAGATCTGTGAAGTTACAGCTAAACTGATATTCACATGAGAGTAGCTTCAGACCCTCCTTCCTACATGAGAACAGTTTTTAAACATCACATTTCACAATACCCTGCATCAGATTCTGCTCTCAACTGYACGAGTGCAGAGCAACGGATGCTGCACTGGTATCAGTGGAGAAATCTGGGAGTAGAGGCAACACACAAATTGTTAAATTGGGCCCAAATAATTTCCATGATGTTATGCTTGAGTTACATTAATGTATTAAGGATCCATAACAGGATTCCCAYGTGTCAGGTCGTTGATACCATATTGATCTTGAAGGCAAATACAGCAAATGAGCCCTTTGCCCTCTCCTTCCAGCTTACTGGAGTCTTTTGACTTCTGCTTAGAAAAATTTGAACAGGCTGAAYCTTGATCTCTCAAGGTTTTATTAGGTTCACAATATTATGCCATAAAGAAAAGGCACAGATAGTCTGTGAGAGGTTGGTTTAGGACATATTGTTCTTGAAGGTAAATACAAGAAATGAGCTCTTTGCAGCATGTTTTGAAAAGCTTATTATCAAGTTTGACTTCTGCTCCCTCAGAAACCTTGGAACAGGCCGAGTTCTAATCTCTCAAGGTCTTGTTAAGTTTACAATATTGGACTGTGCCATAAAAAGGAGGCACAGAAAACCTGTGTGAGTTAACAATTAAATTACTGTCTTGGTGAATGAGGGGAGAGGAATGGATGTTGTTTAAACTCAAGTAAGGCTTCTGACCCTGCCTCTCATGCACAAGCTGAGGAGGTACGCACTAGATAAGCGGATAGCAAGGGGGATTGAACTGCCAGGATCAGAAAGTTGTGGTCAGTGGCACAAAGTCCAGATGGAGGCCAGTCACTAGTGGTGTACCCCAGGGGTCAATACTGGTTCCAATACTGTTTTAATACGGTCATTAATGACCTTGAAAGTGGGGCAGAGTGCACGCTCATCGAGTCTGTGCATGATACCAAACTGTGAGGAGTGGCTGACACACCAGAGAGTCCTGCTGCCATTCAGAGGGACCTGAAGAGGCTGGAGAAATAGGCCAACAGGAACCTCACGAAGTTCGACATAGGCAGGTGCAAAGTCCTGCACCTGTGGAGGAACAACCCCACAGACCAGCACCAGCTGAAAAGCAGCTTTGTGGAAAAGAACCTAGGGGTCCTGGTGGACACCAAGTTGAACGCGAGCCAACAGCGCGCCCTCGTGGCAAAGGCGGCCAACGGTGCCTTGGGCTGCGTTAGGAAGAGCATTGCCAGCAGGTCGAGAGAGGTAATTCTTCAGCACTGGTGAGGCCACACCTTGAGTACTGTGTCCAGTTCTGGCCTCCTCAATACAAGACAGACATGGACATACTGGAGCAAATCCTACAAAGAGCCACTAAGATGATTATGAGACTGGAGCATCTACTATGCAAGGAAAGGCTGAGAGAGCCTGAGAAGGCTTGGGGGGCGGGAGGGGGACTTACTGGTGCATATAAATATCTTATGAGAAGGACTAACAAAGATGGAGGAAGAGTCTTCTCCTAGTGTCCGGTGAAAGGACAAGAGGCAGCGGGCACAAACTGAAATACAGGGAATTTCATTTAAATGTAATTTTTTTTTTTTTTTTTTTTTTTTTTTTTAAAGTGGAACAGGTAGACCAGATAGGACAACTATTGATGTCCATGAGAATAGGTGCCAGTGAAGACACCGTCAGCAGTAACAGTGACATTATGGAATAGGGGATATTAAACATGACCAAGCTGTACAGGGAAAATTCCTTATCAAGTTCAAGAGTGCTCCAAGTGGCATTTCAAACAGCTAGTTTCAGGCTTGGATGATTGAGACATTCTAAGTTTCTTCTTCTGTTCTACCTACCACACATCTAGCTCTAATGTCAGGAGATGTGGACAACATGTCAGTCAAAGCAATGCCAGCCARCAGGGTTCTGGCTGCTTTAGCCCTCCTACCACTGCCATGAGGTAATGAGATTCAAACAACATGAAAAAAGTGGGAAATCAAGGGGTCCAAAGGAAATAGAGGTGGATTCTTCAGCCTTTATTCAGATGGCTCTATTGTGCCCACTTCCCAACAGTTCAACCTACAACAGATACCTGAAAACAAGGTCAAAATTCACAAACGCCACTGTGAGAAAGAAAAGGCCCTTTCTAAATTACTATTGCTCATATAAGCACATCTGCTGGAATGCTGTTGGCCTTTCACTGTTGTGGGATGAGAGAGAAGCAGTCCTGCCAGCAGATTTCAGCTAATGCTGCTTGGGAACACAGTCGAATCGAGCAGATGATGCAGAGTTCAGCATCTTTTCCCCAMAGCAACTCTGTTGTGTCTATGCTCAAGGTACACAAAGGAAAAAGACTGAGTGATTCACAGTTCCCCTTGTTGCTCACCTACACAGCAGAGGCAGAGGCTGAGGAAATGGGACATTTCCAGATTCTCTCAAAAATAGCTTTTTATGGCAAACAAAATAATGACAGGAATAACAGCCGCCTGAGATGAGTATGCTGGTACAACCACCACCTTAAAACTGCTTAACACTTCTAAAAGAGTTCAGGGTCAGGAGCTGTCTAATATGCAAAAACCCACCATGACGACTGTGAAAGACTATTGTTTTGTSTGTAAGTAGAGAAGCTATCAAATCTTTTTCATGATTACAAGAAGAAAGAAAAAAACCCCCACAATTAAAAGTGTCCAAAGTGTCCAGGGAAACCCAAACAAACATTGCTGCTATCTATTATTCTATCCTTCAGAAAATCTAGATACCTAATCCTCAAAAAGTTAAGCAGCATGGCATTTTACTTACAGAGGTTATGAATGTTCCAGTCCAAACGGTCCAGTCTCTGAAGGATGTGATTTTCTTGGTTCAGAGATCGAGAATTAACATCTAAGGAATGAAGTCTTCCCTTTCTTTGATCATGCAGTAAGTACACCAGATAACACACAAAACCTGCATTCATGATTAACAGTGCAACTTCACGTGGTCTCCTCCAGGGTGCCATTGTAAGCTTAAAGAAACTCAGCGTTCTGCTGCTGGTTGGAGTTTGTGGTTCTGGGTCTGCACTGAGTCTTCTTTCCAAATGCACTGTTTCAAATTGCCTTTACTTGACTGAGAGCTAAGACTGCTCAGATGAAGTAATTAACAGTCTGGTGAGTCATAGAACTGATGATGATAAGGTACTGCTTACAGGTGTTTTCACTTGCATGCTTACATGTATCTATACAAGTTACCAATGCCAGAGAAAGCACGCAGCTCTCACTGGTTTGTGTAATGAGTCATATGAACTGAGTGAGCACATGGGGTGATGCTGTAGGAAGTGCAGGGCTGTTGGATAGATGTCAGAAAGCCTGTCATACAACAAAGCACATGTACACATAAAGACAGTTGGAATAAACTGCAAGCCAATTCTATGTTTCCTGGTCATTAGCAGCTGGGGAATTGTGAATCTAATTAAACAAAAATGTGAAAATACATTAAAATGGATTTTCCATCAGTTTTTAAGCTGGCTGGAAGCAATTGTGACTAGTACAGGGCACTTCACAGCCCTCTCCCACACAGGCCATTCCTGCAGCTCACCACTACCAAAACCCTGCCAGTTATGCCTAGTACACATATGTGAATTTGAAGTAGTGCTCCTAACAATCACTAGCGTACGGAGCTTTCCTTTCCATAAAAATACCAAGCTTCTTCACGTTTCCCAGCATTGCTGTCCCAGTATGGGTCACATACTGGCCATAGTCCCTCAGGGCAGTCCCTGCCCCGRCGTGTGTCCCAGTCCCTGGGGGGGAAAAGACCCCCCCCCCAGACGGCCACAGTCCCTTCAGAAGCGTCTCCTTCCAAGGGTACGTCTGCAGCCCCCTCAGCAGTCCCCTCTGGGTGTCTCCTGCCTTAAGGGCTGACACTCTTTCTTATGTATATCATGGCCTCTTCCACCACAGGGCAGCCCTGCAGCCCCTGCTACAGAAACCCTAACAGTTATGCCAGGTACATATTGCTGTAAACATTACTTCAAATTGACATCACTAGTGTATAATCCTTTTTTTTTCCCCTCTGTAAAAAACATCAAACTTTAGCCTGATTCATGTGAAAAGTGAAGAACCAAGACTACTGCAGAACAGATCAGTCATATATGCCAATATCCCTCTTATGTTAAATGCTGATGCAAAAAAAAAAAAAAAAAAGGACAGGAGGGAAGGATAAAAAAAAGACCGAGATCCTTCCTCAAGCAATAAAGGGCAGGATAGATGGATCTATGGATCTCCTTGCTACTCACTTGCATTTCTTTGTCCTTACAGGTCTTCCCAAGACCGGGGTGTTGCAAATGCTCCTAGGCAGTGTGACTATTCACCTGGCAAGTCCACCTGCACAGAATCACAGAGTGCTTGAGGTTGGAAGGGACCTCTGGAGGTCATCTGGTCCAACCCCCCTGCCCAAGCAGGGCCACCTAGAGCTGGTTGCCCAGGACCATGTCCAGTCAGCTTTTGAATTATCTCCAAGGATGGAGACTACCCCACCTCTCTGGGCAACTTGGGACAGTGAACAGTCACCCTCACAGTAAGTGTTTCCTGAAGTTCAGATGCTGCCCGAGTCACGGGTGGGTTACTTCCTAGGGGTATGGGACAAACTGTGTGATACTAGGAAGAGCATTTGGGGATTGTACAAGACTTATTATGAGATGCTTAGGAAAGGAACTAAAGGCAGAAAAAAAAAAAAAAGGGAACAAGGTGGTTTGGGGAAGAACAAACATGGAAGAATGACTGGCTGGTCAGTATGCTTGTCTGGCCATGCCCTGCACCTGATCTGTTCTGTCTTCTTATTAAACTTCATTCTAAGCACATTCCTCAGTGAGGGACTCTCTATTCTGCGTGCGTTTGTGTGCTTGAAGGTCTAAGTGCCAGCAACTGGAGATCACAGGTCAGAGGGACTGTATGCCTGTGGTGCCAGCAACTGCAGTGACCAGAGTGAGTGAAATCAAGTCTCGGCAACTGAACTGATGACCTGGATTTTATCACAAACTGACAGCTACATCTCTCTTTCCTATCCAAAACCTACTTAAGGCTATAAAGCATAGGAGTGTACATATAAGAAACAGGCAACGATCATGCCAGCAAAATTGGAGACAGGCAAACACCTTTTGTTTTCATTTTCACTCAGTTCTGTCACTACACCCAGTTACTGCTCTGTTTAACACTTTCCTGGAACACAATCCGGTACTTTGCCCAGGATGGCCTCAGCCTTCAGAACCTCACCAAATGCAGTGGCATCCTCAGCTTTATTTTAAGTGACAGCAGTATCTGTTTGAGGTGGAGTTCATAAGAAAATTTTATCTATAGAACGTGTATGTGTTCCTATTTATCCGCCCTTCCCCTAACAAGTCCCGATTCTGTTGGCCAAAGACAGTAGGCAACTTCAGAGAAGAGACCCCGCCATTTACCCGCTTGCAGGAGGACTACAGCGTAAGGTTAAGCCTTACACACCAGTTAATTCAATGGCATAGAGACATCACAAACACTGTAACAGGAACAAAATGAAGTGTTGATGCCCTGTTAAACAGCTGAGAAACCAAACACAAGATGCAAATCTAGAAGAAACTAGATTTCTTTAGGTGAGAATCCTTCAGCTGCTCACTGAAGCCCCTGTTTACAAAACACCCCAGGCCAAGGAAACGTGGACAACCTTCCTGATTCTTAACTCCCATGGCCARTATTTTATACAGCAAAGAGTCAAAAGACTGACTTACCACATGCACTGCTGGCTGAAGGGATACAGGAGCTCCAGGAATAGCTTGCAAACAGGTGACAGTAGCTTCAGAGAGCTCCCCACACGGTATTGCTAGAGAGCCAAGCTGACTCCTCTCCACACATCTGACTCCCTTACCAAGAGGGCTTCCGTAAGTAGCTCCTTGTGGTCACCTTTGCTCTCAACCTTCTCGACAGCCACACCTGACCACACCTGAAAGTCTCCTCAGCTGCAGGCAGTTGGACAAATCAAGCCAATTACAGCACCAGGTTTCTGCTCTTGACAGGTCTGGGTTCTCTATTTCATAGTACAGACTGCTTTGACCAGGGACCAGAAGCTGAGGGGCATCTCCCCAAGCAGAGTCAGTTTGCAATAGCCAGGTTCAGGGATAATCTTGAGACGAGAAAACTCAATTTAAAGCAAGGAACATGAACCCTCTGTTGCCAAAATTACCAAGTTGCTGTTGTCAAAGTTTGCTATTGGCCAAGACAGTAAGTCCATGGTAGAGAAAAGTCATGGGATACAACCACACCAGYAAATAAAACTTCATCAAGGCACAGGGTCATTCATTTCCCAATTATTGCCAATGCTGTAATTGTTCACGTGTTCCTGCCTGTGCCATCTAGGACTTTGCCATAGAATACCTGCCACAATTTGCAGAGTGAGACTTACCAGAGGCTTTTCCCCACAGGAATAACGCGAGCTTGGTGAGTGTGTTCTGGTCAGCATGTGGGAGAGAGGACCTAAGTGTGCCACCAACAGTTATGTCTTTTCACTTACGCTTCCAAGGCCCAAGAACAATCCTTCAACTGGTCTTGCATGATAACATAGAGGTAACTCTGTACGCAAAACACTGCACCTCCTTCTGCTCAATGATGCTGGCCAAGCCAGAAAAATCAGATGCCCTACATTTCATCAACGATACAAAAGAATCATGAAAAAAATATGCAAGGGAATACTTTGTTTTGGTTAGGTTTTTTACAGCTCCAAGAATACACAAATTAGACATGCCAGTAGGTTGTTTGATCCATACATACTAAAAAGCTGACCTTCAAATGGAAAGGAATAATGGTAATTAATCTGATTTTTTTTTTCCTGATGCATAAAAGAAAGTGTGCTTACCTGTGCTAAGATAATCCTGCTTCTTTTAGACTTTCAGAACCTTTTTTGGGGTTGTTTTTTTTTTTTTTTGGAGGGGGGAGGGGGGAGAGAGGAGAGGAGCAGGGAAGCAGAAATAAAAAGATGAATCCCAGCATCACATTAGGTTGGTTGGTTTTTAAAAAAATCATTTCAATTTTACTTTTTTCATGAACACTTACAAAGAGAAGACAAAAGCACTTTCATGAAACATACAGATTATGCTTTTGTCAAAATTTTATGGAAATCCAGGAAACTGAAAAATAAAGGACCTTAGGACAGARACAGGGCTAGAAAAAAATGACAGAATGAGATTCATCCTGGGAAAGAAAAAACTAAGCTAGCAAGAACATAGCAGATTGTATTGTGAAGTCCAGTAAACAGTATAACAGGAAATGAACAACTGCCATCAAATTAACTACAGTGTGAAATGCTAGGAGGAAAAGGTAGGGCAGTTCAGGATTTGCATGCCACGACACACAGCAAGGTTAAGTCTGTTTGTTGCAAACTTTGCTCAGACCATGGCTGAAATATTATGCTGATATTATTGCACAGCCCGTTTTAGAGCCATAAAAAAAAAAAMCAAACAAAACCAGAACCGGAGGAAGCAAAGARCACCTTGTACTGTACATGTTGTGGTTAAACCACGGCAAGTACTGTACTATGCACTGTAAATGCATAAGAATACCTTGATTGATAGTACAAGTGTCCTACAATCGTATTTAAATACTGTGTATTTGAAAATATTTATTTTTAAAATACTCAATATTTGGTTAAAAGTACCAACAAAATACTTCTTTGGTAATAGGAACATTTTCTGCATGGTTTGGGTATACTGGAGTGGACAGGAGAGAGGAGAGAAGCATGCCTACAAGAGCTGTACTGTTCCACTTACTTTCAGGATCAAAGAATGATCCTTTACTGGTCTTGTATCACAGCACAGATACTGCTGTGATACACTGAAGAAAGGAGGGAGGGGAAACAATTTCTTAAGATGCAGAATTTCTGGGGGTTGCTGGCAAGCACACTCAGCACCCTCCACAGCTAACAAGGAAACACTGAGCGAGATTCCCATACTAGCTGAAGCCGGTGGCATTTTTGCCAAACTCAAGAATTCTTACCCTCCGTGGTAGAAACTGAGCACTGCCCAGGGCAGGCTCCTAGGGGGCAGTGCTCAGTTTCTCAGGCTCCTAGGGGGCACTGCTCCCAGGGCACTGTACCTTCCAGTACAAGGAAGGACAGTGCATTGGAACTGGCGTAGAAAGAGATAGTCCACRCACAAGATTTTGTTAACCTCCCTATTTTGTATCCTGGGCTGCAGAAAAAGCCCTATCGTATAAAGAACCCTATGGTATCCTTGGCTGCATAAAAAGTGTGGCTAGCAGGTGGAGGGAGGTGATTCTCCCCCTCTACTCTGCTCTGGTGAGACCCCACCTGGAGTACTGCATCCAGCTCTGGGGTCCCCAGTACAAGACAGACATAGACCTGTTATAGCGGGTCCAGAGGAGGGCCACAAAAGCGATCAGAGGGATGGAACACCTCTCCTATGAGGAAAGCCTGATAGAGTTGAGGCTGTTCAGCCTGGAGAAGAGAAGGCTCCAGGGAGACCTTATTTGCGGCCTTGCAATATTTAAAGGGGGCTGGTAAGAAAGATGGAGAGAGACTTTTTGCCAGGGCCTGTAGTGACAGGACAAGGGGCAACAGTTTTAAACTGAAAGAAGGTAGGTTTAGATCAGACATAAAGAAAAAAAAAAGTTACAATGAAGATAGTGARACACTGGAGCAGGTTGCCCAGAGAAGCTGTGGATGCCCCATCATTGGAAGTGTTCAAGGTCAGGTTGGACAGGGCTTTGTGCAACCTGATCTAGTGAAAGACGTCCCTGCCCATGGCAGGGGGGTTGGACTAGGTGATCTTAAAAGGTCCCTTCCAACCCAAACCATTCCATAATTTCTCATGTTGKTTTTTTTTTTCCCCCTCTATGTAGAGGAAAAGGTAGTGGCATAAGAAGATGAACAGAGTACAAATACAGCCATGATAAACCTTGACCCAAAAAATTACATTCCTATTTTCCTAACTGTTCTGCAGAAGCCATTATTTTATCTCCTTCCTTTTTCCTTGTAAGTCATACTTTCTTGTACTACACCAGGAAAGCTGAAGAATTAAAAAAAMCCCTATCATATATACATATACACACACAAAACATAAAACTTTGAAGGAAAATATTTAATGCCTTTTTAATCAGCTTTATCAGCCCAGAGGATAAATGTTGGCAAATAAAGTTACAGAAGAGGTGGAAAACCTAGAAAAGCATTTGCTAAGCAGKAGCTCTGACTACTGGCCAATTTAATTCTAATCAAGACTGTAGCAATACAGAAGGTAAACCAATGCACATGTGTTGTTACACGTTTCTTAAACTGGCCACTCTATGCCCTGCTCCAAATCAGAATCCCAACAACAAAATCCCTGGGATCTGCATGAGATTCCCTAGTGACAATGAGAAAGGTGATTTCCATTTTCTAGTTTTTACCCACCCACCCCCCAAACCAAACAAAAACACAATGAAACAAGCTTTGCCCATTAACATTAAACCACTCTCCAAAATCTTGGAAGTAGATCAGCTGTGATTTATTGTTGCTGATTTGTATACAAGCCAAAATAGAAATGTGTGTCAAAACAGGCCTAAGAAAGCACAAAGGAAAGCAAAAGTAGAGATTCACAGGAATCCAGAACTAGCTTCGTTCAGAGTTTTCTCCAAAAGGTCTCATTTGTTTATTACAAAAATTTTGATGCTACCACCTTTGTAAGCTTTTTCAAGAAAGAATGGTGTTCAGGATGAGYGAGTCCCAGGCTACAACTAGTCATTAAAAGGATAGCAAGAAGCCATAGCAGCACACTGTCACTCTATTCTCAGCTCACCCACTAGCTTTCCTTTGCCATTTTGTCAGTGTCCTTCACCTTCTGCCTCTATACCTCAAAGAGGCTGCAGTAACGCTATCATTAATTACTCGTGAGTTCTTACAACACTTTGAATTCCTTTAAATATAGCAGTCCTCTGATCTCCTCATTTCATATAATGCATATCCATGCATATCCCTTAAGGCAGGGGGAAAGGAAGAAGAGAAAACAGCAGGGCGAGAGAGGTAACTACAGAATAATTACTGCCAGTGTGAATGCTCTTCTCAGTCATTAACCATCTGCCCTCTAAGCAACTGAAGAAAGTTTTAAGGCTTTCCAAGTAAGTCAAGAAAGAAAAACTAAGAGGTAAGAATAAAGCAGCAGACAGACAGGAAGGCTTAATTCTATGCACGTCACCTGTTCCAACTTGGAGTGATACAGTATGAACAGCATAAATTAAGAGTGTCCTGGTTCTGGCTGGGACAGAGTTAACTTTCTTCCCAGTAGCTGGGGGGTGTGTGTTGTGCTTTGGGTTTGGTATAATAGGAGCGTTGATGGCCCATTGATGTTTTGGGTGTTGCTGGGTGGTGCTTGCACCGGGCACTTTTCGGCCTCCCATGCCCTGCCAGGTGCATGGGAAGCTGGCGGGGGGAGCACAGCCGGGGTGGTTGACCCAGCTGGCCAATGGGGTATTCCATACCATGCGACGTCATGCTCAGTATAAAAACTAAGGCGGGGAGGGTCTCTGGGTTCTGGGACAGGCTCACGCGTTTTTTCGGGTACGCGTCGGTTCAGCAACAGTGGTGAGCAGTTGGATTGTGCATCGCCTGTTTTGTATATCCTATTGTTGTTACCACTGTTACTATTACTGTTCTACTTTGCTTTATTTCAAATATTAAACTGTTTTTATCTCAACCCGCGAGTTTTCCTACTCATGCTCTCCCGATTCTCTCCCCCATCCCACCGGARTGGGGGGGTGAGCGAGCRGCTGCGTGGTGTTTAGGTGCTGCCAGGGTTAAACCATGACAAAGAGTTATCATATTTTCAGCATAAATATGCACATAATTAGCAGTAAGTCCAAACCAGAGTCCTAACTGCTTAGGATACATACAGTCTTTGAAGAAACATAAGGTCCAAATCCTTCTCTCCACCCTTAGATGCAGATACTATTCCCACCCACACAAGCTGTTCCTACAATGCAAGTATCCTCCAGTCCTACTTGCATGGGGACCTCAAAAAGCAAAGTGGGTTAAGTTTTTTGCTTTTGCTATCTCCTTCTCCTTCCTCCATACCTACTTCCTTTCATACTGAAAAATTACACTAGCGGTTACATTCCCAATAAAGGATAAAGGCTATCAATATTTCCCACATGAACTGAAAATATAGAGGTGCTCTAATTTACATGAAGATGACCATTACCATTAGAACAATCTCTCACGATACTCTCCTATTCCTTACAATTTCTCTTCACATCRGCCAAGATATACTGGTGCCCCAAGGCAGCATATGAGCCAAGTTAACTACATTGAGCAGAAGTGTCACTTTTTCYTTTCAGGCTAGCCGAGTGCCAAAAATGAGAAGTGATGTTTTAGTGACACCTATGCACTGTTTCYTCTTTTCTTCTCAGTCCCAGAGAAATGCATATACTTTCCATCTGACTGTCCAAGGTAGGGTGGGGTGTGTATATATAYGTATCTTATGTACATGCACACATGGAGAGATATATAYGCATACACACATATATCTAACACAACTGCCAGTATGATTGCCATCACCAACTCTTCAGCCCTTATTGGTCCTTAACCATCTGTCTCCTAAGTGCACACACACACTCACACAGTCATGCAAATAATTCACCTGGTCCATAAACAGATGCTGCCAAGGGTCTACTTTCTCACAAGACCCTCTAGAGCAGGCTAGATTAGATTATTAGACTATGTGCTGGGAAAGGACCAAAGCAGGTTCCCTTTCAGCCAGAGATGGTACCAGTGCCATGTATTATTATGCCACTGTACCTAAATTGGTCGATGTGCAGTTTTGGGCCTGACCCGAAAACCCTTTTCTGGACAGCCTTCTGGCTGCGTGCGGGCAAGGAACAGAGATGAGAAATGGCAAAGCCCGAGCAGGAGACAGGCTGCAAAAAGCAGAGGCACCCAGCGCGCTTGAAGACCATTGCTGCTTTCTGCTCTACCAGTGACCTCTTGTGGGGAGGGTGGAAAACAGCAGCCCCCTCTTTCCCTCTCCATACCGCTTTGAGCAACACCCCGCACAAAGGTGTTAAGCACGAGCCTCGAGTCCACACGTTTAAAGGACCTTCAGTACTTTGCAAATTGCAGATTGGCTGAAAAACTAGGGATAGGATAAGAAGGAAGATCCTCTCATTGGTAAGTGAGTAGGGATAAAAATCACTAATGAAACTGTATTATAGTAATTTTGTACTCTGGACTGTATTACAAAATAAGTGACTTTTTTYTTTTTTTTTTAACACTTTCAAGACCCCTAAAGAAATTGCTTTGGAAGGATAAATAATAAGAAATCACACTGTAGTTTCTACAAGGTAGGAAGTAGAAGTGCTATGTAAGGCAAAGTATTGTGGAAAATGAAATTTGCTGCAGCTGAGCACTAGTGTGATACTCCGCTTTACCAGTATTCCTATCTGACATGGAGCAGGCTGCTTAAAGCAAACTTTTAATGGGTATTCATCACCTGCATGTTCTCCGTCTAATGGTTGTCTGAATTAAGATCTTGTAGGAGTGGTCTGTGGTGCAACTGAAGCAACTGGAAAAGCTGTGCTTTGAATGGGGGGGAGGGGGGGGGGGGGGAAATCACTGCATTATGCTAAGCATTCCCAGAACTGGCACCTAACATTACAGCATTACCTTTAACAGTTTCTTCTGCCTCAGTTTGCCATCTGAAAATGGAAACTGCTTGTTAGCCATGCAGGACTATCATGATAATTGAGTATCTCTGTACTTTATGTGCATTTGTGAAACAGTTCAGAAATACTACTGTTTTCACAGCAGGATGTGAGTAACATGCAATAAATCAAGATTAGGGCCACACATATTAAATGAGCACTAATGAGGCTACTTATTTACAGCTAGGGTCTTATGGAAAAAAGTTTGCAGTCAGAAAAAAAAACATTAAGGACCAAATTATTAATAATATGCACTTCAGTTTATCCTAGCTTTTGAATGTTTGAATTGGCAGATTTATTTTAAAACAAGTGAACTTATGTTATCAAAAAAAAAAAAAAACCAAACAAAAAACCAAAAAAAAACCCCATCCATGAGAGCCAAATTGAATACATAGTAGGCAGGATCAAAAAATTCAGAATTACCACAAGAGCCTACCTCTTCCTAACAGAGTAAACATTAGCAGCAGTAGGTTTTACGTGGAAGCTGTTGAAATTTAAGAAACACTTTGCCCAGGAGTTTCACAGTAGTTTGGCAACAATACAGAAATAGTGAGATTCTGATCTTTGACTAAATCACACTGATTGCTGGAGCCAAGAGACTTCTGTGCTTTCCCTAACCTTGACCTCTTTGTTCTTTTCAATCTGTCTATTCTCTCTTTGCTACTCTCCTTTTTCATCACTTATTCCATCCCATTCTCCACTTCAGATTTCCCCTCCATTAGGCTTCTACCTTTAATACCCATTTGCCCAACTTGCCCCAGTTCCTTCCCTCAGATTTCACATCCAACAAAGGCAAGTAGTAGGAAGCTTGGAGGCGAAAACACAAAATGTTCTGTCAYTCATTTTATCCCCTCTCAGCCCCAGTTTAAAACCAGTATCCCCACCAATCTCAACTCATCCTAGCTAGTGTGATTTGTCCTACTCCCAGAACTAGCAACTCACTCTTTGATGCAAGAAATGTCTTCTTTCGCATCTTGAAGCCATCGGAACACTGCACTGCATATAGAAGATCTAGATCTCTGCTCTCAGTTCTGTGCACAGACTTACTCAGCTCTAAGCTGCACCCTAGCAAACAATGTCCCTGCCAAAATTCAACCAAAAGCCTCCAGCAACTCTTTGGATATGGAAACAGAAAGCACAGTTCTTGATCAAATTCAGGCAGGGATCTGTCTTTGATCTTAAAATGATTGAAAATATTTAATCCTGAAGCAAAGCTTATCTCTCTTACCAAAAGAAAAATGATGTCCCAGCACATAAAGGCTTTGAGCATCTAAAAATAATTAGGCTTTCTCATGTAAAAATGGAAGAAATGACACATTTCCTCATATCTATGAGCCACAGCATACATAATTATCACAAGAGATCAGATAGTAACTTGTTTACATGTCTGATTGACACTCCTTGACCTTACAAACAGCTTGTGCCATTTTGGTTAGCATTTTCTGCAATAGTTGTGCTCAGGGCAGAAAACAAAGCTCAGAAGAGTCAAGAACTTAAAAATGGGGCTTTATCTGAGACCTCAATCTGAATAGGTGGCAGTACCAGCAATCCCTATTGGAAAGGACATGTTCTAGGTGACATAGTCCTGAACTGCAACATTCTTCAAATCACTTGAGCACTTACTAAAGCTCAGCAATATGCTTCCTTTGAGAGCCAAGGGAGAAACTGACTAGTGCTAAGACACATTCCCTCTAGTCCCAACCTTCAAAATATTTTAATGCTCACCAGCTAAGCAACAATATATAATTTGCTTTCATGACCTTTTAAAGAGAAAAACTGGATTTCAATGACAGTCTTCCATAACTGAAAAGACAACACTGGTGAAATATAGTTTACATGATTAATATATTTTACTCAGTATGTACACAGTTCTCCAAACAAACTGGATCATAAAAAGGCAGTTTAAGAAGCGTTAAGTAACCACCTTATCAGCTGTTACATGGGATATGTCTTAGCTGGTTTTGCTTCCTCCAGCTCAGCATCCAACCAGCGGTATCTGCGGTGACGGCGCAGAACTTCAATTGCTTTTTGTTCTAGAGATGTTGGTTGAATACCCAGGTCTTCCAAACCAGGAAGGTCAGGAAATGTCATGTCTGTTGTGTGAAACTTTAAAAAGAAGGGAGGGGGGGGGGAAACAAAAACAAAACAAAAGAGGGAATTCACTTGATAGAATGAACAGCATTACACCCAATGCAACCATTCACGTACTAAAAAAAAAAAAAAGTATTGTGTACTTATACCTGAGGTCACCTTTTTTCTTTTATGGAAACAAACTAGCATAAATCCATAGTACTAGAAACATTTTAATATGTCTCAAAACAATTTCCTACAAATGGCAGCTCTTGGGAGATTCTATTACAATTTCAAGGCTGCTGACATAAGACTGTTTCCCCCAAGAAAGAACCCCACAATACAATACACTGCTGCACCTCGTAGTAGATCTGAAGTCCTATTCAAACACAAATGTGGAGTCAGCCAACTGTGTGTCAGTTCCAGTTCCTTGACTGATTTTGGCTCAGTGTTTTTCCTCGGGAGGAGGAAAAGATTCAAATGTGGCCCTACAGAACTATGGCGTAATTATACAAGGTATTGAGTACCCAGTGTACTTCGACAGGAGATACAGATGTTCTGCATCTGGCAAAAAGCCCTTCAGGCTTCATATTTAGATTCAGGAATAAATAGCAGTGAGACATGCAGAAAGTGTCTTCATTTTCTCTCCATCAGGTATACATTAACAGGAAGATTACTGCATTGCAACCACAAAATTAGACCAAACTTGTAAGGGTATATTTGAACTGCAATTATATACATTCTGCTTTGTCAAGAAAATGTATGTTGAATTATCACCTTTGGTAGGTTGTTTTTCTCTGTTCATGGTTTAGAACATGGTCCTGTACAGGACAAATACTTAATTCTATTACCATATTTGCAACACATATGACCTATGTCTTAGAAAATGGGGATTTCTCTCATGCTGTTATTCCTTGAAAGGTCTTTAAGTCAACCACATCTAATTTTGTGTAGATTACTTAAGGATGAAAAGCTGGGAAAGAGGAATAATCAGACACAGAAGTGACATGGAGAAACTCCTCTCTTACACTACCCACGCTATAGCTAAATTGCAGTAGTTTTAGTGATTTGGTGCAGGCTTATTTTATGAAATGTAACTCTATAAACTACAAAGGCAGCTAGAAAAAAAGTTTTGCACTAGACCATGAATAAGCTTACCTCCTTTATTACACATACTGTCCACAGTTTTTCACAATTATTTCCAAACAGAATAGGAAACCGGTTTATTTCACAGATGGAGAAACATGAACATAGACATTAATTGCTCTTACTTAGAGCTATTCAGTAAGCAGCTCTAAGTATAGGACCCAGTTCTCCCAGATTCATGGTAGTACCCTATCTCAAATCAATTTTGGGACAATCAGGTCAAAATAGGCTATTAATACTGCATCATAAAAAAAGGCATTAAAACTCCAACTCTGCAAAATAGTTGGAGAGTACCTGCAACCTTCAGAGAGCAGCAAGCCTAGAGACTGTCAGAGTACATGACTATCTTTGCTAACCTACACATATGCCAACAGTTTTGACATTAATACTTGCTAAATCCTACTTTTTCCTCACTTGCAGTTGGCTTTTTGCAAGTTATTTCTCCACCCCCACTTAGACACTCTGAGAAGTTAGGAATAAACATGAAGTTGCAACGTGTTCATGAGAAACGCACTCTAATGTTAAGCGAGAATTTGGGCTGTATCCAGCGCTGTCAGTTCAACTTGAGTTGTTAAAAACACCATTATCTGGATGGTATAAGTGATTTTAATGCATCTAGAGGTACATAAACTCACTAGTTATCTAGAAGTGGGTAGCACACCCCGAGCCCATCACTTAGCTGCACATTGCACATCCAATCTCTACTTTGGCTTTGCTGTTTTCAATACCATGTGTTTTGGGGGAGGCAGGCAGGGGAACAGCAAAGTATGCAGCCTTGACCACTTTTAACACTTAAGAAGGTTGGGCCCTTTCCCCACCACCATCATGTTACTTCTTGCTATATAACCCTCCCACCAATTGTTTCAACCACTTATTTCTCTAAATACATTTAAGTATGTTAACTATTCTTCCTCCACAGATGCCAGTGGAAAGACTACTTCATAATGATGCCTTTTAAAAAAATAAAAAATTCTGTTAGTCCCTCTCTCTCACTAAGTCTTTGTAAGACTACACCAGAGGAACCTCCAGACTGCTTTGACAGTGTATCCCCTTGGCACTGTAACAGCTCTGGACAAATAAGTTAAGAGCAAGATTGCAGAACAGTAGCTGCAGCAGTTGTATAGCAGAAACCATAACCATTTTTGAGGAAAGTTATATATGAACACCTTTAAAAATTTAAATTTTTGTAGTATCCAAGCAGTCTGAAAGCAATTCTTTATAACCAAATTCTAACCATTGAACTGAGTGAAATACTACACCACATGATGTACACACATTTCAGCACTCCTTGAATGCAAAATTACAAGYGCAAGTTACAAATACACAATGAAACATTTCCCAAGAAAAATTTGTGGATCATCCTACACTTACCCGGTCCACTTTGTCTCGTGTTAACCATGGTTCAAATGGATTAATCTCAAAGAATCTTGCAACTAAACTGTAATCAGAAAGAGTATTGCAAAAGTATAGTCATTATCCAGATGCACAGAGGAAAACRAGAACTGGTAAAAATATTTCACACTTAATAGACAGTGAGCAAGAGCTTGTTCCATAGCTGTTCTTGCAAGCTATGAATTAATTAAAGCAGTGAACGTGCAAGCCAGCAAGTTCTTAGTTGTCTTTCTGGTAACTTTAACTGTTTGCTACTGAATTATTTGATCTCCTATTCTTTTACTTTGGAAGGGAATGGAGGAACAGATATCTAGAAGTAAAAATGAGCTTTAGTGGGTGGGGAAAGTAAAGCTCCACATCCAATTCCCCACACACCAGAGGGTTCAGTCTTGCCCCTGCCTTTCCTCCAAACCCTGTTCCCTGGTAGTGTAGGCAGTAATCCAATTAGTCACGAAGTTTGATTCAATGCCTCCATGAGAAAACATGCTTGCTGACAACTAAATGAGTTAACAGCCATATAAACAAGATGATGGAATCTGGAGCTATCTGCATCTATAAAAAGGATGAGGATTAGTATATTTGCAGTTTCCAGAAATGAAGTTTCCCTTGAAAGAAAGAAAATCTGGCAGAGAAAAGAAAATAACACTACAGCTCTTGCTCAGTGTCTTGGGACCAACAGTATTCAAGGTAGAATCTCTTACTGAAAGTGCTCACCTGGCAGACTAGGGTGTTACTAAGTTACTGCACATAAACAGAACTAGGCTTATCCGCCTTTTAGATGCGCTCTTTTCTCAAAAATATGAACTACCACTTAGTTTAGCCCATAAAGAAAAAAGCATAACATGGACTGCTGCAAACTACAGGCCTACAGGGGCCTACAGATTTATGTTTCCCCTACAGGGAACTACAGGCCTGTCAGCCTGACCTCAGTGCCAGGGAAGATTATGGAGTGGTTCATCTTGAGGGCACTCACAAGCCCTTTGYGGGACAACCAGGCGATCAGGCCCAGCCAGCACGGGTTCATGAAAGGCAGGTCCTGCTTGACCAACCTGATCTCCTTCTATGACCAGGTGACCCCCGCTTAGTGGATGAGGGAAAGGCTGTGGATGTGGTCTACCTGGACTTCAGTAAAGCCTTCGACACTGTCTCCCACAGCATTCTCCTAGAAAAGCTGGCGGCTCACGGCTTAGACAGGTGTAGTCTTCACTGGGTAAAAAACTGGCTAGACAGCTGGGCCCAGAGAGTTGTGGTGAATGGAGTTAAATCCAGTTGGCGGCCAGTCACAAGCGGTGTTCCCCAGGGCTCAGTTTTGGGGCCAGTCTTGTTCAATATCTTTATCAATGATCTGGAYGAGGGGATTGAGTGCTCCCTCAGTAAGTTTGCAGACGACACCAAGTTGGGCGGGAGTGTTGATCTGCTCGAGGGTAGGAAGACTCTGCAGAAGGACCTGGACAGGCTGGATCGGTGGGCTGAGGCCAACTGTATGAGGTTCAACAAGGCCAAGTGCCGGGTCCTGCACTTCRGCCACAACCCCGTGCAACGCTACAGGCTTGGGGAAGAGTGGCTGGAAAGCTGCCTGGCAGAAAAGGACCTGGGGGTGCTGGTCAACAGTTGGCTGAACATGAGCTGACAATGTGCCCAGGTGGCCAAGAAGGCCAACGGCATCCTGGCCTGTATCAGAAATAGTGTGGCCAGCAGGACTAGGGAAGTGATCGTGCCCCTGTACTCGGCACTGGTGAGGCCACACCTCGAATACTGTGTTCAGTTTTGGGTCCCTCACTACAAGAAGGACATTGAGGTGCTGGAGCGTGTCCAGAGAAGGGCAACGAAGCTGGTGAAGGGTCTGGAGAACAAGTCTTATGAGGAGCGGCTGAGGGAACTGGGACTGTTTAGTCTGGAGAAGAGGAGGCTGAGGGGAGACCTTATCGCGCTCTACAACTACCTGAAAGGAGGTTGCAGCAAGGTGGGTGTTGGTCTCTTCTCCCAAGTAACTAGCGATAGGCCTCAAGCTGCACCGGGGAAGTTTAGATTGGACATTAGGAAAAATTTCTTTACTGAAAGAGTGGTTAAGCATTGGAACAGGCTGCCAAGGGAAGTGGTTGAGTCACCATTGCTGCAAGTATTTAAAAAGACGTGTAGATGAGATGCTTAGGGACATGGTTTAGTGGGCACGGAGGTGTTGGGTTGAYGGTTGGACTCGATGATCTTAGAGGTCTTTTCCAACCTTAATGATTCTATGATTCTATGAAATGTGAATAAAACTAATAAGCACCCACATAGTTACTTTTTAACAAGCTGCTCTGTCTCAGCTGAGCCATGTTAACCTGATGCCTCTACAACCGATTCAGAAACAGCCACAACAGTTTAAGATGATGTTCTAGCATTATTTATCACCAGTTACATGAATCCAATGTTGAGTCCTATTAGCAGATTGGTAGAAGAGTTCTAACATTGGTGACTTTTTTTAGCTTATTAGATTGCATTGTACTAAAATTGAGGAGGACCAGCAGCCCAAACATTAACACATCTCAACCATGCTGAGGGCAACTTCTGAAACGGCATTTACTGTTTGAGGTAGCTCTTCAAAAGGATGTGATTATGCCTTAAGGACTAGGCCCAGGCCCAGATTTATACTGCACGTCTTCATGCACTATTACTCAGTAGCTGCAATTCAGCAAATCAGCTTCTATCTTCAGTGCCCCCTAAGGCCAAAACATACAGCTGCAGAAGCAGCTCAGTGCGTGCAAACAGAGCCTTTGTAGTCCATCCACTGCAGTCAACTAAAGTGATGCTACACCTTTCCCTTATCTCCCAATTTACTACCATCTTCTAAAGATGTTACTGCCCTCGTGTCACAGACAAAGAAATGCTTGCTCACAACTGCACTGCTCAAATTCCCAGGCCGAGATCTCAGTACAAACTTACCTCCAACACTGGCTCAAAACAATACAAAGGACTGAACTAGAAAGTCAGTCAATACTGATACCCACCCTTACCCCAACTCTGCTTCCAGGGCAGCAGTGCTCACCAGACTGGAAGGATAGCTGACAGTAGCAATGCCTTAAGCTGCTGCAGACAAATCTCTCAGGGCCTACAGTCAGCAACATACACACATATTTTCCCTGTGGTACCATTAAAAGTTCGTTTAGTTTGCTACTGATTGTCTCTACTTAGGACCTTTTGCTACTTCTTGACTCAGCAAAGCCATTCAATGACTCTGGAATAAATAGTTATGTTAAGTTTATTACAAGTACACCTTTCATACACTAGCTCATCAAATGCAGGCCTGTGCCTGAACAGAAGTCTCAAAGCTAGCTAACGAGTACCTAGGGAAAGCCAGTTTCTACAATCCTACCATGTTAAATAACAACTGGCAATATTAAATAACCAGTGCAACAGTTATTTATGCTTCTGTGCCGCCTGTTGGATCCCAAGTTCTTAGTGAAGGAAGGGTCCCACTTACTGGTAGAGAGGACGTGGAAGTGGATAGGGAAGAAAGGTTCGAAAGGAAACTGCGTAGATGTATTCTACCATGTCGTAAAGGAGGTATCTGTTAGGTCTGAAAGAAAAAGCAACAAATGTTATGGGTAAGTTAGGTATACTTTAGTATTTGCAGCAAGAGACAAAAATTTTAAAGCCCTCCACCCCCAAGCCTACCAAGGGCCTCTTTTCTTCAATCTAAATGATTTGCCAGATTTGTCATTTTCCTCACAAGAGGGAAACAAATTTTGGCCCTCCAGATTCTGTACTGTTTGAAATAGAGATTAAGTTAGAAAAACATATCATCTGACATCAGCGATGGTAACAGGGTAAGTCACAAATTGCAAAATTTTTTCATCACTGCGTTGGGTGCCGGTGCCCAGGCACTTATGGGGGGGGCTGCAGGGGCAGCCTATGTGGAGAGGTCCGGGCTGCCCCATGCCAGGCACAGCCAGCTCCAATGGACCCACCACAGGGCACAGCTGAGCCCCTCAGACAAGACGGTGGCGCCTCCGGGAAAACACATTTAAGGAAGGGCAAAAACGCCACACAGGTAGAGAGGAGTGAGGAAAAAAGTGTGAGAAACAGCCCTGTGAGCACCAAGGTGAGAGCAGGAGAAGGTGCTCCAGGCAACCGAGCAGAGATTCCCCTGTGGCTCATGGAGAGCCCATGCTGGAGCTAGGGAACAGTGTGAAGAGGAAGGAGCAGCAGAGGGGAGCTGTTATGGACTGACCCCGTAACCCGCTGTTCCCCATCCCCCTGCACTGCTCAGGAAGAGGGGGTAGAGGAGTCAGGAGTGAAGGACTGAAGTTGAGCCTGGGAAAAGTGTTATTTTATTCTTTTTGTCTTTATTTCACACTATTCAAATATATTTTAATTGACAGAAAATTAAATTAATTTTTCCCAAGTCGAGTCTGTTTGGCCCATGACAGTAACTGGTAAGCAATCTCCCTGTCTTTATCTCACCCCATAAGCTTTTCATCCTATTTTCTCCCGCTGGCCTGTTGAGGAGGGGGAGTGAGCAGCTGGGTGGGCATCTGGCTGCTGGCCAAGGCTAACATACCACAATCATACTGAATAAAGCGTATTCTGTGTACTTTTAAAGCACACCTTTAATGTGCCTCCTCCATGCTGACTCAAATTCTGAATACAAGATTTTCAGCGCTGGGACAGGACTGAATTTGTACAAGCCCACTTGGTAGTGTGTAATAGAAGGAAGCCAGAAAGCAAATGGTAAAATTAAGAAAGGTTTGTTAACAAGACATCCCATCTTTGGTAGCAAATGGCTGCAAGGAAATTGATTCACTTGCCTTTGCTCGACTAAGAACATACTGTTCTCTTCAAAAGCAAGAGGAAGAAACTAAGATAAATTCCCCCAAAAGAATGCATTCCCCCTCTAAAGATTGAGGGAAGGAAGCAGTCAGTCTCCTGCACACCTGCAGTAGTTTAAGAGAAACATATACCATTGGGAGTTCCCATTCCTTCCTTTTTCAGACCTTGCCTTAGCATTGTAATGATCTATCTTTACAGATGGCTGACTGAAACAGATACCTCCCTTGGCTTTCAAGGCAACTTGCTGGTATTCCAAAACATTCTGAAAATCTTCACGACAACACAGAAGAGCACTCTGCTGAGCACTGGTGTGTCACTTGGCATTTCAACCTTCAAAATTACATCCTGCTGATCATGATCAAAGCAGCAATGAATACACCAGAAGTGTGTGTCTCATAACGATTTGCTATACTTTTCAGCTAAGGCAGAGACCTCAGTGACATGACAATCATCTCGAGACTGATTACTTCCCAGGTAGGGGCCTCCTAAAAATAAGACTCCGTAGTTTTTTTTTCATCTTCAGTCTCCCTTTTTTTTTTTTTAATAGGAGACACTGAATTACTGTTGGAATCTAAACCCCCACAAAAATGAAACCATGCTATACTAAGACTGTCTAAGCAAGCAAAGCTTCACACAGTCCAAAAATCCAAGACTATGATACAAAGAACACGAATTTCAGTTTGATAAACCCAAGATCTCAAAGATATCACAAGGTCTGAGGTTGCATGCGTGAAAACTGAGCCTTCAGAAAGAACAGCAATGCTAATAACCACAAAAAAAATTTGTTGATAAGTGCTGGAAAAAAGACAGAACCCCAAATTACTGCTACTTTAGTTTGTAAAAGCAGATTAGGGTAAAACATTTTAATGGATATACTTAAAAGGTAGGTCAGCATATTTGGGAGAATTCAAAAGAATTCAACACTCGAAACTCCTTATCAACATCATGCAGGTGGCTGGATTATAGAACCTGAGAGAGATCTGCATTTATGAAGTTACACTAAAGGACTACCATCAAAAACAACATATTCAGTTTTCTTCTGTTAATAGAACTTACAAGAGAAACACAGCAAAAAGTGGTAGTGTCAAATTTACTTACTCAGCTGAGGAAAAAAAATAAGCAAACTTCATTTTCATTAGTTATTAGCGGTTTTTTTTACCAAATTTTTTGTCCTTACACTTTAACATCCTCATGCCTATCCAAAGGTAGTATAAGCGAATTTCACTTTTATCCTGATATGCAAGAACCATGTAAGGATGTACAGTATAGCCAAACTTAAAAATGTGAAAATAAAGGTAAATACTGTTTGTTCCTTTACAAATTCCAAACATTAACAATACAACTTCACCAAGAATAGAATCACATTGAAGTGTCATTACATTAACCACAATATTAGCAGACAGCAAGCTCTACAGAGCATTAGCATTCAAGACAGAAGATTTAATGAATGGATGAAGCAAAACCAATGCCATGGGAGAAAGAGAGGAACAGGTAAAAAAAACATACCGAATCTTCAATCATTTGGAAATAGCAATGACACACCACTAGCTGTCATAGTTAAAACTCTATTCCACCATATAGTAAGAAGGGAAAAAAAAACCCAAACCAAAAAAAACCACAAACACACACAAACCAACAAGAACACAGAAAYAGAATGCTCTTTTACAAAATTAGTATTTTAAACTCAAACTGGTAACTCCTTTTAAAAAAATTAAAAAGCGTCTCATACAGCTTTAGTCAACGGTTATGCTGCAGAGTTCGTTTGGTTTTCCAACACTGATCTGGATCTTCGGCTTAGACCATCATTTATTCAAAGCCTTTTCAGCCATTGTTATGTGCCTGAAACTGTATTCCTTGCAGTGAGAGCCTGGCATCCTTGCTTGAATTCCTGCCTGTGAAACCTGGGCACTGAACTCCTGGCCTTCCGTAAATTGCCAAAAAAATGAGACTTTGAAACYGTAAGAACACATTCAAAGTTTAGCCAATTGCCCTTCCATTTGGCTGCAAATAGTGTTCTATTTAGTGTGCAATTCTCAATTTCTCCTGCAGTTGGAGCAGTTGCTTCTCAGACAGCGATGAACCTAAAAACACACGCCTCTCCTTCCTTTTGTGGCAGGCAGCTTTGATACATATTGACCCAACTTCAAGTTTGCCCCCAAGAGATAAAATAGTCACTCAAAGGGTTAATTTCATCACATTTTGTGGTTTTGCATTAGTTGTGTCCATCTGACACCTACATATCTATTCTCTGATAAAAAAGTGGTTTTGAATGGCTGTCTAGCATGTTTCCACTTGTTCTTTAGTGTGACACTTCGTATCATCCCAATGATTTGAAAGCAACTTCAAGTTACTTAATAACCTTATTATTGCTGTTAGTAGTCCTTTCAGACCTTATTAGCCTGTTTCTGTTATTTTGCTAGTTTTTGAGCAGAAGTTCCTCAGCATGATCCAACAGAAGCTGAAGACCTGCATGCTACCTTTTCCAGAACACCAGCATACAGCACACCTAGCCTAGCTGCCAGGGTAACATCTTCCTCAACAGCTCAGTTACAGCACTGAAGAAAGTGACAACACACGAGTAAGAGATGAACCAGCAACAAAGTCTGCACTACGGTAATAAAGAGCTGTCACTGCAACAGAGTCACAAAATGAACATGGAAAAAACAATGTAATCTCAGAGAAGCCTTTTGCAAAATCCAGATGCTATGCACATTTTCAGTGTATAAAGGGGGAAGACAGAGATATGCATGCAATAGAAAAAAAGAGAGCTGTTCAGCATTGTTTGTATCTTGACTGTTTTCTTTATCAATGAGTCTAATGTTCCTTTTACCACATATATTGGATAAAGACTAGTTCCAGTGCTATGTTACAGTATCAAAACATGGATACAGTATCAAAACATGGATCCATTACCTTGGCATTTGCCACATTGTTTATTCTTGATGCTAACGACCTATTCTGACTTGGAGCTTTTGTACACAAAATATTCCAAGAGATCCACTGTCTCTATCCATTCTAATTCCAGGTGGTTTCCACACAGCTTTAGCAGAATTTTCTCCAAATCTATATTGTCTAGCACGTTTCCTAAGACTGCCTATTTCTTTGTGTGCATATACATAACATTAAATGCAATGGGGCCCAAACTAGGATTTCCAGAGTACTCACAATAACAGCTTGAGTCATTTTTCCTCCCAAAAAGGAGGTGGAATTTATTGCAGCTCAAACTGTGTGCATGGATGGAGAAATTAAATGTACTGTGCAGCATGCCAAAAAATGACACCAAAAAGAAGTACTTCAGTTAATTAAAATCAGAAAAGTAACCTACCCAGCCAAGGCGTATGTTTTTCCTTTAGCATCAGGATCCTTAATTGCATTAATAATTGCCTTTGCTACATCAACCACCTGTGAGAAACAAATTCAGACAATTACCAACAGAAAACAGGGATGCATGCACACACTCCTCTTTCAGAAGTGATTTACAGGGGGAAAAGAAAAAACCCAACACACACACAGAGGATTTGGGATTGTCTTGTTTTATTGAAAACTTACATATACTGGTTGCTTCACTGTTTTTTTGCCCAGAGAAATAAGAGGTACACCACCAAACCAGCGCATGTCTGATAGAAAGACACATACATAACTTGAGAATAAAATCTGTGAATCCTTTCAGTAAGCGAATAACCAATACGTTTTGCACTGCACTGAGCGTGGATCTCTTCTGAAAAGTGACTTAACTTTAAAAAAAAAAAAAAACATAGAATGGGGAAGAATTACCACCCAATTCTAGTAGCACTGTTTTCAACGCACATTTAGTTTTCTTATTAACAACGATGGGAAGGCTGTATTTACTGTTTACTTAGAGTGGTTCAGAGATATCTCAACTTTGCAAGACAGAAACAGATTCCACTCTATCCTGTCTAGCAATTTTGTTGGCGATACGTCAGAGTCATTACTGTTGCTTCTGAGTCCAGACCAACTCAGGTTGATTTTTACATTCACACATTACCAAATGCGTGCTTGAAAAACTACTTTCAGGGTAAACTACTTTGAGGGTTAAGATGACCAGACCTTAGCTCAGAACAATCTAAAAAAAAAAAAAAAAAAAAAAAAAAAAACAACACACCCCCCCCAAAAAAAAAAAAAAAAAAAAAGCAAAGTCTAACTAGATTCAGAAAGAATTCAGTCATGAGATGAAAATTTATTACGTTTCCCATTACACATCTTCAGCTAACAAAATACAGTACATTTCTAATAGAAACATACCTCTCTGCTTTTCAAAAGCAAATCACATTTTCCCTCTGTTCTCTAGACAGGTATAAAAATCATATATGGTTTTATTATTTCAAGAGTACATACTTGCATAATGATTGAGAAACCGGTCCTCTCTCCCAAACATCTCAGAGGGCTTCAAAATTATAGCATCTGGAAATTCTTCCCTCACTGCTTTCTCTCCAACAGCCTATCATTCAATTAAAATGAACGCATTAATTAGATCCATTCTGAACAGACCAGAAGAGGATGCCTTTTCAGAACTTAACGCATCCTGACTACAGCRCTGAAAGAAATGACACCATCAGTAGCACAAAAATTATTTATATCTGAGACATTTGATCTTTGAGATGCTATGCTAAAATAAAGGTCTCGCAGAACATCCCAAAAGTCCCATAAACATGTAGGTCATTTCTTCTATTTGAGATACAATACAGTCTCACTAGTGAAGTGACACAAATTTAAAGTGACAAAGTTCAAAAGGGAATTAGCCTAACTTAAGTACTTCTCTTGCTTATCTCAGACCAAGCTTGGAAGAAAACAGAACGTTTACATAACCCCCTACTACATTATCAGAACACTCCAAGAACTGCTTAAGTACAGTTARAAATTTCAGTGGCAGCTATCTACTTTCCACATGGGACTGGCCAATACAGTAAGGCCTAACTATCCTATAGAGTTGTTACACATTAAGAGCTACCAAATTTTAACCCTGGTTTTAAAAAATTTTTATACTAAATACAAGGCAGAGTACAGTGAGCTCAAATAAAACAAAAATAGCTGAAACTGGGACAATAGCTATATTAAAAAGAGAAACTCAGTAATAGAAAATTATACCTCCTAATAAGGAAAAAAATAATAAGACACCAAAACCAGACTTTTTTTTTTTGTACAAGAGCAGGTAACAATCCCACTCCAAGGGCCTGTAATTGTGATACTCATCTGTCCTTGCAGCATTCATTTTGGCATCAACTACTTACTTTGCTAGGTCATTCCAGCCTTAGATGTTAGGCCTGATATCGGATCCCAAACCATCAAACTAGTTCCTCTTTCTTAATGACAGTAATTTTAGATGCAAAGATATTCAAGGATAGAAGAAAGGAAGAGTTTTCAGGAATAGAAGATCTATTTTCCTTCAAAGCACATGAAGTACTACGGAGGATTTCTAGCTCCAATAAGCACAGTAACTCAAAAATTCCTCAGCTGCAGAAAACATTCCATAGTAAATTCATGCACTAATTTCCTTCAAACAGACCCAGTTGGGGGAAAAAAAAACACCACCAACAAAAAAAAAGTAGGCTCTCTGAAAAGATATTCAAAAGGATTCCAGACTTACTTTACTCCTGAGGTATTTGGAAGGACTCTTCATGCTAGCATTCAGGTGAGAGATATGAATGAGTGTTTCCACACCAGCTTCCCTAGTTATCTGTGCAATACTTTTAGGAATATTTACAAATTCATCTTCAAAACTGAAGTTTCTAAAACAAAGCAAAAAACAAATTTTATTTTAAGAGCAATCAACAGTGGCTGCCTACCAACCGAACACCAATCATTATGTATTACTTGAATATATTTCAAAAACCTATCTTGAYGCTCTGTTAGAAACAAAGTTTCCTTTCATGAGGGACTCTTCATATAATAAAAACTAGAGGCAAGTGAAATGCAACAGTAAGGTTCAATTACAGCTTTAGTACTGTCTGCTTTTTCACCTGCTAAGATTAAATCAGTATGAAAAATCCTCTTGCCCACTTGTCTGTGACAAATAGAAAACTCTTCCCAATGAAAACAATTTTTTTTTTCCTCTAATAAAAGTGCTGCATCTTGAAATCTGAGCAAAACCATCTTTCTACAATACCTGTTCAAAATTTGACTTGATTTGATGCATTCAATTACACTACAAAGGACCTCAAAAATTCTGAGCAGCCTAAGTTAGGGCAGATACTAGGCATTGGGGAAGTGGACAAAAACAGACTAAAGAACACACAGGTGCTTATGCAAATGGAAAATTTTACATTGACAGAACAGTTAGAACCATTTCATAGCAGCTGTAAGGGCCTTCAAGGAGAAGCATGCAGAAAGAAGAACAACTCCACTCACTTCATGGCATTCAAGGGGCCTAAATTAGGGGGTTCAACTGTAATCTAGTTTGGCATCTGATCAAGAACAACACAGAAGCTCTGTCTCCAAGCAGAACTGACACTATAGGCTGGCAACAATCCCAAAATTCTTTCCAACTATCCCAAGACTGCAAGAAAGAGAATTGGCTTCTCATGTCTTTATATTGTTCTTGTAAGCACCCCGCTCCATCTATTCCATTTGCTCTGGGTAACAAACATCTTGTCCAAATGCCTCTCTCTCTGTCCTTATCTACTCCCACAGCTCTTCAGATCCCACTGGAGTCTAAAGAAAGCCTTAAAAATAAAAAGTTATTTTTGACCCTTCAATAACTAATCTGATCTTGGGAACGATCACTCCTGTTCTACTCACAAAAATAGATTTTAGAAACACACAAGAACGAACAACATCTCTCCTGTAACTATGGAGTTTTCAAACAACATAGTATACACAGATGAGACCGTACACTAATACTAGGCAAGGAGGAAAGTATTTAATGTCAGGCTTTACTTTTTTTGACTGATCTCTATTTCTAATCTTACTTTCCCCCCCCCCGCTTAAGTTTTTCATAGATTTTGGGATGATTACAATGGTTAGTCTGACCTCGTGTTTAACAGACCATAGAATTTTATCTCAGGGTTCCAGAACCACCATTGATACCAACATGTATAAAATACATGATAAGAACATTTGTGCAATACAGTGGTAAGTTTTGGAACGTCCAAAAGTCTTTAACATGTACCAAGACTCCTCTGCTTTTGAATCTGTTGAAACTGACCAGAGTGACAAGGTTGGGGGGGTTTTAACTAGAATGAAACTTTTTGCTGTTGTCATCACACTTCCTTTCAATAACAAAGAAACCCTCCCTTATATAAATCATACTTTTTACACCAGTCCAGAAATTTTAAAGGGGGAAGTACACATGAAATATATATCTGAAAGATAAATAGAGATTACACTGTCCTTGGGCCAACTGTACAGACTTGCTTTTCTTTCCTCACTCCCACATTACAAAGAAGTTTCTTTTGTTTTGACAGCAACAAGCRCTTGAACTTTTACGCTCACAATTTAGTAACAGTGCAAAACAATCCTGACAGGTTGGTTTATACATTTTAACCTATATCTCAAAGTCTGAAGAAGACATAAAAAGAATCAAAAACCTTGTCAGATGCACAAGACCGAAGTTAATTTAGATTTGGTGGGCTTTTCCCCAAATAAACTATGTTATAGACTCCAACAGTGGGACGAGGAGCTAAGTGACTATTAGAAAAAGAAAGTACTTCTACGAATTTCAATGCGAAATCAGTGTTTCCCAGAAGTTATGTATGATATTTGACTAGACAAGAAACAGCTGAAATAGTGTGTCTGTTGGCAAGCACCTATTTTAGGAAAAATAATTGTACAATTTGAGACTACTAATTCTATTCTATTAATAAAATTTGACCACTAATTCTACAATTTGAACACCAAATGGCTGTTCACAAAAAAAGAGCAACAAAGGCATTAGGCTTGTAAACTTAGATGAAACTGATATCTACATTTGTTTCCGTCTACTACGATAGCAAAATTAGGTACCATATAAAGGCAAATCACACAACTAATGAGTTTTTGCCTGGCAGTTCTGCACAAGGCTTTAAATAAAGTGGACATAATTGCACGCATGCAAAAAAAAAAATTGAGGTTATTACAGGTATTTTTAACCTAAAATAAATATGGGATTTTTTAAAATGGATTTCAAAAAGGAACTGTTTTTAAAAAATATTACAAAAAAATACTTACATAGCTAATAGTGTCTGTGCCAAAATTCTATTAAGGAATGATGTTATTAATCATAATCTTAGGGACTCTCCATTAGTTATTCCTGTTTATTAACATTTATAGGAAAAGCTTGATCATAGCTTATTCTAGTAGGCTAGAATTCATCACCGCGCCGAAGTGACAGGACGAAAGCCCACTTCTGTAATAATGTAAATATGAGCTCACAGAAACTGGTAAGCCTCTGTCAGCTATAGGAAGGCACCCATGAAACATCCATAAGGTGTATGAAAGCAGCACATTGAACTCTCTGACAGAACAAAAGCTGTACACTAGAAAATTATAGAAAGAATGCACTTTTCAAAAGCAGATCATAACCAGGACTCTAGTTAACCATTTAAAGAAATGGAAGAACTTTTATATTCAAAATTTCAGTTTTGCCTTTTCATAGAAGCCAAGAATAATGTCAGTGTCACTGCATACTGTACACATGCTGTAAAACGTGGCTACAACGTCCAATACCTGGTGCAAATCTATCTATATAGGAAAAAAAAAAAAAAAAAAGGAAAATTACTTTGTTTCCCATTCCTTTCCAACAAGATTAATGACCACATTGCTGTGTTCCACGGCTCTTCGGATAGAGTCTTTGTCCTTACAGTCCCACTCCTGCAACCAGAGCATCAAACGGGAAAAAGATGAGATAATGTGTAAATAGGCATAATCAAAGAAAGCTCTTTCACACCATTTCCATTTAGAGGCTAAACAATAGCTGGAGTTCTGACTTTGAGAATGATTAACAGACTTCCTTGTATAGCAATGGTATTGTATTTGATCTAAAGCCAAAGCAAAAGACTTACTAAGAAGAGAAGTTGCCCCAGGTCACCCATTGGCCGCAGATACATGAGGTCATACTGATCACACCGATAGGGTATGATTACTTGAGATCCAATGCGACCTAACCGTTCAAAAAAAACCAAAAAACAAAAAAACATAAAAGCTTCATTTATCTCAAACTACTACATAACTTTAAGTAGATGAACTTCTGAATATACAAAACTTCCTTTTTTCCCTGGTATTAAAGCACAACAAATACATATAATCTTGAATAGTTATCTGCAAAGCTAAAAGTAGAAAAGAAGTAAGTTCTTGAACATACATCATTGGAATTCTTAAGCAGGGACACACTTGAGTATTTGGGCTTGTACGACAAAATATAGAAGCTTGCAAGGAGCTTGTTAACAAACAACAAAAAAATCACAGTGTGCTATAAACATAGTACAATACCTAAAAATGTGTCACATCTAAGGATATTTGCATTTTTTAAGTTGCATGGAAAGGAGAAGGGGAAAAAAAAAAGCAAGAGCTATTTTCTAAAACTTAAATTAAAAAGGGCAATTTTAAAGACTTCCAATCAAATTCCGGCAAACATTTTAGTAAAATATCCTAATAAGGCCAAAACCAGAAGAATCAAATATGTGCTGTACCTCTCCTCAGATCTGCATTTTACAGACTGAAAAACAGTACTTGAAGGAGAATGACTTACTTTAATGACTTTAACGATCTTCAAAAGCTTCTAAATTTCCTAGATTAAAACAGTTTTTACTAATTGTCACATCTTGGCACTGTAGCAGACCAAACACTATGAAAGTATCACACAAAACACTTTTAGGATCCAAAATGCCAGAGATTTCTAGATTATCCTGCAACCTGAAGAAAAACTAGTTTCATTAAACACTTAAATTTTTTTTTTTTTAATTAGTACTCCTGGGGAACATTACCTAAACGGTTGACAACATATCGTCCTAGGAAACCTGTAGCCCCAAAGACAGTGGCCACAATGCCACTAACAGAGGATCGTCCACTTCTTCCATGAGGGATCACCGCATGATGAACTTGGCGGTGCTGCTGCAACACAGATGGTGCTGCAGCTAACACAGAAATGCCAGGGCCTACAACAAAAAACAGGAGAGAGCATGTGATATAAGCTAAAAGTTAGCAGTGTCAAACCATAGTTAATGTTATTTTTTCTCATTACAGATCCATTTTCTCTAATCTCCCTTCGCAAAATTTCCCACGTCAAGACTCCTGACGGGCTATTTCAGAGACATCTGGATAGGTCAGAGGACAGCAGGCTTGAGGGAGCTGTTGATAAAAGTCAAAGACCAAACTAAGACACAAAAGGAGCAGACTAAGGTTATCCATTCCTAAACAGCAAGTAAATCTTCAACCGGCTAGCATTAGTACTTGATGTATAAGGTGAAGCACAGAGGTTAAGCAAATAGAGAATACTTGCTAAAGGCAGGTCCCACCGGAGTACCTCCACATCCTGCTCCCAGATCTGGGAACTGTGGGATAAAGCTCTCAGAATCACTCTAGATGCAGTTAACCAGACTTTTTACCTCAGTCTAAATATAGCAGACCCAAATGTTGGAAGAGGCAGCAATCCTCCTATATCATAGCTCTAGAGTGAAGGGAAATGAAGAGATGCAAAGAGCCAGATCCATGATGCACAGAATATTGCCTCAAAGCTGTTCCTTTTCTCAAGGAGCTATGAAAACTTGAAAGCCATGGAAATAGGACATCACTAGGATATTGACATAAATTGACAAGGCAGCTCCAATAGGGAGTTTGAAAAGAAGAAACGTATGTCCTCTCCAACCAAGTTAGGCAAAAGCAAGAAATAAACTGCTTGTAAGAGATTTTTGAAATTAGAAGTGTTTAGTGTTACTACATGTCCATGCTCATAAAAAGAAAGGAACAGATGAAATATAGAGTGCATAAATACACTACAGACATCTGGCTACAGACATCTTGTCTGGCTGTTGACAAGAGCAGACCGTAAGAGCTGTCATTGGAAAACTAGCTTGAAAATATAACAGAAATCCAGTAACTGACCTTCCAACTTTTAGTAAGTCATGGCCATAAGCATTTTCTGGATAAGAATAAGCAAATAAATTTAATCTTCCCCATATAAAGCTAAGTAGGAAGAATCATAATGAAAACAAGATTAGTATTTGATATCAGAATGACGGATGCATTAGGAAACAACAACAAAAAAAATCCCACTTGTACACTGAAGGAGTACGTTTTATCCGGATATGGTTAGGTATTACCAGTTACACAGTGGCACTGATGTTGTAGCCATGATGTTAAGAGGATCAGAAGGACAGGGTATGTTTGGACATAAATTACATTTTGTTAGATCAGCTAATAAAATTCAAACCAGAAAATCCAGCAAGATTTCAGTGCCTGAAGGAGGTGTTTCCCTACCTAAAAGTTTGTCTATCTCTCCTCTCTCCATACCCCACAAATTGGAATAATAAAAGATACCACATCTCCAATTTTGTCCTGAAAGGTAGTTTGACACCCACTTAACTAAATAAAGCAATCTCACATATACGCTTGTACTTATGAAATTAATATACTATGCCTAGAAACTATACTCCAATTGGCTGATAGAAACAGGACAAAATAAGATACTACCTACGCAAACTTCAAGTAGGTATATGACTTCCCAAAAAGCAACTCTCCTACAAAATAGGTCCAAGCTCAGGAACAGTTAAACTGGGCATGGTATCTGTCTTAAAGTGGCAGATATGCAGGGCCCCTCCATTACTGAAGCAGACACCTTAAGACTAACTATGAGAAAGAAGTAAAATACACTCTGATACACTTATGATAAGCACCTATTAAAAACAAAACATAAAAAAAACCCAAACAAAAACACACATGCACAAAAAAAAAAAAAAATCACACCATTTGTCAAAGACCTGCTGGAGTTTAATAGAAGTACACACTCCTGTGGCATCCAATTAATGTCTAAAAACCTGGCATACAGTTTTAAACTGACACAGTATGTTCATATTAAACTTTATAGTACCTCAAACTGAAATTTTAAGGAATATGCCAACTCATCACTGCCATATTCACCACTTACCTTCACTCTCTGCTTTTTCTATCATCCAGTTAATTTAACATTGCCCTCTAAAATCTTTGTGTATACTTCTGCGGAATTACAGTGAAGGTGAATGGAARGAATCCATTTCAATGGATTTCCAATACAGCACATCTTAAAACCCATTACCATGCTATCCTTACAATGTTATCTGACACAGACTACACAAACATACAGCCCATATCCTAGGTTTTTACATTCAGAATTCTTAGGGAGGCGGGTTGCTTTTTTTTCTTTATTCTTTTAAACAACAATAACAGAACAAACTTGCAAATGAAATCAGTAGTGTATACTGAATACTCTGTACAGAATAAAGTCTGTAGCTATGTAATGGGTATTTGGAGAGTGGAGATTAACCAAGCTCAGTAAAAGTGCAAGCATAAAGGATAACACTGAGGGAGACAGTTGGATGATCTTGTTACCTTCATTCTTGTAGTGTTCTAATAACTAGGGTTTTGTTATTTAATTTATTTTTTAGGAAAAGCAGACTCACAGAAAAATGACTGGGTTCTTTATAACCAGCAGGATTCCTTCAAGTATGCAAAAAAGCTACATGGTATGCTGAGATGGTGAAAGAGAAAGCTTGATGACCCATACTCCTCAGTACTTTGTTTACATATACTTCTCTTCCTACAGGTTTGTAAAAAAAATATATTACACAATATTGTTATTTACAGAATTAACACTCTCTTACTTTTACATAGGAACACATTTCAGTCCTTACAATATAAAACCTAAAAGCAACAAGATTTCAGTCCACTGTGAGCACCTGTTGAAAAAAAGTATTATTAAACAGATCAACCCATGTAAGAACGGCAAGAAAGTTAATCTGAAAAAAAAAATTATACACATCTTTCAACTACTTTGTGGCTTTTTTGCTGTTATTTCTGCAAAAATTATTGGTGACAGGCTCTTCATGATGCTATCACTGTCACACTAACAAATAACATCCAATTACTGTTTTGTATTCTCCTACCTTTCTGTATACACCTGTTGTTGCTTGCCTTACACTCAGGTCTAAAGACACAGGTCTTCAGTGGTGTACATCTCTTCTTGTTCCATAACTGTACAAGATCTGTCATAAATTATCACCATCTATGGCTACATGTCCAATTACTACTATATGATTAAAAAAAAAGTTGAGATTGAAGGGTATCCATGAGACTCAAAGAAAGCAGGCTAGAGATCCTCACACTGATTCACAACCAGTAAAGGACCTTCCACATGGTGTGGAGCCCTATCAAAATGCAACATTTAGTAACTCAGGACAACGTAACTTAATAGAGCCATACCGCTTTCACAGCCCATGTCAATATCTCCAGACTGAATAGCACTGCTTAAAGCTCTGTGCTCCTGTATAACACAGCCTTGCACAGGGATTCTTTCCCAGAACAGTAGAATTTTAGGTTTTTCACTAACCAGAATCTATTTGTCACTGGAAGTTTACTTTTACAAGCCATATTTGAAGCAGTTTATGAACACTGGTTTGAATTAAACCTCAAATATCCACAGTAAACCAGAACCATCTTCTTCTTGAAAAGACACATTGCTCCAATTAGAAGTATGCTAAATTCCTTCCTCACCTTTATCAACCAACAAAACCTGTTTGCCATCTCCCACTTTACTCAGCAGAGGAGCACGTGCTGAATCAATTTAATTAAAATTCAGTTCTGTTTTGGCAGCAAAGGCCCAAATACAAGCTTTACATATAATTTTGGTACTTGAGCATGCTTATAGACCATGGCCGTAATGTCAAGGTCACCTAAGAAATCGTAAAAGGAATCCAAACTTTTAGCCTACAAGGCAGCATTTCATTTGCTGAGATTTTGACAGCCCCAGCGAGACAACCTACAGTACAGCTACACCGGCAGCCCGAGCCAATCCCATGCAGCCCTTTGGGCTACAAACCCCAGTTCCCTAAAGAGAAGGAAGGCAGAAAACCGACCATTTCTGCGGCAAACAGTTATTTTAGCCAGCTGCTTTTCAGACGCTGCCCTGTGAGCTCCCTCACCCAGCTCTGCTCCGAGGGCGCCGCGGTGAGAGAAGGGAGGCCCGCGGGCAGGCGGCTGGCGTAGCACCGTGCAGGCTCGGGCAGAGAGCGCAAGGGCAGCCTGGCTCCCCGCGAGGAGAAGCGGCGCCCCGGCACCAGCCCCTCGGCGGCGGTGACACTCACCTGCCCTTGGCAACAAGAGGCCGCGGGGAGCCAGAGAGCAGCGAGCAACTGCCGCCATCTTGCTTTACCCACCAACCCTCGCGCCGGACGGCATGCGGACAGGGTCAAACCTCTCCCCGGTGCATGCGCAAGAGCAACTCACTGGGCGGGGAAGTGCGCATGCGTGTAGAGGGGACACGCGCTGTTCCCTTCCCCCGCGGGGCGGGGCGGGGCGGGGCGGGGCGGGGCGGGGCCGCGGCACGTGCGGCCCCCGCCCAACCTCCCGCTGACGGGAGGCGGTGCAGGGTGGGGGCTGCCCTCAGCCGGAGTCGGTCCGCGGTCCCGCTGGAGCTCGTCGGCCCCGCCGAGCCCCCCGCCACCCCGCCGAGCCCCCCTCCCCGGCCCCTGAGCAGAGCCGTGGGCAGTCGTAGCCCCTCGCAGCGCAGCAGCTGCCGAGCTGGTGGGCTGGAGCCAAGCCGGCCCGTGGGGGACGGGGAGGCCGGGCGGTGAGCTCCGTGGCAGGTTGTGGTGCGCAGACTGGGCCCGGCTGGGGAAGGACGCTTGAGGTCGTAGGCTCACAGCTCTGGAGGGTGGGACGGAAGTGTCGACGCACCCAGGAGAGGAATTTCAGAGGGAGGATGACCCCCAACGCTTGCAGGTGCATTTGAAAACCCCAAGCTTAAATATTTATTAATCTCTCTAGGGGAACTGCAGTTTCACAGGTCCTTGCGCCTGCTTCCGAGTGCCTGTCTATTGGGAAGCGAGCCAAGTCCAACAATTAAATGACAGTAACTTTGGCCACTACTGAGCTGGACTGATTGAAAACATTTTCAGCAATTCATTACTTATGCCTTGAATTACCTGGCCTCATTAAATTAGCCTTAAATGGGGATTAAACAATTTTATGATTACAGACATGCAACCACTCTAAAATTCCTAACTGCCTCTGTCATCCTAGGTCTTCAGCATTTCACTGAGACTTCTTCCCCTAAGSAAGTGCTGCTGTGAATGTTGCATGATGATCACACACAGGGCACTCTAAATCTGCCACTCGCACTGTTATAGCCTCATTTTTCCCATGGGTTCCCATTGCTTTTTGGTCTGCATTGAAGACAAATAGCCATTCTTTTGTAGCCTGACTTACATCACTGTAGCTGGTGCTCATATTCACCAAAAAGTTTTCAAAACATCAGGGCAGTAAAAGGCAGAACAGTCAGGGAATATTTCTGGCAATTTGGACAGATTCCAAAATACTCGATCTTAACTCAACTTCTGTTCTGACGCAAATCCAAATGGCAGTTCTGCCAGAGCTGTGGCATAGCAGGTGATTTGGGGTTTGGGGCAAAAATCTGGATGCTCTGTGAACTCTGGCCACCTCCAGTTCTCAGCCACAACACACTTTTTTTCTTTGACATGTAAGGCAGGTGCACATCTCTTTTTGCTGGTAGCTGGGAACCACAGCAGCAGGCCCCCTCCACCTCCCACCCCCAAACTACCTACCCACCACTGCTCTCTCCACCTTCATCATGCCTGTCGGTCTCACCACAGCTTTTCTGAGCGGCCCAGCCTGCCTCAACGCCTTCGGGAAATACAGTTTGTACAGTTGTGCTTAGATATGGTACAAAAAAGCCGATACAATCTACAAATGTAATGGGTGCTCATGGAAAGTGGTGCGAATTTACCAAGCAGAACTGGGTACCTGACCTCATTACAGAAATGGCGCACAGCTACATGAAAGTGTCTGTCCAATTCCTGCATCTCACACGCACATCTTGTTCTTGATCCAAGTCAGAGCCTCTTGCTGTGGGGACTTGACCCTTAATTGTTCTGTACAGTGACATAAATGTCCATGGGAGGTGATTTTATAACAAATTCTAAGCTTCGACTAGAAGGAGAAGGATGAATTAAGGCTAAGGCAAAGGACTATAAATCAGGACATGTATCCTCTGCTCCAGGCTTGCCACCCCCTGATTTTAGGAGAGATGAACCAGAGCTCAGTGGTTTCCAGCCTYCATTTTTAAAAGAATATTTTCCTATTTCAGCAGTGCTATTGTAGGGATAAGATGTACTAGTTGACCAGAGATGCTTATGTCTTATGGTGATGTAATCATAAAAAAAGCAGTAAGATAATGGACACATCCAACTTGTTACAGCTCCAATTACAAGTTAACTAGGTTAAATGTGCTATTTACAGGGAGCTGAATTTGATTTTAAAAACAATTTGGAACATCATATTGCTGATTAAGGACTATCTCACTGTATTTGAATCCCAAGGAAGTTAGAGCCAAACATCTAAAAGCAGCCTCAGGGCTACTGATCACCTAAAATGTGTGAGGATTTATTAAGAGTCCCGTGCTGAGTGTTTCTGGCATCTCTCAGCTCTCCCACATCGGGGAACAGCAGGCTAGTTGCAAATGCTGACTCTAAGGGCTGGCAGGTATGAATGGCATGCCTCAGTTTCCACACAACCCTGCACCCTTGGTCTCCTTGTGGCCTTACTGTTGTTATGGAAATCCTGATGTCACTCTGCTTTCTGGCTGGAGCAAGATAAGCCAGGAGACCAAAGAGCCTGTCTGGTGAGAACGACCGAACAGCTTAGTTATAAAACCATCCTTTGAAAGCTCCCTGGGCCCAACAAACACACTGGTGCTGCTGAGGTAGGAAAGTCCAATTGATTCTTCAGATCATTCAGTGCATGTAAGGGATAAATAAGAACATGAGCTAATGCTTGGAGACCCCATTTGCTTTCTGATTTCACCATCCTTTGGATTCATCTGGATGTTTCAGCTGCTTAGGAAACCTCTCTAGACTGTTCACTTCTGAGACTTCCCCTCACCATAGTCTCCCTTGTCCCTAATGTGGCTTTTTCGAGAGGTGTGTGAAGAACAGCCAGCAGATATTCTCCTTCCTCTGAAAACTCCTTCTTCCTTTTCTGCTGCGTTTCTCTGCCGAGGTGTTTGGGTGGCTTGGGCCAGCAGTCAGGAGGGGTGCAGGGCGGAAGGCAGGAAGTACCTCTGCTCTGTACATGCTATGTTGCAACTACTTCATGGTATCTTGCATCTGTTTCATTTGCTAACTCCCTGAGCAGTGTTTGATTTGTAAGATGTTATGTAATTTCCCCAAGGTGTCAACTTCTCATGCTGCAATTGAAGCACCCCATGAATCAGAATGAAAGCCATTTCTGAGTGCATGAAAACAGACATATGCTGCAGAGATCTTTGCGTGATAGGTTGTTTTCTGTGATGCTACTTATGAATTTGACTTAGACAAAGCTAGACTATATACTGTAGATGGCAGAAGGGGATCACAGCATTGCCAGTGGATCAAGCACAGGGTTAGCACTCAGGAGACCAAGGGTGTGTTCCCAGTTTTGCTATTGGTCTGCTCCATGACATATAGAAGTCATGTCACGTCACATCTCAGCTTCCCCATCCATAAAGTGGAATAATGATGCCTACTTTGTGAAACACTTAGAAATATACTAATGAAAAGCACTACATTAGAATAAAGTATTGATATTATTGTTATTGGTTAACTTTATTTCCTATAGGTAGCATATTTTTAGGTTAATAACCTAATCCTTCAGCTTCCTCTGTTTATATAGAATTATAACTTTTATAATTTTGGTTTTTTTAAATTGTTTCTTAGTAGTGTGATACTGTTATTGTTTTCTTTATCCTTGTAAGAGTGGTATCCTAAGTTATCCCAGCCTTCCCACAAATTGTCTTTCTCATCGTATACAACAATAAATAACTTTGAGAAAAACAGATGTGACCATCTCACATTAAGACCTACATAAACAAAATATTTTAGTGCTGACAATAAAAGCTTGTTCTTAGATAAACTAAAAGCTACAGCGGGTTGAATTCAGCCTTGGTTGAAATTGATGTTACACCTACATGCGGGGCCTCTGGGACAGAAGCATCATAGGAAGAGGAAGGTGAGGGCACACAGCAAGCACATCTCCTGGAACTCAGAGGAGGGTGCAGAGGGAACAGGGCTGCCCACAGCGTTGTTATGCCACTGACGTGAATTTGTGGCTACTTTGGCCCAGTGGTAACCCCAGGGAAAACAGTGAGCACCTACATCTGTTGTCCTTCTGGTAGATCTTGGATGTAAGCGAAGGGGTAGTTGATACTTGCGCTGTCCTGGATCCCACTCGGCACATCTGACCCAGTGTCAGAGTCCAATACTCTCTAATTAGGTGCTTTTAGATATTCCACACTTGGAGGGTTTTAATGTTTAATGCCAGATTTACTTACCTGAAATTATTTGATGTTACATGGGATTTTGATTTAGCAGAATGGCACAGCAATGTATTTAAATCACAATACAAATACAAAGTACACTTAGCAGACTATAGCAATTGCAGTAGACAGCTGACTCACAATACAAACGTGTTTCTCATCATGGGTCTCTATAATATGCTCCCCATCATGATGGTGGGCATCCTCTGCTGCTGGGAAGTGATACATGGTTTGAAGCCAGCTCAGGCGCAGGACAAGGAAGACTATCGTGAGAAGTCTCAGAAGTGAATAGTCTAGAACTATTTCAAAGAGGTTTCTCACGTATACACTCCTCATCCTGGTCTGGCTAACGCAAGAAGACATTTGTGCTCTTTTGATCAAGTCAGGGATGAGCAGTTCTACAGCTGGTTTATTCACGCAGCTGATGTAGCCATTTATCTAGAACAAAGGCCACCCTCCGGTCCCCTTTGTGTCAAGCGAAGTTCAGGTTTCTGTGCAACAGCTGTGGTCAGTCACTCCATGCATTCTTCCCTGAGCTTCATGAGCATGCTGCCCTTGCCTATCTCTTCAGAGGCTTTTTCCATTGTTGGGGTTCAGGGATTGGTCACACCCAGGATCTGTGTAAAATACTGCTTCAGACAATTATCAGAATGCCTCTATTTATGTTGTCTGTAATCCATAAATCTTAATTTCCARCAACTCTTCCTCAGCGAGCACTAATTGCCTTATCTGGTAAGAGATTCACTTTCTGGGTAGGTCGGGGTGAATTAATCTTCCTTTACAGTTATGTTCAATGACAGCAAGACATCCCTGRGGCTTCCCATTCCCATTCCCATTTATCCTCTTGCTGAACTTCACTGACACAACTGTTTTTCTTGGTCCCCTTTGCTCTCCAGCAAGGTAGGCTTCATGCCACCATAAATGGGTGGAATGAATTGAGCTGGGTTTTTTTTCTGATTTAAAGGGACACAGTCAATTTGAAAATTAGTCATTTCCAAAGTAAAATGAATAAAAAGAATTACAGGTACCATATCTGTTCTTGAGATTTCCTTATCAGGATTTTGTAATCCAAGTTGTAAGCATTTTGTCCCACCTCTAGCAATATGGAACACTCAAATAAAGTAGGAAATTGGATGAGAAGATGATATGATTGAAAAAGCAATAAAAATGCATGTCAAATGCACAAAACAGAGAATTCAAATTCCCCTCATGGCTACTGTTAGTAATATTAGGTGTTTTTTGTAACATTAAATAAATGAAAAACATCCATGGAAAAGAGAACAGCTATGCAGTTGTTCCTCTATTTCACTGTATCAATAACCAAGCCTTTGCAGCAAAATTAATCTAAATTCTGCAGCAGTAGTGCTGCAGACTATAATCTCTGTGGCACTTTGTGATATTTTAAAAAAATTAGATTTCATAAGTGCAGTAGGATAAGACAGCATGTGTTATGTGAATGCTGTAGCATTCTCTTTCAAATGTGAACATTTGCCAAAGTACCCTTCGTGGACAGGCTTACTGAAATCAACAGAAAATCTTCAAAATTGTAAAACTAACCATCTGCATAAGATTTTGAAGGATCTGGAGCATTTAAAACTTTGGAGCCCAACTCTTTCTCAACACTATTGAATAACACTAGTGATATAATGTCTGCTCAGTTAATTATATTTTGGTTTATACTTTGCCATAATTGCAATTGTTACAGGGTAGTTTATGTAGAAAATGGAAAAAAAAAACAAACCCAGAAAATTCCTTTGGAGAAAGATCAACACAGGTTATTGGGGCAAAAGTATTTTATATAGCATGAAAGGCAGGTGGCATTTGAATTATGCGTGCTACAAAAAAAAGAGACTATCATAATAGTTAATGAAGTGGGTGCTCTCTCTGCAAAAAATTACTTCCAAACAACAGTATCAGAGCTACTGCTTATGCGCCTGGGAAGGTAGATAGATACCTCAGTGTGCACAAGGCTAGACTTCTAGAGTACATTGCTTCAGCAAATTCATGCCCATGGACTAAATGAAAGCCCAACTAAAGCCAGCAGATTATCCACATCTAAGCCATCAGTTTTTACCAAATGAGAACAAGAGAGAATTTGATAGGTTCTTGTTTTGCTGCCTTTCTCTTTTTCACACCCCTCAGTTACTATTTCAGCATCTAACGAGATTTTCCAAATGCCAATAATATTGCTGCATTTGATTTATGTTGTTCTCAAATGCATTGTGAGACCCCTAGTAAAGATAAAAATTAGCAAAAGTGGAGTGCTGGTGTTGCCATTCACAAAGATATCTTAACAACAATTTTTGTCCATTTTAGACTCTAATTATACATGACTGCCTACAGGAGTTTTTTTTGGAAATGCTGAGGAAAATCACAATGTTTCAGCCTGTTGCAGGAACCAAAAGATAAGTTATTTCAAAAACTTAATTTAAATACAGCTCATCTCCAGAAAAGGCAAGAGGCATTTTCTGGAGTTAAGGCACTAAATTACAACTTTCTACTCCTTTAGAAATCTGTGGGTAATATACTCACTTGCACAAATTTAAAAAATTGCAAGCTCAGCCTACAACAGCTTCTTTTATTTTTGATACTTGTATTTTCGTTCAGACAGAGATTTTTGGAAGACCTTCATTTTCTCTGAAAAATCCCAGATTCAGTGTGTGAGTCTGTCCATAGATGCAAATAAAGTATTAAGCTACCAAATTAAATTCTGACTTTTCTCTGGTGAAAAATTGAAAACCTCATATTTCCATAGTTCACTACATACTGTAAACACTGCTTTTCTTTTCATATCCATGCCTTTCTTGGATTTTTATTTTTTTACTCATTGACATCTGATAATATTGATTGGCTGCAGAGCCAGAGAGCTCTGTAAAGTGGATCATTATATTCTTGGAGGCAAGACAAAACAGAATTGAACAGTAAAAAATGTGTTTCTTTAATTATTTCATATATGCATCTGCTTGTAGAAAAAGCACCCAGGAAAGCAAGAAAGAGGATTGTGTCTGGTTAAATATTTTTAAGAAAGTTACACCTTTTCCACGTTAAATTTGCTAATAAAAGGAACACTCTGCTAYCAAATACCAAATGTTTGTACATGTGCAACACAACTTTGGATTCTTCTCACTGCTTAATTCTAGGACTGCCATCCCCTGAATGTAGGAATGTCGCTGTTGCTTACATACGGTAGTTACTGCTGCTTTGCAGTAAGGAATTTGTTGTCTAAATAAGGGAAAGCAAGATTCTTCAGTTTCTTGTACTGTAAATTGGGTAAGCACATGCAGAGAACTGAGACTTAGAATTCCTCATCTGATATATACATGTTTTCTTATCAGCCAAAGTAAACCATTGCATACTTTTTCAGACCATGTTCCTCAGTGCTTCATAACGTTTTCCTTGGCACAAGCCAGGAGTATTTGAATTAAGATTTAGTGTGTTAATCCAAACCAAGTAATTTTGAATTGAAGCTAGACCTGGGTAAGTCTAGACTAGCTCTTTCAGACCGCTCAGCAAAGGTGCTCTAGTTTCTCAGAGGAACTACAAAGGTTCACTTCCTGTATATGACGACTTGGATGTCAAGGAGGAGTATTTCTAGAAGCATGTATAGTTCAGTCTGCATTCTCTGTGTAGCGATCACATATTCAAAATTTTGACTGAACATTCTTTGACATGGTACTAATTTTCTATCTCTTCAAATTCATGCAGCTGCATACCCTAACGGAATGTTTGGGTTTTGTTTAACTTCCAAATACTGATACAAAGATTGATAGGAAAAAAAATGGCAAAACTCTGTGTTGTGGATTGTTTGCAATGACTTTAGAGAGAAACTAAATACTGGAAAATCCCATTTCTAAGTAGAAATTAAAGACGAAAGAACAGGTGAGAGGAAAAAGAGGTACAAAGAAGAAGAGGTGGCCATGGACAAATAATGTTTTTTCCACTGAATCTTTATGATAATCTCTGGTATTTCAGCTTGCAATATATATACACCTTTCACAAACAACAGAAAAGGTGGTGGAGTTTGAAAGGAGCTAGTCTGAGGAAGGTAGGAGAAAGGAGACCGCTCTATTCAAAGGAGTCACTAAAAGAGGAGAGGTGAGAAAATAAAATAGAACATAGTGAAGGACTGCAATTCTTTATCCTATGTCCACTGGTGCATGCCAGGGTAAATAAAAAATCTACAATATTCAAACAGCCAGGCAGGCATATAAATCCATACTCTGTGACAGAAACATAAGGAAGAAGGTAATCATTTGTGGCACAGCCACAGCATGGAAGGTATCTAGCTGAGAAGACACAGCTGGCCACTGAAGTGGATGCCAAACACATTGACTGTTCCAGCTAGCAGAAATAGGCCTTTAAGTACAGTCAGAGAGACCCAAACATTGTTTAATGCCAGTCTGAAAAAACTGAAGCTTTCGGACAATAAGGAGTGGCACCACTGTAAGCTGCCTCATATTTCTACTGTGACCGTGGAAATACTGTCTGGATGAGAGTGCCACTGGTAAAATGGCTTATCCTGAATTCTAGCAGGCTAAACCAAGTCCCTGCCATTCTGTTGTTACCTAACTGAGCTACAAATACATAAATAAGGTCATGCCTATCTTGATGAGCATACCTGTAGCTATGCCTACAATTTTGAAGTCTACCACAAACTTATGCTTGCGTCAGTACTAAGTGTAGAAGATATTCTCCAGATGCAAACCCTTCTTATGCCAAAGCCATTTTTAGGCATTCAGAGGGGGTGAGCCTAGGAAATTCTGCCTCTAGAATTAGTGCTGCCTGCTGAAATGACATACCCACATGCTGTGTCCCCACATTTTTCCCAGTATTTGCTGCACTGTTTATACTGACATGTACATAATTTTTCATATAATCTTGCTGCAGATGCTGACTTGAGAGCAATGCTAGGCAAAAGGGCTAGTTGTTTCAAGTCCCCAGACAGATTCAGAGAATGCAAAATATTCTGAGATACCTGTCCATAAATCCCCTCATTGTTCTCGGCTTCTTCTGCCACTCTCCTTTTTAAATGTGTGTCTCCTTCGTTCTGTGGAAAGATACACAGTTGGAGTAGCTGGGTGACTGTACACTGATTGTAAGAAACAAAACCACAGAGGAGTAGTGATTTAGAGTCTATGGCTTTAATCTAACCTGAAATTATAAGTGTTCTCAGTAATGAGGCTGCAGTAGAGCCTGTCAGATAGCAGTAACCATCACTTATGGAGCAACAGTAGCCCTCAATAGAAAAAATAAAACAAGCTTTAGTGGCATGATGGCAAAACCAGCTAACTTTTATTCATATTAGTATTCACATAGTTTATGCCACTGGTGGAGCTAGTCGCTACCATTGACAACATACCACCGAGATCAGTATACATACTGATTCTTCTGTAGTCACCAAGACCAATCAGAATTTCACCTGGTACTCCCACACAACTCCTTGACATGGAAAGAGCCTTTGTGCCAAGGGACAAAGGTGTGGATAACAAATCATTATGCGTTTCCATTTTGTTTTCTTCCTGAAACTGATTCAGGAATCTGAGCGACTCAAAATCTTGAGCTGGTTTCAAGAAGACCCTGAAAGATTTGCACTCAGCATTGAGGATGAGCTGAAAAGCATGAGTGATGGAAATTCAAGACAGCCGTCTGCTGAGGGGCAGAGCTTCAAACAGTGCAGTGTATCACCAGGAGGATTCAGTGTCTATGGTGAACATATTAGTCTGGTTATCAGAACCAGCGCTGGGCCACCAGATTTTCACTGGAAGATGAAAACCACTCCAAATCCAAAGGAGCCAAAGGGTGCAGAGGATGAGGCCACTACTTGAAGGCAAGTGAGAGTTAGAAGAGGTTTGCTTTTATGCTGACAGACTGTCTAACCTTGTCATTGCAATGGGACATAAAGAGATTAATGAAAAGTCAGATGGCCCTGACCCATGTTTTGCTGTTCTTGGAAAGCCTAGTCATAAATCTGTTGGACTGGGTACAAATAAAGATAAAAATAATCCATCAGCAAATGTTACTCATGTCAATACAAAAGAAACTAAATATGAAGAGAGTCCATCTTCCAAGAAGACATTTTTTATAAAGAAATAAACCAGTCTTCCAATAGAAATGAGCTTTTCCAGAAGAGAAGGGTAGGACAACAAGAAAAGGGAAAATGACATCACAAAAACATTTTGGCCAAGATGAATTTGCAAATAATTTAAGCAAAGAGGTACTAATTTATGCAAATAATGTGGTTTCAGTCATGGTGGGCTCATGACCAGTTATGAAGACCATGGAAGGTCAGGCAAATGACTCAAATATAGCTTGTATTGTGCTGAAAATGTGTTACTGAAGCACTCTAAGGCCGTGGTTTCAGACTTAATAGACTCCTGTATAAAAAAAACTTACATGACCTAGCAGGCAAACTCTTGACTAATTCAGATTTTGCTTCTTCAGTGAAGCTGACTCTGTTCACCCTAGGCAGTTGTAAGGCTGAAGAAATTGTGCAAGCAATGTTGAATCATTTGCATTCTACCTTGATGGTTCAAAAACCTGGAGGAGATAACATCTAGCATATGCCTCTGTGAAGACAGGTTCACAAACAGAGGCAAAGGCTCAGAATTGAGGTTTGCAGCAACAAGGACTGAGACATTGCCGAAAGAAAAAGAAATGACCTGTGCAGACGCAGTGGGTAACCACATTATTAAGCAAGGGTTTACCCTCTGGCATGAAAACCAAAACCAATGCAGCCAATGCTCAAAATCACAACCAGGAAGGGAAGCTGAAACAATATCACCAAGGAACATGCCCTGGAGTTCAGAAATTTGGGATGTAGCCAAAATGTTACCGGGTTCATGGGCTTGATTGTGATTGCATTATTGCCCATAGATTGTCATCTAATCTAGCAGAAGAATGCCAATAAGAAAGCAACAGAAGGTAGCAATGTTAGCAAAGCAGGTCCCACTGCCTTTGGGTTGTTCTTACAGCAGTCCCATGGTCCCACCTTCCAAACATTTTCAGAAAGATGTCAGGATCCATCAAAAGAAGCTGAAGAATCAGATTCACAGAAGTCAGACACTGTAAGGCAGAAGCCTGAAAATGACATGTCCAGTGCTACATTAATGCTAATCTGGAAGTTAATAAACAAAAATAGAAGAGGGTTTTGTGTTTGCAAAGTAGAAGGTCAGCCTGGAAATCCAATTGTTGATGAAACAAACCAAAATACTGGCATAAACACTAAGGGACATATTGGCCTCTCAGACACTGAGCAATCCTGTGAAGACGCCATACCTGGACTGACTAAAATGCTTACTGATCAACTCGATCTGATCAGAGAAGACAGCAGCAGTGCATAATTTATKGGCAGTCTGGTGATACAGCGCTAAAGCTGTGTCTTGTGATAGTTAAATACAGCAACCCTGAGTCACTTCTGGCAGAGCCAGGGAGCAGTGGCGATGGCACAGGTTCAGTAGGCTCTAAGGGCATAGGAACTGCTAACTCCGTGGCTGGATCCAGTAATCAGTGAATCAAAATTCTTCTGAAAATGTATGTAACAGCTCTGAGCCCTTTTGCAGTGGGTGATTGCCTCTCAGGCAGACATGCCTGTGCTTTGCTTCTTGGATGGCGATGAGGAGTTCATGAATAAGGTAAGCAAAGCAGAAATTAGATCCTGATGGTACTTAGTTGTTTGGTTGGTTCCCCCAATCTTACTGCCTTACGGGGAACAAAGATTTTCTTAATAAAATCTTTTCTAGACATTTCTTTTTTTAAGCTAGTGCCCACAGTAGCAATGTGGTAATATTAAATCTACTGTCTTGTTACAAAATAGTAAACTAATAGGAATTAAAGACGTAAAGAAAAATACGTACCTTTAGCTCAGCACAAAGGTGGTGCAAAATTACCTTATATGCTGTATTTCCCACAAATTCAGTGTGTCTAAATTTAAAGGTAACAAATACATTTGCTTTCAACTTTTGTTACGTAAATTATGATGTTTACATTCAGAAATGTTCTAATTGCAATGCCATTTAATAAAGAAATGTTTACATTAGAAACATTATGAGTTGTTCACAAACATTTTTACCCATGTTACTGAATTGCTATGGATTCTGAGTATCCAAATAATTCAGAATCCCAAATTACTTTTCACTCTGTATTTATTATATTTCCTTCAACTTGGACAACAAAGAGCAGTCTGAGTTGTGTTTGGAGTCTTCTCCCCTTTACTAATGACCTAGCAGACAGCAGCTCTTCACCTCTTGTAATCATTCCGTTTGGCAGCCTCTTGCAGAATCCAGCCATGGAGAATGTAAGCCTCCAACAGCAGGATGGAAGTAGAGGACTGAGATGCATCTGCTACACCATGCTCACTCACACACACAGGCACATGCATRTGCACAGTCTCTTCAGTTCCCCTTTAAAATAATTGACCTTATCAGTACATCAGGTATATCACACCTGTATATCGCTTCTGGTGTATAACACACTTCTGTTGTGTTTCTGGTTTTCCGCAGCTTCAGAAACTGTCATCAGTAGCAGTGGAGAAGGGGTACAAAGTAGGAGAAATTTTACAAGCAATGCTGAAATACAAGAAGGAAAGGCAGTCTGGTGAGGCTGTAGGCAACCCTGTTCAGTTGCCAGCCTTGAACTGGCTGCTTAATAACTCATGAGCAGGGCCATTGCCTGTCATGTCCTCACCAGCAGCATGATGCTGGGCCAGCAAAGCACAGCACGCTGATGTCAGCCAAGCACTTAGCAGGACTCCATCATCTCAGGCTCATTTATACACCAGTGATTTGTAGGAGCTGATATTAGTTGTACTACTCCTGCTTGGCAAACGTATGAATTAAAAAAGCATGCAAAATAGCTGGGGAAATCTGTCTGAAAAAATGTCGGTCACAAAAACTACCATTTACCTGCCTCCTTGAAGAAAATTTTGTGTGCTTTTCTTGGCTGCCTCCACCACAGAGTTCCTATCCTTCCTGAGTATCTTTCTTCAGGTAGAGTTTGGCCCAGTGCAGAGCGACCTAAGCTCTTTACCTCTAGTTTTCACTGTGCTTGGAGTCAAGCCCAGGAGATACTGAGTCGTTACTAGGTTTGTTTCTCCTCTGAACACACTGAATGCAATACAGCTTGATTCTCCCTCCGTTTGTTAGGTAACAGCCCATGAATGGAATGAGAAAGTGGGAGTATCCAAGGAAAGGCAAGCTCCTTGCTTTCTGAAGCGACTCAGGGTTTGCAGCAAACCAGCCTGTCACTCATGCACTCCTGCCAGTCCTTGTCCCCCAGCAAGCGCTATGGTTTTAGCATTCCTCAAACTTCACTCTTTATCCACTTGAAAGCATTTGCGAGTTTGAGACTGGTGTCTAAACAACCAAGTTTTTTGTCCTGTAATGCGTAGCCTGTTCTTCAGAAATCTGCATAGTGATACAAGAAAAATCACAGAGATCCAGGGAGAGCATGTTGTGATGCAAATTTAGGGACTGGAGGTTAAAAGTGATTTTATATAATGTGGAAAATAGAGAAAATAGTATATTATTGAAATTTTTAGATAATGCCAATAAGAAAAAGATAAAAATTACCACTGAGGGCATAGAATATGACCCACAAAAAATTAAATTTATAACATAAGGAGAGATTGCATACACTATCAGGAGAGACAGAATGATATGATATTTATAATATAATTTATAATATCAGGAAAGACAGCATTTAGAAAAATGCAAGGCAGCTGTAAAAAAACCTGAAATACAAATACACAGTGGAAAGCAGAAGCCGGGAAAACAGCACCAAAAGAGACCAAGGAGTGACAGCGAAGATCAAGTGAGATGTGTTTTCAATACACAATTACACAGAGGCAGAGAGACTATAGGGAAATATGTTAAGGCCTGACTTAAAGTGCAAGGGTACCATAGTCCTCAGTTGTACACCCCCATAAGATTGCTCCTTGAACAGTGAATCTAGTCCAAGAAACTACTTTAACAGAAAAATACTGAAATAATGGAGCAAATTTAGGAGACAGAAAATTGATAATGGGCTACAAGATGTGATTTTTTGAATAATTAAGTACATCTATGTGGGTTACAAGATTTCATGTGAATGGACATATAACATGATGTCTTGTGCAAGAGATCTTTAAATATTAAAAAAAGAAGGGAATTTATTTAGAAATGTGCTAGAAGGCATAACTAAAATAACAGAGGTAAAGTAAATACCAGTAAGTAATCACTACCCTTCATCAGGATTTATAACTGTGTACTACTGATCCTGGCCAGTCATTTGTGTTACTTTATGAACACTTACATAGCCTGCAGATATACATTAAGGTTACAAAGAAGGCCAGTGAATTGAGAACTCACACGTTTCTGTTCCTTGCAGGCTATTGAATGCATTTTTGCCCAAGTTTGATCGTGTTTGCACTAGCGTTAAATCTGGAAGGACTCCGTTGAGTTCAGTAAACAAACTGACCCACTGCACCCTAAAGGGCTCCTGCGACAGAACTGGGACCATAGTGGGGAGACAGCATGAGTCTTGGGTGACCTGGGCTGTATCCTCCCAGATGGCTCAGCTCCCAGCATGGGCAGATTTTGCCAATCCAGTATTTCTCAGCAGGAAACTGGCATGGCTTGTGCCACTAGTCGTGCTGTATTTTCCACCACTGAAGGCCCTCAGAGAGGATCCTGCACAATGAACTCAGTAAATGATTTTGTCCAACACAGCTTCTCTGTGCTTAATCTGATGAAGCCCAACATCAGACCCTTTCCATGTGTTCATAAGATACAGTGATAGAAAGAAAAAATATCAGATAACAAAATTCCTTTCACAGTGAACGGGAAAAGTTTCATGGAGAAAAGCACTCTGCACAGCTGGAGGACCACACAGATCAACCTTATTTGCCAGAGTATAGCGATGATCTCATTTCAGTGCATGATGTAGTTAAAACAGGGAGGTCTAATTAAAGCTTGCTTTGGATGGAGAAATAGTATCAAGAGCAGGGAGAAGTGGAAGGATTGGTTTACTCTGTGGCTAACATCTTAGCAGAGCTAGGAGGCAGACTTCTCAGATTGTAGGTTAGTTCCTTTGGAAACATTACCTTCTGTTTCCTTCCAAATGGACAAGTAAGAGCTGTCAAGAGCCCATGGGAGCATCCAATTGGAGTAGTTGGAAAAGGACACAACAATCACAAAGTGAGTATTGGAGGCAAAGGGAACCAAGCTAATTTTTTATATCTGGTAACGGGACATCTAACTCCTGCATGTAAGTACAAATAGGTTCACTATTGGAGTCCATAGATCTCACACAGAGCAAACACAGACTTTCCCATTGCTGCCATCAGCTGATGTAAGGTCTTTCATGAAGTCGTACTGTGCTTGGACTTGTGCTTATGGCAGGGGCTGCTGAGTGTGCCCCTGACAGAATGGAAAACTTCGTGTTAAAGAAAACATCTAAAACAAAATTATTGCTCCTGGACTCTGAGGAAATAAAAGTCTCTGAAATTCATATGTTGTTTTTCTCTGTAACTAGTTAAAAAGGTGCTGCCAACAGTACACCGGGTGGGGTGTAGTATTTCTGTCATCTCTGTCTACCCACATTTTAAAGTTCCTTGCATAAGCAAGGGTCTGGAGTTCGAATTGATTGCTCTTATCAGGTGGAGAAGGAATTTTCCTCAATGGCTTTAGATCTCCTTGTGAACAGACTGGTAGGGAACATAGCTGGTAGCCAGGGCAGGTAGAAGAGACTATGTCTAATAATTTGCAAGAATTGAAAAACTAAGAGATTGTCAGTATCTGTGTTCATGGTTTTTTTACCAGTTCTTCATGCTGCTTTCTAGGATTTATCTCATCACTTGAATTCTTCCCCACCTACTTGACTAGTTTTTTCTTCCAGCTAATCTCAGAAATTTTTAATATCCAGTATTAGTACAATTCTGTGTCCATAGAAGCCAGCAAGAGGATTTTTAATGTTTGCTAATGTCAGTGAATCAAGACCTTGCTCAGACTGCCTTACTACACATAAATTGGGGAGGGGTGGAAGGGTGCCTGTTAGCTTACTCACTCTGTTGGAAAACAGTGTTCAGTCAGATGGTCATCAGGCCATATCTCTAGAGCTGGCTGTTGGTCTCCAGGTGAAGCTTCAGGGACTCAACACCAAAGCTATTTCCCAGGGCAGGTGGTCAGTTTAATTTTGCATTGTAAAATAGCATGAATTTCTAAACACTTCCAGCCAAATTTTCGATGGAGGTATAAATCAGCTGGTAGACTGCTACCATGAGTGCTGGGGGATTTATTTGTGTGCCTCAGTTGCAGCAGCAGCAAACCTGAATTTGAAAGTCCCAGCTGAGCTCCATCCATTACAGTGGTGCTTGAAACACATCAATCTAATTCGCTGTCCTCAATCAGCCAGAAGACTCCTTTGTAACATAAATGATTTCCAGGTTTCGCTTTCCCACTGAGGATATTATTTCAGATTATATTTCCCCAAGTATGTTAGCATGCATTTTCCAAGCTGAATCCTGTTTTATTTTCGTCCCACATTTCAAATGCCTGTGTGTTATTTCTCTGTCATCTTTCATTTGCAGTTCTTCATCTCATATGTATATTTTCTTAAATTTCAGTTTGTATATAAATGGATTTAAAACCTTACTGCACACCTTCCCAAGTTTAGCGTGTTCTTGGCTAACACTCCTTTCTGTTTGTAGGCACAGAATCAAAGAAGATAAATTTACAGGAGACCTGAAGAGGTCTCCTGATCTATTCCCCTCCTTCACCATAGCATCAGCACTACCTAAATTGTTCCTAGCAAACATTTGCCTGGGCTCTGCTTAAAAGTCTCCAAAATTAAAAATTCCACGATTTCTCTAGGCACTGTATTCTGTCCTATTCTATTAACCAGCCTTACCAATAGAAAAAGCGTCGCAGTGTTTAGTTTAACTTTCCCCTGAAAGACTTGCAATGGCTGAATAATCACCACTGTGATCCTTCGTCTTAACCAGTTTTCATTCCAGTGTCTTCTTTCAGGTTGACCTGAAATCTGTGCCCCCTTAAAGATATGTTTCTGAGTAATTTTCAGTGAGGGTGAAAGAAAGGTATATTACCCATTCCTTAACAGTCTCATTATTATATTTTTTTTGTTTTCCAGGTTCAACTTGAGGGTGGTCCATAACAAAAGCGGATTTCAGAAGAGATCTCAAGAAAACACTTTGACTTGCCATTTWAAAAAGTTTAACAGCACAGCGACTACAATAGCTAATAGCCGCACAAAGACATCTTAGGAAACATTTTACACAAAAGACACAGTGAGAGCAGATTCTAAGAAATCTCAGTTGTATTTGGCAGTGTAGTGGTTGTAGGTCAATTCTTGGATTTTTATTTTAAAGCAGCAGTTCACTGCTGGTAAAGGGAGTCAGCCTGACAGGCACGGTGACTTCAGCCTGCAGCCCTCTGGACCAAATACCTTTCAGAAAACAGAGTGGGGTTTACGTTCATCTGACTGTTCCTCAAGATCCCTCGGTGGGGGKCATGCGTGGACTGATAAATTCATTATTATTATTGCCTTCATGCCCTTTCCTTCCTGGTCTTCTGACCCCAGACCACTATGAAGAATGAAAAATATTTTGCGTCTGCAGCCATTGGTCACTGAGCACATTACTGCAACCATCTTTTCGCTTAATGTGACTCACTGAATAGCCATTGGTTGGTAGCAACTTCTGGTAACTATGGGCCTCAATTGGATCTCATCCAGTCTCTCACAGACCAATTCAACACTCAGAGAGACAGAGAAATCTTTCCATCGACTTTAAAAAGCATTAGCTTGGGCCGTCTCCATAGACTTCACCTTCTATCACAATATTCTGGGCCACTTAGCTGTTACTTGTAACCTTTTAGAGTCTATCTATCACTTAGCCACAAGTAAAGCTAAAGACTTCCTCTAAAAGTGCCTGAAAATTGTATTTTAATTTTATCTTAATCCAAAAATATTTCACACCGGTGTGTTGCTGAAGACAGTCAGGCCCCGGATACGCCAGAAGGTTTTAGCAGGATTACATTAGCACAGGTCAAAGATGACCCCTGGAGGACTAATAAATGCTGGCATGACGGTGTGCTGGGGATATAATTGTGCTGGGTATTTAAAGAGAGATTCCACTGCCTTTAACCAAGTGTCTTACAGGTTCAGATTACTAAATGCTTTTTAGGAGTTCATGAACAGGGAACCAGGGTTGGCAGAGAGCTGGTGAAGGGCAGGATGGTATTAGCACTACTTCTCTTACTGGGGACAAGGGAAAGCTTTGCTTAGCCTGTTCACCCCTTTCTCTGTTCAAGCCATTTCCAAATCTCTCTCTGGACAGTGGGAAACTGCATGCATCAGCCGATCTGAGAATGACCACTGTCTGTCTGTGTTCGATTTCTCTTCTACCATTTGTTTACTCCCTTTTCTCACTTTCTTCCTTTCAGGCCACTCTTTCTCCCTACCTTTTCTGCTCCTTCGCATTCTTTCACCCGTATCTCTTTTCACTCCCATCTGCACTCTTCCACCAATTGATTTGGTTGTTTGTTACAATCTATTATTTCAATTGCAGTAGCACCAACAGGCCTGAACTAAGACTGAGTTCCCATTGTACAGTTTAAATGTATAGCAAGAGACAGTCCCCACCCTGAAGAGTTTATACTGTGAGTGGGCAAGAAAAGAGAAGCAAAATGAGTTTCCCAAGGTCCTACAACAGGGCAGTGGCAGAGCAGAAATTAGTGCTGAAGTTTCTCAGCTTGGTCTCCTGAGTCTCAGCCTAGTCCCCATCTATTATATCTGTTACTTTTCTTTCTCTTTTTGTRTGTGAAAGTACACATTTTGTTCCTGGCAGTCTTGATCATCTGTCCATGCAGCACTAACCTGGGGAATGGTAGGCAGATTTTTTGCATTATTATTTTATGGTGTTGTCTTCCCACACCTTTTCCCAGAACTTTGTCCCCAAAGTTGAGACATCTCCTGGGATTTGCATATAAAAGTGCTATGCTGTGTCTGCTTTTGCTCCAAAGCCTTGATACACTTGGTGCACTGTATGAGCAAGRCTGAGCCTGTTCTCAAAGCCAAACTTGTCCACTGCTTTTTGAGCGTGCTTATAACCTTTTAGCACTCTCTGGAGGAGGAGAGTCTGAATGCTTTCTGCTCCTTAAGGTGTGTCATAGCTCCTTTATGTAAGGCATATGACACAGGGATAAGGAGAAACAACACAAGCTATGCTATTTACATACCTTGGGTTCAGCTTGCTTAACCACAGAGTAGACACTCCGAGCCCTTGTTACAATCAGTCTTGTGGATAGAAAGTCACTGAGCCTGGCCTGCTGAACCCTGCTTCTCACCTCACAATACAGCTATAACACCAGCCATTCCTCCACTTACTACAGCAACTGGGAAAACTCAGGAATTAACACCTTTSTAGAATAAATTGCTTCAGAGCTGTGTTTCCCTTTGAGAATGAGGGATGAAATTATCTTCTTAACCTCTTTCACCTTGCCTTTGCCACCTTTGCCACCTCAGCTTTTGGTGAAAACTCTGCAGGCGTACTTCCAAGAGCTCATATGTGAAATAACCAGGGAGGTCCATGCAAAAAAGCACCTTTACAAGACTAATCCTGAGAGATTTTCCCCTCTCCCTCCTCCTTTTTCCTAAATATTCTCTTCACTGGATCTAAACATAGGGTATTATCACTTCAGCAGTCACCAGGTAAAAAAAAAGCCCGTATTTTCAGTCACTTGAACAAGTGCCTGTTTAAATGGTCCTTTTCCAGCCCTGTGGAAAGAAAGCTGAATTTATAATCAGTAACTTTGTCAAAGTCAGTCTGGGCTGTATTAGCATCTAAGAAGGCAAAACAAAGAAAAACCCCAAACCCAGCTCACAAACTTATTTGAGTGGCAAACAGAAGGCATAAAATTAAGAAAGAATCTCCATGGACGGTTTCCTCTCCACAGAAAATCCTGAGCTTGGAGACATTTTGACAAGCCAAATGCTGGGGTTGTATGATTATAGGTGCTGCTGTCAGTAGATTTATTTTGTGGGTCTCTTCAGAGATTATCTCCAGTTCCGTGGTTTTGTATTCTGATGCAGGGCGCGTTTTGTATTTCAATTTCGTATGTGTTGGAGATATTCATTAGGCTTTCAGAAGGATATTCCATAGCTGTAAGCCTTTTAAATCACATACAATGTGTTTCTTATTTCCCTATGGCATTCTGCTTGCATCTGCTTGGTATGTGGAACGTCCAGGCCAGCCGCATTTCAGTGGACCGTTTGTCTCCCAGTGATGGAGCACGTGGCTGATAATACAGGGACATGTAAGCATTCATGGTGCTTTTCTTTTGAAAGCACGTGCTTAGTGTTTAGCACAGTCAATACTTTTAGGGACAAAAACAAGACAGAATTGTCCTCTGTACCCAAGAAGAAGGGAAAATATTGGAGCATTTGTGCTTGCGGAAACTTCGCATTTAAGGTTCATAGAAAATAGACTTGAAATTCCTCCTCCTAAGGCAACGATGAGGATTCAGAAAGAATGTTGATTATGCTTRCTAGTTTATTTGCTAGCAAAAACCCTGGATCTGTCTCAGTGGCTACAGAATCAGTGCATTCCTGCTTCACAATGAAATAGTTTACTGAGGGCTGTAGCAGGCAAGCAGGGCAAAGCCTGAGGAGAGAAATGCTGCAAGAATATCTGAGAGAGAAATCCTCCTGTTCTTCCTTTTTTCTTTTTCTGCACTCATTGCAAAGGAGCAAGGAGGAAAGCCTAAGACATGGGCTGGGATTCCTTAAATTCCTCAAACACCATGCAGCTGCCTAAATGCCCTTGCCTCTACCAAGTGTTTTCCCACAGGTCACTAAGCATCAGAACATCTGCTGCTGGATAGATTTACTTCACTCCTTTCCCTGACCAGGGTGAGTGCATTGAACCCTAGTTAAGCTCTATTAGTCTCCACAGGAGCTCTCCATGTAGTTCAGCTGCAGAGTTGAGTCTAATCAATGTTTTCAGAGCACACTTCCTAGGTGAGGCTCCACACACAGAAGCCGGAAAAGGAGTTTCTTTCCTTGCCTCGTGCTGGGCACTTGGATGAAATAGTGAACATCCAGGGTCAGATTCTCTCTTCAGCCCAAGCACGTGTGTATTCATATCTCCAAAGCAGATGGTGAATGCTCAGGTCAACAACTTCAGAAGAAGAGACTAAAGACATCCTCCCTTCCACAGATAGCTCTGTGGTTGGATGTTCAGCTCAAAGGTGGTAATCATAGCACACAGASTGGGGACTGAATCTGAACCTGGCATAGGCTGTTCCTCTTGTAGAAGGTTGTACCTTGCAAGCAGGAGCTTTCTTGGCTCAAACACAAAGCTCCAGAAGAGAGCTCATCGGTGGAAAGCCCAAACAGGGATGGATACTCTCCTATAGAAGACTAACATTATGCCATCTCCCATTTATTGGTGACTACATAGGTGTCTCCCCTAGCTTTTTGGGATGCCGTGTTTCGGTATGCCTGACTCTCCACATGTGTTATTTTCTGGGTGCCTTGCTCGATCAAGGACTCTGAATTCCCTTGAACGCTTTGGGTGCCTAAAAGCTATGAATCCTTTCATGGATCTAGCACGGAAAGCTTCCTCATGGGACTGGGTAGACCTGCTAGAAGAACTCCACAGAGTTATCGGGACAGCTGTTMTCCCTGCCTTCCCTTTTCAGCAGTTTCCAGTTTTATGTAAAAGGGACGTCGGGTGTATATTCTGCTGTTTCCAAAATGAAGACATTTAGTGARACAGAGACTCAGCTACATTAAGCCATAATGCTTTGTAAAAATGGTAAGTGTCTGTTCATATTCGCTAAGGAACTGCCATGGTTTTAGTCTTTTTACTGCTTATTAATGTTATGCAAAGATTAAAAAATACCAATATCGTGCTTTTTAATGGGGAAAACTGCAGTGTTTTAGTAACTCAGAATCTTAACAAGACATAACTGTACCCATTTTGTTTCCCCACTTAAAATTTTGCACAGCATGACGGAGCAGGAGGCGCCATCAAATGGGCTCAGTATCCCCTTTCACAAATAAAGCGTGTACAAAGTGTGTCAGCATTTCAACTGGGGCCCTTCTCCTGAAGGCCGTTAATTAGTGCAGAACGCAGACTTCAGTTCTTTTGCCAGGGTAGATGAAAATGATTTTGGAAGGCAGCCCAGACAGAGGAATTTGTCATAGGTTAGAACTGTTCCAACTCTAAGAACCAAGTGTACAGCTTATGCAAATCACTTTCCTAAACACAGATTCTGTGTTAATTTTTTTAAGGCTTTTTCTTTGACTAGCAACAAGAGCTCACTTGCCAGATCTTGTCTGAAATCAAAAAGAAGTGATTCCTTCTCTGCGGCCAAAAAAAGAAAAATGTTTCTAGTCTAAAACATGTCAAGAAAGAGCTGGGATGTAAGAATAAGGCAAATGTTCATAGGAAGTAGAAATGGAAAAGCCTGATGACATCACCGCTCCATCTGCCCAGGGCCGTCAGATTCCTCAGTACAATGTGCTCCACAGTACATTGAAGATGAGGCTGGAGGAAGCACTGAGCAGTGTCTCAGACTGCACTGAAGAAATGGCTCTACAAATTGAATGTCAGACCATTTTCCTGATAACTGGCAGGTGCCGTGACCGTTCCCTCCAACAGACCTATTCATAGCACATAAATCTGAATGCAGGTAGGTCTGGCATCTGTTTCAAATTATTAATGCTGAATTTTGTCAACTGTTATCAAGTTCTTTGGTGCTTTAAAATTTGCCAAAGCAATATTTGAAATATTGACAAAATCATCAAGAAGGCAAAGTTTGAATGTGAATTGCTCAGTTTCACATTTTAAGTTTTCCAAATGTGGGTACATACGTATATCAGAGATGAAATTCAGCTCCAAAAGCAAGACCTCATATACCTTGTTCAACCACACAACTATTATGCCTCCTTTTAGAAGTTCCTGAAAATGCCTCAGAATGGCAATACTCTGCAGGGATTGGCAATCACTGGTGTTCAAGTCAGTACAGAGCATCAGAGAGACTTGCAATGTGATCATTTGCAGTAGAAAGTTTCTGCTCATTTTCTTTAGATGACACGTTAAATCAGAGTTGAGTGGCTTTGTCATCCCAGAGTACAAAACCTCATTAGATTAATTTTGTTTTGGTGTTTCCATTTTACCACCTTAAAAACTGCTTTTGAAACCTAAGGGGGAATAATTTCGTTTTGGATCCACACAAAAACTAAGTCACCCTATCCTTGATAAATCTGGAGGTTCAAATGGGAAATTGCCCTCAAAATATAACAGGTGTTTATATTTAGGGTTTAACGTATGAGCCACCTATCATAAGGATTTAAGTATCTCTTAATTTATTACAAGCCATAAAATACAGAGTAAATATATCTAGTAAAACATTTTCAAATTATTAAAATATCTATATTATGATCTTTGGGAGTCAAAGATTTGACAAATCCTTATGAATTATGCATACTCTTGTATGCATTCTTTTTAAATAAGTATTTGTTATTTTCCTAAAAATATGAGGGATATGACACAAACATAGGTGGTACTTAACACATTCTTCTACTTTTACATTCCCTACAACCCTGTGAATCTAATTTCTGTAGTAATTTCCAGATCTAATGACTACAATAATTTCTAGTTACAAGGTTATATTTTAGATTGAAAATGTTAAAGACGACAACCTTTCTTTGCCACTGTGACTCCCTGTTCCCACGCTTCTTTACTCATTAAAATCTTGCTCTGAGGTCTACAGGAAAAGAGTTTGGTTATATTGTCACAGACTGATATCCATTTCCTGCTCCAAATCTTACGCAAGCTTAAGGAAATGCTTCCATCTTTCATTGCAGCTATTTTTCATCCCGGTCTTTTTCTGTCTTCTCCTCCTGGGCAGATAAAATCGGTCTATACAGGACCTGGACAATAGGACTCAAGTCATATTGGCTCCTTGTGTGGCTACTGTAAAGCTAATCATTAGAATCACAGAATCATAGAATAGTTTGGGTTGGAAGGGACCTTTAAAGGTCATCTAGTCCAACCCCCCTGCAATGGGCAGGGACATCTTCAACTAGATCAGGTTGCTCAGAGCCCCGTCCAGCCCGACCTTGAATGTTTCCAGGGATGTGGCATCTAYCACCTGATCTACCACCTCTCTGGGCAACCTGTTCCAGTGTTTCACCACCCTCATTGTAAAAAATTTCTTCCTTATATCTAGTCTGAATCTACCTCTTTTAGTTTAAAACCATTACCCCTTGTCCTATCGCAAAATACCTTTATTAATCCTTTTAGTCTCAGCACCAAACTGTACAGAAGACTTTTTAATTGCCTGGATCTTCATCTTCATCTCAGTAACGCTTGAGAAACAGTTCCCTGTCTTTAAACACTAGGCGCTCGTTAAGCAACGGTAGCTGGCTGCATTTGATGCCCCTGCACTATAGGTGCTGGCTTGTTGCACAGAAGTTGGCGGACCTACCCGCATCCTGACAGCCAGCCATGTGCCTGCCTTACCTTGTCTGCCAGGCTCGCCAAAGCCTGTTAGGTGAGGAAAGAAGTGGAAAAACAGCAGGAGTGTTTCTGAGCCCTCCTGCATGGAACAGGAGTGGGGGGGAGCAGGAGGGCAGCTGAGAGCCTGGACGGCGCACGGAGCCGCTCCCAGGGCATCCCACCCCTGGTAAGGGAGCCTCCTTCAACCCGGGCAGGGGCCAGAACTGCAGGGAATTGCTGAGGCCTGGGGAATTGAAATCTAAACCCAACCGAGGTGCATCTAAAAAAAAAAAAGTAGCCATACAGGTCAAACTGGGAATATTTGGTATGTTTATAGGTGCGAGGACTGAAATCCTAACATCACTGGTCGCAGTGACAAAAACCCCAGCAGATGGTGCCAGCACTTCCCTCAATGAAAAAATTAAACAAAATTCCAAAACCAGGCACTGAGTGTTCATCAGAGAGAAACTGGATAAAGACTTTAGGCTTCGCAGCCTGTCTGGTTCAGTAGAGGCCATGAAGTGATGACACTGGTGTGTATAATGCCAGGATAAATACAAAAAAGATATATTCCCCTTTTTGAAAATTTAAATAATTTCAGAAATATGTTTGTTTCTTGGCTGTTTTTAAAACAACTTCTTTTTTTCTTTTTTTCTTTTTTTTTTTAATCCACAGGATTTTTTCAGGAGAGTGCTGAGTTCAGTGAAAGGAGAAGACAGACCTGGCTTTGAAGCAGAGATACTGCTACTGAAAGTAGGATTGTCACCACAAGCAGTATGCCATAAACACATTAAGGCTTAAGCAAAAAATCACTGGTTGAGGTTAAACCTTAGACTTAACCATGGTCAGAAAATATGTTTTTAAAGTTGATACATTTACACTAGATGCTGGTTAGCCTTTAAAGCTCTATTAAGTAACAGTGCTTAACTATTGCAGGGTGTTTGTTTGTTTGTTTGTTTGCAAGTCCAACACCAGCAAAATTTCAGAAATGCCATTTTTATACTCTTGTAAAGGCAGTGGGAGGAGAAAGAACTTTATTCAGATTTAGCCACAACTCTGCGATGGTGCTTTAGAGGCATGTTGTCTTAGTTTCTCTGCTTCCCATGGTGTCTTCTACTAGAAGGGTTAAGTATTTCCTTCTTTCCTGCTTCATCCTTCACAGATCAGCAGGCAACTGAAGCAAAACCTCCAATTACATCAGTGAGGCCACGTTTTGTCTCAAGGTCCTATTAGAGCAACATGTGAACTTGCCCCATCCCTTACTGCATTTAAGCCATTTCAGCTGATTGAACTTTCAGGCATTTCAGATGAAGAAAACATAAGTACTGACTGCTGCCGGAGACTAAAAAAAAAAAAAAAGACATCAGTTGCTGCCTTTTGCAAAGGAAACATGTTGGTCAGAGAATAAGCTGCATTCCCAGTAGGATCTTTGAAGTTGACACAAAGCATTTCTAGGAATTATGCATGTTTTTTTCGATGGCAATTCAATGCGTTTCTCTCTCTCTCCCCCCCACCTGCCCAAATCTTTAGCTTCAGTTCGACAGAGTGGCTGAGAACAGCCGCTGACATCCTTCCCCAGACATATAAATGTAAAAAAAACCCTGAGGCCCGATTGTATCTGTCATTTGTACCAACACTCGTGGGCTGCGAAGGCTGAAAACAATCCTCCCCCCTCCTGTGCCAGGACCGTGCAGTTATTGTTGTTCTCGCTGTTTTGTCCTGCGGCGGTGCCCCCAGGATCCCCTGCACGGAGTGCAGAGAGACAGGGAGCAAAACCCAGCCCAAGACATGAACCGCGCACAAATAGGTTGAGCAGATAAACAAGACGGAGGAGATGATACTCTTTATTTCCATTTTGCAGTCAGAGAAGCAAGACCCAGGGGCAGTGGCACCAAAGGCACCCAGAAAGCCTCTGGCAGAGCCAGGAGCTGAGCTTGTAGGTCCCAGCCGGCTCTGTTGGCCAAAGGAGTCATCGGTCTCTCCCGAAACAGCTCCTGCAGCTCCAGTGTATGGCTGCTACTCCCTGTTAGCACTTCCCGGGGCCCCGGGACTGGCGGGTAGACAAGTCTGTGGGAGGTTGGCTGCAGCATGAGGCTCTTCGTGGTGGCTGCCAAACACCTCTGGCAGCTCCCTGAAATTCCCTCAGCCCAGGCCGAGGCGAGCGAGGGCAGGTATCTGCCCGAGGGCTGCAGCAGGGCCAGTCCTCTGGAGGAGCAGCTTCTGGGCAGCGAGAGCAGCCACTGGGTGCTCCACGTCCTCAGGGACAGCATGGATATACCTTCAGTTCCTAGCCAGGCCAGGTCAGCTGCCATTTGCCACCAGTTTGCACAGTGTGGTCAGAATTTCCAACTCAACCTGAGCAGGCAGCTCCCCTCCGCTCATGCCCCTGCCCGGCGGGGCTCCCTGCTAGCTGTTTGCACCAAGCACTCCTCTTTTCCCCCTTCCCGACCCTTGCACCTTTCCCTGGCATTATCTCACCTCTCTGCGTCACCAGTCCTCCTTTTCACTTGCCCCATAACCCCTTCCATGTAGCACACACTGGCATTTTGGGCACTGTGGTGGTTACTTTGCGTGTACGCTGATGTGAGTGTTGAGAGAGTGCAGGCTCCCTGCCTTGCGCTCCTTGCCTTGTCCATGACGGCAAGCTCTCCATTGCTGGGGTGAGAGCATTCCCCGCTGCACCAAGACAACTCGCTTACATCTGTGCCTCCATCTCTGCACTGGTCTCATTTTGCAACATATAAACTATATCTTCTCCCTTTATTTCATTTTCTTTTCTGCTGTTCTTCAACTTTGTGCCTTGTGCATATCTGAACAAGTCTGGTAGTACTTGTATTAGTCTTGTATTTTCTATTTATGATCTATGTACAGTTTAATTCCTATTATGTCTATTTGGTTCCTATATAAAGCGAAGTTTATTGTTGGGGCTGATCCAAAACTGGAAGGAAAATGTCATCGCTTTTTTTTCTCCCCATCAAAATTTGAGGTTTCACATTCAGCTCTCTGAGTGGGTGAGAGTTTTGCTATTTTCAGAAACATTTTAGTCAAAACCTCCAACTCTGTTGTTCGACAAAATCTGAAATCGTGCTGAAAGTTTTCACTGAAGCTTTGAATTCCAGCCAGCTCTGCTCTACTGCTGCAGTTCTAAAATAATGTCACTTTGTGGCCATTTCCTAATAAATAGCTGCCAGTTTGGGGGGAAAACCGTCCATTCTCTTTAAAAGGATTGCCTGCCCTGCAGAGTCCATCTCGCACAATAACAATAAGATGCCTGAAAGAAACCAGAAACGTGCCCCAGGTTCAACAGACCCAAATTTTGAAGGTAATTTCAAGACTGGTAAACTGTATGAACGGGCAGAGCAAGGCTTTTTGCAAGCAGTGTGTCTTCTGTTTCCTGTGTTAGCTATGCACATTTAGCACAGGAAAAACACTTTGAAATGTCATCATTAACAGCACTCAAAAGATGAAGCAGAACTTCTCAGGAGGTAACAACAGCAAAAGCAGCACAAGTTTGGAGAGGTTTTACAGCTTATATCATGGGTAAAACACTTTTCTGCTGTGTTCATAACCTTGCTTCATTACAGGGTGGCTGAGGTAGCCAGAAAATGGGCTGGGAAGACATCTCCCAGCACATGGCAGGATCATTAGGGGGTATACCACAATGGGCTCAGGAGGATTTTGTTACCTCATGGCTTTGAACTCCATACCTGCACCTCCCCTGGCCTGTGTTGCAGCTCTCACTTCCACGGTTCAGTTCTGGAAGTCCCACGTGGCAGGTATGCAAAATGATATTACTGGTAGATACAAACACACAAGCATTGCACAGTGGATCATTTTAAGAAGTGCGTGTTGCTACGCACCGTTTCCAAGAGGACAGGTAGAAGTGAGGCCCTTAAATCAGATCCTAACAGTTCCACGTATTAAGGCAATGAGCAGCAAGCATGTAAGGTATGATGTCTTCACTGCTTTTCCTGGTTGTGGAAAAAGGCATGCAGATACTGCTCATGTGGAGGTCTGACCACCACAGCAATGAAAGAACCGACAGCACACACCGAATTTCAGGAAGGTGTTTAACTGCCATTGTTTTCCATGGGCTGGGTTTTTTTAAACCTTTTGAGTGCTCTGCCAAACTGAGGCACTCGGATCACACCACTGAGATTTCCCAAAGATAGACAGTAAGAGCACTTAGCTTGGAGTCACAGTGAACCTACTATTCCTGTACAAGAAATGACTGGAAGAGACCTGAACCCGATCACGGTCTTTGTCATGCGAGGCTCTTGCCGGGCACAGCAACGTCCCAGCTCTGCATTCTGCATGCGGCTCTCGTGGCAGCTGCTTACAATAATGAGGGCTCTATTCCTTCTCACCCAGGCAGGAAAACAGAAGCATGGTGAAAACATAAGCTACTCAGACAAGATTAAATGCAAGCCATGTAGTGATGAACACCACAAGAAGCATTTAGGTTTCCATTCTCAGGTCTGTGCCCTACTGCCTCGAGTAGATGCCACTCTGGGACTACTGAGCTCACCTCCACCTCTATGCCCATTTGTGTGTTCCTTATCCCTGCTACAGATACAGAAATATGCTGGAGTCCTACCTGAGCTCAGCTAGCAGACATTTCTCAGTAAATCTCTGAGCAGATTTGCAGCTGAATGCAAGGACAGCAGAATTTCCACTACTATTACCAGAAAAGAAGTCACTAGGACAGACCCGAGTGCTGAGCACAGGGCTCTGCCAGTTCATACCAACCCTTGATCTGACTCACTGTGCTTTCCTCTAAATCTGAAAACAAAGTCGTTTTCACAAATAAGCAGAGGGGTCAGGAGGAAAAATTTCCATTAAAGCAGAAATTTTCAGGCTATTTCAGATTCCAGCTTTTATGCCAAAGCAATTAASAAGCAAATACGTGTTATATGTCTGATCTTGGCAACTTCTGTCCCAAATCATCACAGCGCTGTGATTAACTGCATGGGTTGCACTGCATAGTCTGTCTTGTAACAGTTGGAAGAACAGTCTTTTTTCCCTTGATAACGYCTGAGTGTCAGGTTCAGGGAGCCCGTGTAGATTTGGTGGCCATGCCTTCTCCCCTGACTGAGATTAGCTACCATCTGGTAATGCTTCAGAAAAGAACCTTTCCCCATTGTCACTTCCTTTGTCTGATGGTCTGTAACATCTGACCTCTGCTTCACAGGTCATGGCCTTCACCTCCTTTCTTTCCAATAGGAATAACGACAGCAGGGTTAAGTTTATATGATACCTCTGGTAAGTGCTACTTGTGAGCACTGGGCTTTCGCTGCACTCCTCCTTTCTTTGATGCTAAAGTTTCTGTTTTGACCTCCTTGTAACATTAAATCAGTCTGCCCTATCTGCCACCAATCTGGCCCCCTGGTTTGCAGGGGTCTGCACTTCTATTTCTCTCTTCTGCCTCATGGTCTGTGAAAACCCTGAGCTGAAGGTGCGTCCCAGTCGTTTTTGCAAGGGTAAATTTTTTTTCTTTTCCCTTAATCAGAGACTTAAATTCTCTCTCTCATTCAATTATATAGCTCTTATTCCTTGTTCCATGTGTAACTGATGGACTAAAGGGCCACCAACCATCACAGCAAGAGACAGTCTCGGACCCAAAGCACTTCCTCTCTGATGTCAAACAGGGGACATTTTTCATTTTTGTTTATTAAAGGACTGAATTCCATGGCAAGACTCCCATCAGCTACTGTGAGAACAAGATTTCATGTTAAGTGACTTCCCTAAATTCATGGCAGAATATTCTGGCAAGACAAGTATGGAGCCCTAAGTTCCTGAACGTCTGTCCCGGCTTGTAACAGCACAAGTGCATCCCTCCTTATACGTACCCTGCACCAGTGTCACTGACAGCATTTCTACTTGTGGGCTTCAGTAATAGCAGGAGTCTCCATGGTCTTCCAGTGTCACTCTTCCTACCACTGTGCAGTGTCTTCCCATTCTCATTACACAGACTGAGAAGCTCAAGCTGACAAAGAAGTCTTCTGCAGTGAATTTAGGGTCCACATAAACGGTAAGCTTGACAGCCTTGGAAGCAAACATCTAGCCACATATAAGAGCTATAGACATGGGAACAGAAATACAAATGCTCCTTGCATGAACCTGCCAATTTCTGGTCTTGGGGTGGAAGCCCTCCCTGCACAGCGATATGATTTTACTTTCTGTGGCCATTCAGGCATGTGTTTCTGAAGAATTCAGACAGATGCTGGTGCTCTGCTCTCCTGGAAATCAGTTCAGCTCAGACACTTAATCGCTTTTAGGTCCCTTAACTGCCATGAGAGTGGCAAGAAGAGATGCTGAATGCATTGGCAGTTCGTTGATATACCTGCTAGTATCCTGGGAACCAGACTGTGAGAGTCCCACAGCCATCCCTCGCCAGTCACTGCCACTGCCTGGGATCACAGAGCGTAAGCAACGTTTGGCTCACAAGCTCTGCAAGCTTGTGGCTTCACCGCGTGGCCAGCAGCAAGGCTGTGATTACACAGGGACGGCTGAGCAACCTCAATCCCTAGCTCTGGGAGGAAGCAAGGCAGGAGAGGTGGGACCAACCATCCCTAGGTCACCTTGGGAGGGAGCCGCAGGCCCAGGCCTGCCTCAGCCCGTGATGGAGCGGGGACCCTCAGGCATCCATTAACTCTGAGTCTGATTTCATCCCAGGGCACCTCTTCCCTGGCTCTCCGAGGTGTGGTTAGCTGTCATGCTGCTTTCAGTCATGTGCAGATTTTGGTATGCAGTTCCTGCCTGGGGAAGGCTGGAAACTCCAGAGGTGCAATTCACCACAAAGATGCATTTAAGAAGTACGGCCAGATAGTGCCTTCACTGCGATCAGGGGCTGCATCAGGTGCAATTTCCTTTCTAGGCACTTTTCAGCCTTGTTTCTCTGACACAGCTATGCAAGTGCCACACAGTCCATTGAAAAAAGGTGTTCTTACCACTGTTACTGTCTCTTGGTGGACATTTTGCATTTTGTTCCCTGCTGTCTCATTGCTAGGAGCTGGGCTGGAATGCTGCTGCTGCTGCCCCTTTGGCTGGCGGGGGGAAATCTCTTTCAGGCATCCTTTCTTATTTCTGAAAATATTTTCCAAATTATTACTGAAGAGGCTTTTAAAATTTTAAAGGTTTCAAAATGAAACTATTTCCAGTCATTTCAACAGACATGAAAATAGCTCAAATTAAATTTTGCGGGAAAAGAAAAAGAAAGAAAAAAAATATGATTCTGTTCTTGACGTTTTGAAATAACACCATTATTTTTTAAACTCGACCAACAGTATCCCCCTCTCTACAGCAGCTTCCCCGAGAGCTCAGCTCTTGGGCGAACCGGGCAGCAGTGGCCCGGCTCCCCGGCGGGCAGGGGCGCGGGCGCTGCCGCTGCCGCTGCCGCTGCCGGCAGAGGGCGGGCGCGGCTCGCCGCTGCCGCGGGATGGAGCCGCCGCCGCTGCCGCGGGATGGAGCCGCCGCCGCTGCCGCGGGATGGAGCCGCCGCCGCTGCCGCGGGATGGAGCCGCCGCCGCCGCCCGGCCCCGCCGCCCTGGGCGCTTGGTCCCCGCTGGGGTGGGGGTGCCGGGAGCCCGGCACCTCTGTTCCCCGTTCCTGCCGAAACCGCAGAGTTACATGTACGTTATATACGTAACGGCCTCCAGCTGGGGATGGATGCTCGCCGTTGGCATTGCGTCTGGGGGTTCAAGCTACCTGGTCAGCCTGATCTTTGTCCCTGGGCGTGTTTGGGGATTTCTCAGCTGAAAAAGAGAATTGGATTGTCCCGGCTGAATCTCATTCCCAGCACAGCAGAGCACTGGCCTCGGCAGGGGCCTGTGGCTACTGCTGTAGTACCAAAAAATTACAACGAGGAGAGCAGCCTACGGCTGAGACTTTTTGGAGAGACAAGTTTTCTATGTTCTCTTTTCCATCTGCTTTTGCTCCTTATCTGCTTTCACTTACCTGCTGAAACCTGAGCTGTTGAGACAGATTCTCTTCCGCAACCAGCCTTCCTTCAGCAGAAGACCACAGCATAAAATGCCTTAGCTTTCCTGAAGGGCTCCTTTTTGCTGCCAGCAGGACTGGGGGAACTTTAACAGAGAATGAAGCCCACTGTTTTATGACTGCTTTAGTCCGATGTCTCAGAGTATTGRCTGGCATTACGTACAGGCCGACCCAGACATGCAGAACTGCTAGAATTCTATATGAGTAACACAAGGCATGCAAAGATTTACTTGTCATCTTAGCTAGGGAATGCCTGCTTAAGCATACTTATGTATGTTGTGCACAGGATCCCTTTTTGTCAGAATGGATAATGAGACATTTTCTCTGCAGGTCCAAGAACCTAGAAAACCTAGGGGAAAATATTCCAGGGCATCTCTCTTTGGAGATGCTGAATGCCATCAGTAAATGCCATTTACTGTAGCATTCAGAAGTTAACCACACAGCTAATAAAAGAATGTGCAGTAATTCATTTTTAATGATAATTTCCTGGGTGTGGTAAGTGGTTTTGTCGCTTTAAATTCTTATGCAAATAAAATCAGGCTAATCTTCTTAAATAGGTAGCTGTAGCTGTGTCAGCCTATTCTGAGCTGGCAGGAGAGCTGCATAATACTTGGAATTCTCTAAATTGTTCATGTCAGTGGGATATCAACAATCAGCACAATAATAATGATAATAGGCATGTGTTTGCTTGCAAAGAAATTATTGCATAACTAAGGGCCTCATTAAGGGTTTTCAATACCTCAGAAGAATGCCCCTAACTTTTTGATTGTTTTCATCCTATTAATACCAACATCACACAAGCCACTCCCCAAGAGACTTCTAACAAGCATGTTGTTTTAATCACCAGTTAGTTAGGAAATTCAGATGCAGCAACATATTTGAAATGAATTAACAGTGCAGTTATGCCTGGAGTGCTTTGATTAACAGAGAAGAGTGCCTGCCATCTCTCCAAAGTAATGCTCTCTCATTCCAGCTTTCTTGGATCATGCAATGATGCTCCTGATGTGATTCCAGTCATCCCGCATAAGGGGTAGAGGAAAAGTCATTGTTAAGTGTAAACCTTCTAGTAATTTCTACAAGATCCTGCTAAAAAAATTGAACAGTGCCAACACAGCCCCACCCCAGCGACGCAGGAAACCAGGTGACAGCTCTGTGGCACTCAGGCAAGATCACCCACATCAACAGGTCCAGGGCATCGCAGTCACAAGCGTCCTGCAGTCTCACAAGTTCCAGGGAGTATCCATGCCCTGTCCTCCCACAGCACGTGTCACAAAATGCTTCATCACCCAAAACAGTCTGAAAACCTTTTGCCACCAAACCTGCTGTGCCACAGGCAAAGAACCAGGGAGATGAACTGCATGGCCAGATTTCCAAATCGCACACTTACAGGGATTTTATTAGGTGGAGATGCCCAGATGACAGGGCAATCTGAAGGATGCTGGCAGCCCTGAGGATGCCTTGTACGCTTCTGAGACTGGAGTCTCTGCACACCGTCACAAAGTGGCTGCGTGATTATATGAGGCAGGCCTGAGACCTGCAGGGTTCGATCTACTTTTCCACTTGTGGGCCTAAAGCCTGGGTCTTTAGCATTTCTTAAGATGGCAGTAGATAATCTAGGAAGCCAACCGCAACCCACACTGCAAAGCAAGGAAAACAAAAACAACACAACAGTCACTGCCAATGTGACCTAGGGCAAAATTCCTTCCTGACCCTAGATCTGGCGATTGGTTTAACCCAAGTATGTGAGCCACACCTGCCCACAGGTACTTGAGAAATTTTCCAATACCACTACAAGCATAAGCATGCTTGTCCAGCCTCCTTTTTTTCAGCCAGGGCAACGCCGGTGCTTCAAAAGTGAAATTAAACTCTACAGTGCAGGTGATAAATCATAGCAGTTGTGAAGACGATTTCTTCCTAGTCCTCAGGCAGCCATCAGAAGCATGAAGCATGTGACTGACACAAGATAAATACAGTACAGAAAATGGCAACCGAGTCACCTTCAAACTCCTTTTCCCCCCTCCCCATCACAACCTTGAGAATAACAACAAATCAACCCCCACATCCCCCAGCCATGTCCTGATGTGCTTCCCACTTAAAAATACGAAGCAAAGGGATGAAACAAAACTACCTGACAGGGAAAGTAAAACAGCAACCTGGAAAGAGCTGAATGAGCCAGCACTATGCTAGCTAACTGTCAGCCCTAGTCCTGTACCGCCAGCACAACTTGCTCTAGCATCTTGTACCAGCCCTCCTGTTGCAGCCATCAGTGGTCATGGATGCAGCCATCTGGCATCTTCCCCCCTTGTTAGGCTGCACACTGCTGATGAAACTGTTTGCTGCCCTGCTCCCCCGTTTTGCTCTGCTGAGGCATCCAGCCAGTGCTCTCCAAGTTATTCCCCACAAAGTCTTCATCCGGACTTTGTAGAGTCCAGCTGTTAGGTCTATTTTTACCTCCAGAGAGGCACAGTTTACACCAGGGCTGTGCTACACAGCCAAAATAAAGACACCACAGCTCCTGCACTATAGAGAAAGCCTAGGCAGGGCCCTCTGCCCGCACTGTTGCTTTCAGCCAAAGACCTCTCGGTTCTCCTCAGTACCTCAGTGCACACTGTGCACTACTTCAGCTTTGTAGGCAAAAGCAACTCCAGTGGTGCAGAAGTCCTCAAAAGAGTCTTTAGCACAAATACTCCCAGATAAATCTTCTGCCATCCTTTCTAAGGCTGCTGCCCTCCGGACTCCTTGACTGCAGTATAGGCTGGCATGAGCTTTACTGCCAGACACATCAGACGCAATTTTTCTGTCCATTCATATGCAGTGTGAATAACAGCATTGTGTTCACTCCAACTTCACATCCTAGCATAAGTGTGTGAAAAAGCAGCATAACCGCATGCAGCTAACGTTTGGCCCATCTGGTCGGTTCCTCACTCACGCCAGCAGGAGCCAACAGACCATTCCCACCACAGAGGGCACAGAGTTGGGGTTTCTCTACTTCCGAGCCCTTCTCAGCCTCTGCTCCACCAGCATCTTTGAACCGATTGCAGATAGGGCCAGATTCTCTTCGCTTTGAAGTCAAGAGCAAAGCCACTTTTGTCTTTGCTTCTGAATAGGCCCAATCCCCATGGAGTCTGTGGGATGTAGGCTCCTAAAAGCCCAAGTCACATGTGAAGTTGGTACTTCAGCTCCAAGGTAAGTTGGCTGCTTTTGAAAGTTTCTGTCCTCTGTCCCTCAGCTAAGGCTCTCTGGCTCTTGGCAGCTCATGGGACAGACAATGTGTAGCTTATTTACACCTTTGTTCCTTGTCTTTCTCCTCACCCTGAACTTGCCAAGGACTCGTGTAACACCTAGCACAACCATAACTGTGTAGTAATTACTACAGGCATTGTGCCACCAGCTATGAACTTGCAGTACAGCCATTACAATAAAAGATAACAACAAGAAGCATGTTAAATGTTTTATCGTTCTCTCAACTTTGCTTACCCTATGTCTGACGGCTATGCATAAATATCAGCCTACCTGTGCGTTTACCATGTTCGCTCTGTAAATGGAAGATTTCCCACTCTTTTCTCTTACATTAAAATGGGTGTATAGATGTTAAAAACATGCAAAGCAGATAGATAGGCAGTCACAGCAGTTTGTGATAATTGGAAGATCTGTGTTCTGCATTTTAAGACTATCAAGCTGTATTAAAAAAAATAAAAGGAAACTGGCTGCATATTTGTTTTTAAACTTTTATTCTGACAGTCTAGGATAGGGTCAGGGCTGGAGGCAGGAGCAAGGCTGGGGAAAGAATTATAGTTAAGGATAAACACATCCGGGACTTCAGAAGTGAGGCAAAATGAGCACGTGCAGTTCTCGTTAGGTTATCAGGAATCTCTGCTGGTAATCCTGAATATGCAAAAGAGACCAGATGGCCAGCAAATAGAAATTGGATCATACTATTAATGAAGCCTTAATTTTCATATATCTTACAAACCAGGTTCTGTGTTATAGCAAGAGGCAGGAAAATCATAACCTCCTGATCAGTACAAGGGGGTTTGGGAAGCAGCCCCACACTGATCATTATGAGCAGGGTATGAGGTGTTTGGACTCACTTCCACCTTGGCCATAGACTTGCTGTAGGAACTCCACCAAGTCCCTCACCCAGGCTTCTGCTTTCCCCCCACCTTTGGTCTGGTTTTATTTAGTCTGAAAGCCTGGGAACAGGCACGATCTCTTAATATGTGTCTCCTTCAGCACCTGGCATGACAGAGTCTGATTTCAGAAGACGACTCTAACATCCTACAGAAAACATAGGCAAAAGCTGTACTAAAAGAACATCGTTTACACTGTGATCATCTGTAACACTGTGGTCCAGCAGTAAATAAAAAGTGGGCAAAGTCATCTGCCAGGCAGGAACGGGGATAGACTCTGCCTCGTCTAGAAACAGATAGCTCCCCTGCCCTCCCTTTACCCCCATTTCCACTGCTTGGACAATCAGGATCTGTCACTTCCTCACTTTCAGACACATGGCTGTGCCAGTTCAGTTAGACTGGTTTTGTGCCTAGTTCTCTTGGATTTATTTAGAGGTAAAACCCTATAAATTCTGCTAGGTCAGAATCCTGCTTATCAGTCTTACCAGGAAGAGATTTACACCCAGAATACCTAGGACTGCAGCATCCATCTCTAGGGCTTTGCCTTTGGGACCACCTATGTTCAGTATCAGCAGAAATACACTTCAGTCCCAGAAGCTCAGGAATGGTTTCTGCATGCTGTGTCAGTAGGCCTAGGATGGAAAACCAAGGCTAGCTGCCTCTGTGAGAAGCTACCACCAGATATTCCCAAAAGAACACTGCTCTGAAGTGAAGTTTCATACGACTCTGGGGGAGCACAAGCGTGGGAGATTCCGGGATTTTCCTGACAATCACGGGGAAAGAATAAAATGATTTTTAAAGCCATTTCTATACCAGCTAAGTCTATGTGGGATTCCATAGGATATGACAGGGTTTCCCATGTCAAAACTTCCCTCGGGTAGATTTCAAAGATCCACCATAACAAAGGAAAACACAAATACAGGTCATCATTGCTCCATCCTGTAACATCAGCAACAATAGCAGCAACGTTGTGCTCTGAAGACATACTCAGCAAGGTCAACAGACCCAATTCGGAGCCAACAGTGTTACTCCGTTGAAGCTAGTGGAGTTACTTCTATGTAAGTGAGAGGAGAAACCAGCCAGTATTTTGTCCTGTGGAGCTGAGGCACCACTGAGAACACTGCTGTCTCCTGCTTTCTCTGCAGGACCACAGGTAACATTGCAATGGCAACATCAGCCACGCTGAAACTAAACCCAAATACTTAGATTTGGCAATGGAGAAAAACAGCATGTCTCAAAGATAATGCCTATGATGAAGTCGTAGCAACTCAGTCTTTCAGGCACTGCATGAGTAGCAAGCTATCAACTTAGTGCCTTACGCACTGAGATGTTTCTAAGATAATGTCTTCTTAGAAAGAGATCAAACACAAACCTGTTTTGCACGGCTGTGTTTTGCACCGGTGCTTCCAGAATTCTGCAGCTCACTTTTCTTTGTTTTGCTCCAGATTGTATGGATGAGCGTCTCACATCAGGTGCTTCGTAGAGGCCCTTTTAATAGGAGCAGGGTATTTGAGGCATCAAATTGTATCCCATGGGAGTTGCAGGGTTAAGCCATAGAGCAGTTTATGTTATATGTCCTGAAGGACCAATAGCATTTAATATTTTGTCTGTTCACTTAGCTATGAAATGGTGCCCCGCTCCACCAAATTTTGCCAAACAATTTGGTTTGCCTTAATCTTGTTCTCCTGTACTGTCACACCCCATGTGGTTTATGCTAGGATGGTATATTATACTCATCATCTCCTGATGCAACAAATACATGGGAGCAAGAACAACGTAGCGTGAGAGACTAAACATCAAGGATTCAGTATCTGGTCTTTTCAGACATTAGGTCTGAATAATCAGTTGGTTGATTCTGAACTTCACTCTTTGCATTGCACACAGTTCAAAGCAGGAAAACCACGATCCCTCTGCATCACTAAAGGACTGCCCTGGAGAATTTCTCTTTTCCCCTTATGCAGCATGTTAAGGTTCTGGCTTTTGCCCTGCCAGACCAGAGGCTGGTGAATAGTTATGGTAATTTTTGTGGCTGATGAATTATTCTGTGGAAGAATTCTTGTACTGTTACTATTATTTATTATTTGCTGAGTGCTGGCAACATGCTTCCATCCTGAAAGAGAGACTTTACATGAGGAAACTTCTTTATCTGCATATGCACATGAATACATACAAGAATATGCCCTGACTTCTACTTCAAATTCCAGTGAGTTGCCATTTCTCTGTGTTTCTGCATGAAGTGCCCCTACAGGAGTGATGCCTGGATGGAGAGACAGCCCAAGACGGTACGTATGGACTTGATCAAGAACATTAGTGTCTATCTTCTGGAATGAGTGCTCTCATGTGGGAGAAACTCATCAGACCCGCCTCCTCCAGCTGTGCAGAGCAGCCCCAAACAGGAGCCACATTTTGTGCAATCATGGCTGACTGCACGCCAGATGTAGCCACTCTGCCCATCTCCAGGCCCATGCCAAGAACAATGGCAATCCCATTGTGCGCGTCTCTTGGAGGAGATGCAATGGTCCCAGGGCGCTTGGTAGACCAACACAAGGAACGGTGGGAAGTGGAACAGCTCTTACCAGCACAGGCTTCAGATTACGCCTGCTGTAATTTTAGAGTACTGTGCTCAAAACCATGTGTGCCCCATGGACAAGACCAGACGTTATGCACGACAGAGCTCCCTTGATCCTTCTGGACTTGGGAGCGACAGCCTAAAAGCTCTGGGGCAGCTCTCTTTAAGCCCAAACTGGAATCCAGTATGAACATGAATAATACAAGCTGCACATTAGCCTCTATTATTTATTTTGATATTGAAGTACATTTATCTTAGCCTTTCCCTAAACATCCTCAGCAGTCTTCCACTGAAGTGGGAAAAGCAGCACAAGGAATACCGCAAATACCAAGGTAATGTTATCTGTTTTTTCTAATGCAAACTTGGCAGATTTTGAAAGGACACCCACTGTGGCAAATTCCAGGCTTCAGTAAAACCTTTTGATAATGAAAATATGAAATCTCAGATATCGATAATGGAGGCCAGATTCTGCATTTTGTTGTGGCCTTTTCAGACTGGGGCAGAAAAGGAACCATGCAGCTTTGCAGCAATGGAGCGGTGGGCAAGAAGCTCAGGGACATGCCCTCCCCTGCAGCTCCTGAAACAAGGGACACACCAGGAAGGTATGGAGATGCGATGGGAACACGTAACTTCAGCTGGTGAAATGGCTCATGAAGGCCTGGTACAAATTGGCTAGGGAGGCACCAATAATATTTTCTCTTTGCACCGCCACCCCACCCAAGCCCCATCATTTCCAACTGGGCAATACATGGACATTGGGCTGGATGGAGAATCTGGCCCCTGAACTGCTAATTAAATATTTCAGAAAACTTTCAACTTTGTTAATTCTACCACTTACTCTCAGGGTAGGGATACTGGTGAATACTTTCTCCCTCCTTTTCAGGCAAACAGATGCAAATGCAGCACATTATCAAAATGGAGAAAATTTAGGCAGAAGACTGGGGAAAACCTACTGAATGATGAGACATATTTGCCTGCTGAGTAGCGTCAGTGTATAAAGAAGATGCTGCATTTGAGTCACTGAGGACTTCAGTATGTAAAACGCTAGAGCCTGCGCTGGGGCAAAACAGTCCTGCCTCGACTGGAAGTGGATGGTCATGCTGTGTGCCCTGGCGAATTTTTCTCTCCCAGAACGTGCCATGTAGACAGCTCCGAGGAAGAAACCTCTGTCTCTGTTCCCTTTTGTACACGAGGGCTATTGTATGCATGCTGAAAGTAGGCTGTGTTTGAGTTGGCCGGAGATAAACCAGTCTCTTTGCATCCATCTGCATGTTTGTTTTCACCTCTACCTAGCCACGGGTACCATAGCGAATGTTTCTGAACAGCAGATTATCAGAAAGCACGAGGTGAGCTTGCAGCCAGACTGCGGTTTCTTCTCTCTCTCTTTGAGGCAGAGAGCATTTGTAACCACTTTCCTGTCTTCACAGAGCTGCTGATGACTGCATCTTCTTGGAATTTGCTTGCTCGTGCTGGCGCACAGCAGCAGGCAGAACCACCGCAACCGCCGGGGGCTCGCAGATTGTCTCTCTTCTCCCGCGGCTAGCTGGGGTCACTCCGGTTTCTGCTTCCAGGGAAGGGGAGTCCAGTGGCGTGTGTGTGATCTAGCTCCAGCTAAACTCACGGCGCCTAGCAGAGCCCGAGGGGGGTGGGAGGAAGTGGGAGTGAAGAGGAGATTAACTCTGCTTGAAGCCCAGCGAGGCGCTGAACCACGCTGCAGCAGCTGACGGGCAGCAGGGTGGGTGTGGGATATTTGGCCCTTACCTCTCCACATCAAAGCTCTTGAGAAAAAAAACAGCATCCCGAGAATAAGGGAGGGTAATTCRACAGTGTCACAGTGCCTCTCCTACAGAGAGCGAGCACTTCTAACAAAAGGCAGCTGACCAGGGCAGAGGCGACTGAATGCAGCTTACGGAAGATGTCTTGGGGTTGAACTTCCTATGAAATCATTGTGTGGCCTCAAAGGTGCGCGGCTTCTCGACCTCTCCCCCTGTAGGGGGTGGTCACGGACTCAGGCGGAAGCAGCAGCGTGCAGAAGACACGTGGAAAGGCTGGCTGTTGCCATCAGCACACCGGGTCAGGTCTCAGCTGGGATGAGTCCTTAGCCCCGTTGGCAGGAGGGCTTTCCCATTTCACTCCAGGTGAGGATTTGGCTCACCTCCTGTGGTATCCATTCAGTAAACCCGCATAACCTCTATTTGGAAAAGCATGTCGTGAGGAGTTCCTCCTTTTTGGATGAAATCTGTCTCGCCTCTAATCTGTCTATCTGTCTCGCTAATCTTGCTTCCTGGGATATAGCTCTCTCTATCACTGTTTCCATCTAAAGCTGGTCTAACCATAGTCTTTCTTTTTTTTTTTTCTTTTTTTTTTTGACCAATTTAATTATATCCGGTTAGAAATACGTGTGCTTGCGCTGGTGCTGCTCCCTGGTGGGAAGCTGCTAGGGGGTGCAGGCTGTTGATGCCTAGAGCAGAAGTTAGGAGGCTGGGCACTGTGGACCACCTTTTGCAGCTCCTTCTGACGGGGCTGCCCACGTGGGCTCCTTGCAGGCTCTGTAATGACTGGCGCAGCCCACAGCCTCTGAAGAGCAGCGGCTTGTGGTAGTTAAATAACTGCTCGGTTTTGCCCAGGCCTGCTCAGCCTTTAAAGTGTTTTTTGCCTCTTCACACAGTCTCTTTAAGCACAAGCGCCAGGGTGGGCRCCAGCCTCCTCTCGCTAATCCGTTAGCTGTTTTAGCCTGACGCTTTCGGGGAGGGGACTGTGTGAAACGTGGATGTCCCTGTCTCTCTGGCTGATGACAGCCCCTTCCCCGTGCCAGCATCCTTGCTTGAAGAGCTGTGTGGAAGCCAGATCTAGGACCTGATCCATTGACAGATAAATCTGGGGTGGTAAATGATTTGTTTTCAGCCAGCTTAGTTTCTCCATTCAGCTGACCCTGTTGCAGCTTGAAATCTCACAGAGCTACGACACGGGCAGTGGGAACAAGCAGCCAGAGCCAAGGGAAAGAAGGAGAGGACCACCACTTTCAATTGCTTCCTAGCTAAAAGCCGTTCTACCTCGACTGTGAACACCGCGTCCTTGCTATCACCTTCATTCTGAATACCCTGAGTCCCAAATCCTGCTTCCACTCTCCACACGGCCCCATCTGTCCTCTCCCATCCAGCTGCTCTATACAGCTCATTCTCCTCTGGGTTTGGATCTTCTGCCTCACCTTAGACCTTGACTTCTGACATGCACTTCTTCTCATTCTTTTCCCAGTGAATTACTTCCCTGATGGTTGAATATCACCATGGCTGACACAATTAATTGAAGCTGCACTGGCAAAATTTTCTACTGTTCTCTACCAAAAACATCCCCAGACTTTTAAGGCAAGAGAATACTTGGTCCTACTGTACCAAGGTAGAGGACACTATGAGCAATTAATGCCAAGAAATGAAACAGGAGGGTACGATTCAAAAAAATCCTGAAACCCCAGGATATTGGGCTAAACACAGGTCTACTGCAAAAAGATAGTGTCTGTGTCTCCATCAATATGTACTGATGACATATATTGCTGATACGCACAGCGGGCAAACCGAGATGTAGCCCTAAACAGCACGTGGGAACTTTCAGCTTTCTCATTCTCCAAGCAGTTTTACAAGTTTGCCCTCTTTGAACACTCAAGGCCTGATCCAAAGCCCCGTGAAGTCAACAGGAGGAATGCCAATGATTTCAGAGCCTCTTGGATCTTGCTTGCCTGCCCTGGCCCCTGAAGGAGAAGGGGAGGCAGAGTTGTTAGGGGAAAACTGATTCTCATGCTTCAAGAATTTTTTCTGGATTCCTCGGGGCGTGTCAGGCTCGCAGCATGCCAGCAGCTGGAAAGTGCACACTCTGAGTGCTCTCCTTTGCCATAACCTCCCATTGCTAATCGGATGAATAAAGGACCTTTGCTTCATCTGACTTACCCTGCAATGCTATTGGTGCAAGCCTTGAATACCCCTCTTGAATTGTAAAGTCGCTGCATGGTTTTTGCCCAAAGTGCTCTCAGCCTGGGAAAAAATGGTGTTGTCCACTAGATCAAAATACTGTGATCTCTTTAGAGAAGTACTTTTAGGTCTTGAGAAGTGGCATGAGGAAAGGAGGCATCCACTGCAAATCCTCTTTTTACTCCATTTCACCCTTAAGTCTCAGTTCAGAATGACGGAAATCTGTCTGCCTGTTTTAGGGGCAGAGCCCAATTCTGGATCATCAAAGACAATCCCCAAGTTTGCAGCCTGCTTGCACTAGAAACCTCTTGAGGTTTTTGTTAGCATATATGATCTCCACTAACACAAGCAGCAAGTAAAAAAGAACATTTCTAAGAGTCTGAGAATGAGACAGAAAAGAAAAGAACAGATTAAATGTAAAAAATGTACCAGGTCAAAATGTCAGACAGATATATGTCCTTTGCACATGAAAGACTGCAATACCCTGGAAGGCAACAGCCATCCCAATTCTGTTTAACCTCCAGTGGGTAAGGAGAGGAATTCAGGTGTGACTCAGGCAGGCAAGTTAAATCACAAGCCAAGGGCTGTTCCACACTTGGAGTAAAGTGATCAGTAAAGGCACAAGTGCTGGAGGAGGGGCACACAAAAACTCCCCGCAGCCTCCACTGGGTTTTCAGAGGCTGGTTCTTTCTGAAGTCCAGGATCATTTGGAGCAGTGACAAGAGGTTGGGAGCACTTAACAGCTTCCTGATTGTCCTCTTGAATCCTTTTAAAAGGACTTGCCTCCTCAGGACTGCCCTAATCTATAGCCAGAGCACAGGAGGGATAGCTAAAGGATGCTGAAGGATGCTCAGCACAGATAAACTAAAGAAAGGGAGGAATTTCAGTTCAGGAATTTGTAAACAGATAGCTGAGAACGGAGTTAAGTCTAAARCCTCCTCGGGTCAGATTGAACTCCTCTGCAACGGCATGTGTGTCTGCGCTCGAGCACACAGGGGTGTTTGGCACCCTTTGCGTTCATTTGTTCTTGCTTCAATCCTTCCACGCACACCTTCCAGTTTAAGCAAGAGAAGGGTATGGGCATGGGTGAGACCATATGCCCGTGCTCACACAGGCAGGGCTAAATCCCACCTGACCACATATACCAATACCACTCATACCAACACCAGCAACAACACAGCGAGCAGGATCAGATAGCGCTGGCCCCACCATGTGTGGGCATGCTGGTGGACCTATGTAAAGCAAGGCTAAGAGTGTGTCAAAACCTGAGTCTACAACCAGAGAGAAATGGCTAACTAGCAGAAACAGGGACTGTGGGGTGCGAAAGTGACACTCTGCTGGTGTGTGCACGTGTGTGTAATGAGTTGCACATGCGTAGTCTGCTTTGTGTGTGTGTGTGTGTGCGTGTGTGTGTGCGYGCGCGCGCATGAGATATGTCTGAGCCTTCAGCATTTTGAATGACTTTTTTCTGCTTTTGCCAGCATGGGAAGGCTACCTCCCACTGCTCACCACACCGCTCTCCCCCCTCTCTTGCTGGCCCAGCGATGCTGCTAATGTTTCAGCTGCATCCATCTAACCGATGCGAATATTTAAAGCTGTTAAATTGATGGGCTGAGTAAATAGGATTAGCTCCGTGTGCCCAAGGGGGGAGCGCCACTGCTTGCACAGACTGATAGGAAGACAAGGGGGAAGGCTGACGAGGAGAAGATTGCTTTCAAGCCGACAAGAATATGCTATATGGGAGGTACACAGATAGCTTCCAATCTGCTGGTGATTGGATTAGACATGCTCTTAAATGTGAAGTGCCTATACAAGTCTGAGGCTTAGCTGGTGCCCGTCTGCTGAGAACCTGCCGAGGTGCTCCCCAAGGATTGCTGCCGCCCCAGCAGGCCCTGGAGACGTCTGACTGTCAGGGGGCAGAAAGCCCCCGCTGCTGGGCCCTGTCTAGCCCACCATCCCAGGCATCAGATCTTTAACCCGCTCCCGGTGAAAGCTGAGATCCTTTGCCTCCATCTGTTCACATGAGATGGCTTTACAATTGCCCCTGTAACCTACCAAAGGAAAGCGTGAAGTGATCTCTCACTGGTGGAAGGAAATCTCTCCCTCCCTCTGTCTCCCCCCCTCTTTTTTCTCTTCCAGATGAAGAATTTGAACGTCTTTCATGGTCTGTTTAAAACATAAAGTGGGTTCTTGACACATTTTTTTGAAGCCATGCTTGTCTGGGCGTTGATTATTGTCACTAACAGTGAAGTGAGCCAAATGCTTTCCTTTTTCCCCAAGCTTTGATAATATCTCCAAGAACTTTGTCTGCTTTTTTATGAAGTCAGTTTCAGAACCAAAACACTAATAAAAAAGTTACACCTGGCCTGTTATGTAGGATAGCGATGAATGGCATTGGGTGAGACTTTTCTTAGGTTTATAGAAAAATAGCTCCAAATATTTTTAATTGGAGCAGAAAGAAATCTGAGCAAAAATATTTTGGTTGCTGAACGGAGGAAAAAATAAACTAATTTTCCAGCTGCAAATCTTTCGCACATTGTGCAATTGTGATAACTGGGGTTTATTACATGGATATTATTCTTTACTTATTTTCTAGTCAGAGGGAAAATATTGGTGAGGAAAACCTTTGTTTAACACTTATTTTGACAGTGATTAGGCAGCACTCTGATGTCCATGTGCTCACTCTTAATTAAACACTGTCCTTGTTTTTGAAATAAATGCTTGCCCTGTTATTCTATAAAGGCAAGACTTATACATCTTTATTTTCTTTTTTCCTTATTTTTGTTTATTCTGGCTGGAAATAGCAGTATCTCGCCTGTGAGGTCTAAGCTGCAACAATAATTTGGATGAACAGAAATAGCTAAGAAAAATACAGGAAGGACCATGACCTCTGTAGCCCGTTTCAAAAATTACTCCTGTTTTAGCCAGGGAGAAAAAGGAGCAAAGAAGTGATTTCACCTCAAGAAGTGAGTTATGGAGCCCGAAGCCAAGTCCAGGTGTCGGTGCTGCCTCCTAACCTGCTGCTGCAGTTACTTATCCTGGGTTATGGGCAGGTAAAAGCGTGAGGCAGGAGTAGAGCAATGCCTTACGGGCACAACCAAAATTGAAGTGCAGCATTTCTCTGCAGGAAAGGGCTGGGCTTCCTTATCATCACTCAAAAGCTGACTGAGAAATACAGCTAGACTTTACGGAGACATTTATGTCAGAATAATATCTAGCTATGTATACAGGTGTGATATATAACATACATGCTACCAGTAAATAAAATAATAAAGAGAATGCAAGAACTTTCAAACATGATGAAGTTTCTTCACCATATCATGGTGAACCCCATCAAATAAGGTACACAGGAGGGAAAGGAGCTGGCCAAGGTGCCCCCTGGCCCCATGGCAGCTGGGGAGGAGACACCAGAACCTCTCAAGCTGCAGAGACCAAGTTTGATTTTGCTGCCCTAAGGATGAAGGGCTCGGACTGGCCCACAGCCAGGCTACTTCTGACAGTGGAAAGAGAGGAGGAGAGGGAAGGCAGAGAGGAAAATGTGAGTTACTGAAGCCCAACCTCCCACCACAGCAGCAGCTGCTACCTTGTCCTTTCCCTCAGAAACAGCAGCAGCAGAGGCCATCCTGGCTCTTTCATATCAGCAAAGCAGGCAGCAAGGTTACAGCTCTTTTGCACACACACCTTGCACATCCCAGCTTGTAGCCCTGTGTAACTGCCTGCTTTGCCTGTGCCTGGGAGTGCCTCATGGGGCACCCCTGTTAGAAGGTCGGCACGCTAATGTGGTGGGAAAACAACTCCTGAGCCAAGGAAGTATCTCATTTTGGTGACACGAGGGAAACCTCGTCTCGCTCTTTGTCTCCACAGCTAATGAAGCCTGCCCCAGAAATGACTCTGCACTGAGTGACAAGTGCACCTTTTTAAATGAGTCCGTGATACACAAAAAGGCATGGGGAAGGACGTTCTTCTGAGCCTTGATCCCATACCCCGTGTGCAGATCCTTCCACTGGCATCCATCGGTATTAGACGCCCTGCCCACACAAACACCGGGACCTCCCTGGGTTCCTGCACTGGAGCAGAAGGGCAGGGAGCACCAATGCATGAATCAGTCCACAGGGACTTGATTCTCATCACAGACGAGCTTTAGAGCAGCAGAACTGGGCTCAGCTCATTACTTGCTCCTGCTTCATGGTTGTACACCTAAAAGCTGAATCTGACCTACCATTTTTTTAATTTCCCAGATGTTGGCATCTCCCAATATAACACTTGAGGCCTGTTGCTCACCGTAACAGCAGGTTGAATCCAGGTGCCCCATGGTGACTGGTAGACTGATGGTAACATTGTCGGGAAGAGTGGGTCCCAAGCGGTTTCTCCACTGATCAGGTCTCTGCTTCTGAGATCATGTATTATCTCCCCATTAATTTAGGAGCTGTGGTGACGACATGTTTGGTCGTGCTGTTTTCCCGTTAGGCATGGGGGTATCTCCAGTGGGCCTGATTGTATTATCTTGTGCTGGAAATTGAATGCAGCCATCCAAGCATTCCTCCTCCTGTCCTGGGGGCTTGTGTATATCTGATACCCACTGCCGTTTCTCTTTATTTTCTTCCTTTGGCTTCTGCTCAGGTAATTTTTTGGTCGCCACCTTCATTCCATTTCTCTGGCAGTCTCCACCATTTAGACACATCAGCTGCATTTACTCCCTTCTAATTCAGCACCTCTAGCCATACAACTATGGCCAAATTCCCAAACCGCTGACATTGTGTTGTCCTTTGAAGCACATTTGGGCATCAGAAGAGGCCCCTAGTCAGAACCTGATCGTTGGGAGCTTTAGACTGTCTACCCTCCAGGGAGGAGGCAGACTGGAGCAGCACCCCAGCTCACTCAGCTGAGGATCAGCTCTAACCCTCAGGCCCTAGAGCTGTGTCCAGTGCCCTTGAACCACTATGTACATCAAGCTTTTTCAAAACTTCTGTCTAGCAGGCAATGACACCCTTCAACTTCTTCTTCTGAGGAATAACTGGATATTAACATCCACTCTTTACATGAGATGAAATTCCCCTCCTTTCTCACCTTTCTACCAAGTTTAATTTTAACTGCTATGCTAATAGAACTGAATGCAGAAAATTGATACTTTCTGTACAAACTTGTGTTTCTAAGCACTCCCTGGTCATCGTCAGTCTTAGCCAGACCTGTGTGTGGACGTGTGTACTCAGCCATTCCTATGTGGCCATCCCTCCCTCCTTTTGACCTGTCTCACTCCACTCAGTCCAACCCCTCTGCAACAGATACATCAGTCTACAGTAGGCAGAGGTGCATGTCTGCACAGCAGGACCGCTTCCCCAAATGTCTGCGGTCTTAATTCCTGTTTGTGCTTCCTGACACCATCTAATCTAGAGACTACCTACTTCTTTCTGGAGACTGAAACTACTGAATGCTCTACTAGTTCAAAAGCAACCTTCTGACTCCAACCTCCTCCTCTCCCTCCATGCAGCCTCCAGCTTCTTCTGTCTTAGCAGTGTTTCCATTTCTTTGCTTGAATAGCACCAAAAGGACCTTGGAGGTCCCCTGAGCTGACTCCATTTCTCTTCCTTTTCTGGCCTCATTAAAGCTGTTCTTGATTTTATCACTTCTTCCTGCACTTGTGCACTTGAATGTTACGTAATTACATCAGATAACCTATTCAAACAAAGTAAGAGGAAATTAGAGATGGAAAGGCTTCTTTAGATCCATGAGACAAGCCCCACTCCCTTGSGAAGAGGGCAGGAAAGGAACATGCACTTCTAACTCACCCAAGTGGTGTGGTGTTCATTTCTCTCTTGAGAACAAACTCCAGTCTAACAGACTGGAAGCATTCCCTGATACTTTACCTAACACTTACACTGCTTAATTCGTTGGACCACACCTAGTTTTGCTCTTCACCACCCAAAATAGTTACTAAAGGGTCATTTACCCTCTAAAAATACTTGTTCACATCTACCCCCATCAGTATTCATCTGAGCTTTACATTCCCTAAAGTCAGTAATGAAATCCTGACACGGGCTTCAGTGGCCTTTTTGTTGGTTTCTTATCCTTTCCTCCCAAACAGAGGGCTATTATCACATCTTTCTAATGCACTTCTCTCCCTTTCTCAAAGGTACCTATGCAATTTGCTCCAAGGAGAATCAGATTCCTGAATCCACTGCAATGATTTGTCTCTATCGCTACAAGACCCTCCATGAAGGGAAACATCCTTGGTTCCTCCCATAGAAAGCTTTCCTGCCATGGGGGAACGCTTGGGAGACCCCAGGAACTCACCTCAGTGSTCCACAACCTACATCATCATGAATGCCTGTGAAACTACCTGCTTCAATTGCAAATGATCTTTTTGGAAAGGAATCCAAGACTGGGGGGGAGGGGGGCAGCCAATGGAATTGTTTCCTTAATTTTCCCTCTGGCCGTGGCAGCCCAGGGAGTGGCTCATACTAAACCACAGCCCACGTGTACAGTTGGCAACAATACTGTGGGTTTGCAGGATTCCCTCTAGATTTCTGCTTGCTGTTCAAACACCCTCCAGAGCACGTCACTGTGGGCCTCCTTGGCTCTTTGAGACTATTTAGAGTGATAAGGATAACTCTACACAGAAACGAAACTGCATTCAACCACATGGCAATCAGCAGCAAAACTACTCTGTCTTTGGAAATGAAGGCAGCTCATGAGTCTGATGAAGTTTAATGCTGCTGAGCAGAGACAGGAGACATGCAGGATAGACGTGACTTCATGGACATTAGGGTGGCTGCTCTGGTAAGAAGCCATCCTGGCCATCGGCCTCAGAGAACAGCAGTGCATTAGCGTGATATGAAGCTAACGTATCAGAGAGTTGAGAACAAAGGACTTTTGGATTAATATAAACTCGTGCATTGACTCCTGTCGTCTTGCCCCTTGTTGCATTTTTGCCTACATTTACTTGTCTGTGTGATAAGCATAATATTTAGCTATCTACCTTATCCCATCACTGTGATGTTTCTTTAGATAGTGTCTGCACAATGTTATGCAGCTGCTAAGTATTGTACGATGGAGGTAGGAGATAGTAAAATGCCATTGAGACCAAAGAAAACAAGTGACCAGACACAGCAGAAGTAAACTGGCATAAAGTAACTGCTGATTCATGCCTGTTGGAAATATGACTTCAATGAAGGAAAGGTGAAGAGTAGTAGAAGACGAATAAGGGAAAGTAGGACTCCTTCAAGAGGAAGAGATGGCCACATTCAGGTGGATGGAATGTGAAAGAATGAGAATAAACAGGATGTTAATTTACCAGGAAAAGAAAAGAGGAAAATAAATAAACAAATGGAGAGGAAGAGGAAAAACCGCAAGCTTCAGAAAACTAGCAGGGGATAGCATGGATAGCTTAGAAACAGAAGACACAAGAGGAATGAGGAAATGTTGGAAAGCAATAAGCTAGAAAAGACAGTTCAGATTGCTGGTCCTTCAGAGAAGGAATCATAGAATCATTTAGATTGGAAAAGACCCTTAACATCATCGAGTCCAAAATTAGAATTTTTTTGTAATGTCTTTGTACGGTGCCTTATACAGCTGGGTCATGTTCTGAGATGGCTCTCCAATACTACCACAATGCAAATGAAATAATAATCAGCTACAGACATTCAGTAGCTGCATCACCTGATTATAATCACTGTCAGAATAATACTTAAGGTAATTTATGTTATTTGTACATGTTATTTTTGGCCCTAACAGCTGATCAGTAGTCATCGATGCTGAAAAAGTTCTTGAATGACTGTTTCAATCTCTGTTAAATATTTATTACATAGGCACACTAAATTAGAGAAAAGAACTGAAATGCCTTCAGAATGTGCATATGACCTTCTAGTTAACAGAAACCAAATTGACTCCTAGATTCAAACATATTTGGTGCAATTTTCTCTTTAAACTTCTGGATTTCTTGCAGTGATAGTGGTAACACTACATAAATACTGAAATAAGTTTTTACAATATTTACTGGGAAAAAGAAGTAACACATTTTGGAGAACTGTATCACTCTGGAAGTGTTTGCTTTCAATGAGCATTCCAGAGACCATATTTTACTTTCTCCAGTGTTAACACATTTCAAAGACACTTAGATAAGACTCTGGAGTTATGGAAGGACACACACAGTAAGAATTCATCAGTTTTTGCCCAATTTTAAAAAGCCACTTAGGAGTCTAAATTCAACTGACACCACTAGTGCAATTCTCATGCAGCTCCCACTGGGCTTGTATTAACACTGGCAGAAAAAAGAGCAGAGTTAAGACAATATTAAGCATTTTTCCAGATCCCATTCTGCAGGATTCAGAAGAACAGAAGAATGTGACTTACTGAGACACCTACACCTAACTGYCTGCAGATATTCCAGGTATTAAGAAAAGCTGTGGGGCCAAATTTGCAAAGGTACTTAATCCCATCAGTTTCAGTAGGAGTCGAGCATCACTGCTGCTAAAAATCTGGACTCGAGTTATTCAGACTTTGGGCACTTTACTCAGGCAGTTGTTCTTTTAACAGTAATTCAAATATAGCAGCAGAACAAGTTGATTTCTCTTTTTCTTAGGCTTTAACCCACCAAGCAATTACTCATGATTCACCATTAAGAAGGAATATATACCTATTACTTACAATAGTAATAGTCACAGAACATGTTTTTATGGCATCTTCCATTCAAAGAACTGTTTCATTATCCAGCGCCAGAACCTGGAGAATTAACATTTTTCACATTTTGTAGTTAAGAAAACTGACACCTAGGAGGATTAAATAACTGCTGTAGGACCCACAGAGTACTTAAGACAGGTAGGCATCTCTTGGACACATAAGTTTGCTCATTGCAATCCCAGGCAAACAAGTCCTGAAATTCCTTCCCTGAAACTCATCAAGCACCATCTTAATTAAACATCTTTCTTAGACTTTTCTGCCCCCATGCCTCCATTGTGGCTGAACCCGAAACTGTAGTTTATATGTATTTATATAGGGCTTGGCTTAAGCACAAAATTAAATGGTTTGCTGAGCTGGGTTTCAGGTTTCCTGCCACGTATTTGGGGAGATTTAGCATTCAAGCAAAAGTGCCTCCGCTTTGCTCAGAAACGCAACTTCCCAGAGGTGACCTCGGGACGCGGCATTGCTCTCCACCGGCCAGACCAGCCCGTTGGAAGGCAGGAGGCACAGCGGAGCTTTGCTGAGTCCCCCCTGATGTTGTTGAGTCACCCTTGGCTTGCTGTGTGGATCCCTGCCAGCTGGCCACCTGAACTGCTCGGGCGCTCTCCTAGCCAGGCACTGTTGCCTCCTGCATCTCAGCCTTCGCATTCCACACTGCTTGCAAGCACGTGAATAATGCATGGCATTCCTCTGGTTGTTCCTCCCTGGCCTCCCTGCACTACTGGAACTGAAAGCCTTTGCCGTAGGAGGAAATCCTTGGAGATCCTAGCAGAGGTTCCCTTGGCTGGGTGCTGTTAAGAATAAAGGGGCTGAGTGGTATTTCCATTCCTGGCAGGGCCCCAGACTTGTGCAAGATAAAGCAAGTCACTTAACCTTTCCATACCTTATTTTCCCTTTGGGTGAACTGAGAGACACAGTAGCTCATGTTAGTGTTGGGAATGCTGTGGTGTAATATCAGGGCAGAGCTTCAGACTCCTCTGAAGGCTGCCACTGATACAGAAGCTGCTTCCCATACCATGGGCTATGAAAGATCCACATTTCTCATGAGTAGAGCACCGCCTTCCCAGGATTTCTGGGAAATCATTGTGGTGCAAAAACTGCAAAAACTGAGATCAGAACTTGGCCCAATGTGTTTCCTCTTCCTACTCATGAGTTGATGTTAAACAGCAGCACTCCATATTGTTCTGTCTTCTTGTCACTGCTGGAGTCCTGACAGTATTTATCTTAACGAATAGATATATACCCATTCCCCATCAGCAATACAACTCCCAGGGTAGATTTTAAAAGGTATTCCAGTTACCTACACGTGCCTAAATGTCTTCAAAATCCTCTGCTTTTCATATGTGCCCCAAGTCCCCTGAAGTCTTAAGTGTTCAAGTTTATGATATACTTGAATCTCTGGCTAAATAAGGAACCCATGGCTGCTCACAAGCCCTACTACAATGCAGTACTCTGGTGCCTATCACAGATCTGCCCATCTCCTCCTCCTCACCTCCTTGCTTGCCTCTTCGTGTAAAGCCCCACATCACATTTATTTCCTTCCGCCATAGCACAGTGGAAGCTCATGTCTATTTTGCCCTTATCACTCGGGAGTCCTCCAACGTTGATTGCTTTCCAAATTCCACCCTCCTGCTGAGTAGTTAGATTTCTGAATATTTTCTCCCAGATGTGTAAGAAGCTTCTTTTTGACTAACCAGATTTCCAGTTCCCGCTGTGCTGTCTGTCCATCCCCACCACTGTGCAGTTGTATAATCTGCCAAAATTTTGATCTTCTTACTCATATCAGCTAGCAATTACTTGCAGAAGTTTCAGTAGCTCAAGCTGTCCTTGCATATCCGTTCTGCACTGTAAGAGGCACCAGCGTAGCCTGGTACATGTAGTACCGCTTATCCCCACACAGATCTCTTTACAGATACAGATACAACCAATTTTAACAGCAGTCCACCTCTGACCCCTATCAGGCTCCAGTGTGCTCTAAGTACTACCCCTTGCACAACAATTTTCAGTTGCCTGTATGCATCTGACTACCCAGCTAGGCTGAATTTAGTTTTCATGTTGTTTATGATACAAACTCCATTTCAAGGCTCTGCTTCTCCTGCATCTTTGTTCATTAATTATGTAGAGAGGATTGGGCAGGTTTATCTAAAAGGCTGAGGATTTTAAAATTGTACTTTGATTATGAGAGCTTTGGATGCTTTTAAAGCTCTCAGTTGGGTGACACTTTCTTTGGGATTTGTCAAAGGAGAAATAAGACCATATACAGTTTTCTATAGCTAGTCAAAATGCACAGGGGTGGGTTTATGGGTAGATGTTCTCACTGGAAGAGGCAGAGAGACAGAGAGAGCATGCTAGAGCTCTATAGCATCCTGGCCTTTTTACAATGGAAGGTCAAAACTCGAGGGGTCTTCAGAAAAGAGCAGCCTGCACTATTTCCTTCAGGCAACACTCAGAGGTCAGCTCTCCCTTTCCATATGTGAACGCATGTCAGGCACCGTRGCTTGTTTTATGACCTGCAAAGTGATTGCGTGCCTGAGTACTGGAGGGCAGAGGGTCAAGCCCTTAGTCCAGTGCTGGCCAGCTGGCAGCCCTTGTGCTTCAGGTAGCCTGTGGGAAAGTTTGTGCAGCCCATGGGGACCAGGTCTCTGACCCCTTTTCCTTTCCCTACTCTTCCCRGAGCAGAGTTTCTCCCATCTCCCCACAGGTCTCTGGCACACCCCAGCTGGGCCCTTGTATAGTTTGCATGCTCCAATCCCAGCACAGTGAGTGGCACAGAGCATCTTCCATGTGACTGCGGAAGGGAGCCAGCAACAATTTGCACAGAAGAAGTTGTGACCTGGCCACAGGAGACTGGATGAGCCTGCTCACTTGGAGCAAGACCACCAGGAATGAACTTTTGCATGCCAAGCACTCTTGACATCTGTCCTCTTCCCCTCCACTGTCACAGTCATTCTGCAGGCACCAAGGCGAAGCCACCTGCAGTCCTGACTTTGCAAAGCCTGCTGTTTAATAAGAGCAACCCATGATCAGCTTACTCTTAACTGGATCTTCATCAGCTTCCCAAAAGTAGCTGCTGGCCCTTGGTCTCTGCCTAAAGGACTGGTGATTTCATATGGGGGTCTAAAGGGGTCTTACTACTAACTTACATGAAATTGAAGTTAGGGCCTTCGGCTGTGGCAGAACCAAACTGGTTACTGGCATCACACAATTTATATGACATCTGTTCCTTTCTTCGTCCAGCTGCTCTATACCTCTCTGGGTACAGGTGTAATTCCTTTTTTAAAAAAGATCATCCACTTTGCACTGCTATCAAGCCTGGTTGAATCTCTACAAAGATGTCTAATATCTCAATAGATGCCCTTCTCCACAGGGAGATTTCTACCATAAATACAAAGAACTTTCACCCCAACACAACTGCCCTTGTCCAGGGTGAAGAGGATTACCTTCACTCTCCCTGTGCAGTTGCGAACTACAGCATTTTTCTTGTGCAGGCAACATCCTGGTGATACAGGGATTTACATAYATTTTCTGCTTCAAACAACATGTATGGAAACTTGTCTTCAGATCTCTCTCAAGGTGTTTGCCACATCATTTGCTTTCTCTTCTTACTTCACTGTTCCCCCTGTGTGATCGGTCCTGTCAGATGAGATGTTGCAGGATGTGGTTCCAGCCTGCATGTCTCCCAAATGCAGGATGCATCAGCTCTTATCGAGCACATATTCCAGCTTCTGCAAGAGCATCAGTAGGAATGTTGGCTTAAGGTATTTATCACAAACAAATGAAAGTGTTCGGAGGAATGAAATCAGAGTTCATCTGAGACAGACTTCTAAGATAGGAATACAGGAACAAATTACCATGGGATGGATAAATTCGCAGTGCAACTGTTCCTCCGCAGCAAATACACGCATGCACGCTTTCTTTACTCAATGAGGAAGAAGCAAAGCTGCATTGCCATCCTGGAGGCTACGCCGGGGTAACAGCCGGGACACAGGTGGCTACAGCTGGTGCCATGGAAGCTCGCACTCGACCCTCTCGGTAAGTGCTTCCATCCCTGCAGAAGCCGTGCCTCCCCTGCTCTGCCCCTGGACTAGAGGCACACAAAAGGCTTGCAGAGACCCTGGTAGAGCTCAGCAAGCAGCGAAGGTGCCGGTTCCGGACCCGCCGGTAGCGGAGGCGAGTGCCCGGGCGGGACGCCCCAGCGGGCGGCGGCACCAGCAGAGGGCAGCGGTGCCCGCGCTAACGCACCCCCCGCCCGCCCCCTGGCCCTTCGCCCCCACACCCCCAAAAAAACCCACCCTGCACTGCCTGTAGGCTGGCAAGCAACCCGCACGTGTAAGCCTGCTCTCCTTCCCCTTGCAGCTCTAAGGGCAGCAGCTGACCACCGAAGCGTCTACATCTGCTGGTGCTTGCCGGCCACTAACCGGTGTCATGGCCCGTTGGTCCTCCTGCCACTTGGACAGCCGTGCGTAAGAAAGCGCTGGGATGGAGAAAAATATGGTGGGAGTGCTTCTAAATGCCATTCCCGTTCTGGGAAAATTGGTTTTCTCAGGGAAAAAAATAAAACCGTGACCTAGTGGTTAATGTACACGCAGAGGAGTCAGAAGTCAATTTTTATGTGGTTTGAACTGGTTCATTCATATCTAATTAAAACAGAAAGGGGAGGGTGGYTCATTTTATGCTCAGTTAATCAAGAGACTGCAGAAGCTACTTCTTTTCCTCTGGGGATATTGATAACCGCTGGATTCAGCCCTATGGAACTAGATTGGTTAAACTGTTCCTCTGCATTTAAAGTCATTTTAAGAGACCCTTAGAGAAAAAGGCCAAGGCAACAGTACAAAATCCCTGAAGCTTAAGTCCATTTGAAGTCTGATTCCAACCCTGAACCACATCTGATTCCAGCCCTCAAGCCCATCTCTGTTTTGTTCCATTACAGATAACTGGTCCTGCACTGACTGGTATATTATGTATGAATATTGGGATATTCAGAACTTGGCGAGAGAAGACCCTGAAAAACCTTTTCTAGAATTGAAATTAGCTCTGCTCTAAGTGGGGCTTTGGACTTCAGAGATGTCTGTCGACCTAAATTATTCYGTGACTTTCTGACTGTATGGCCCACATCCTGCCATTCATATATATGCTAGATACACTGTGCAGGAAGGAGCTAGTGAGAAGGAGCTTCAGCCCTTCCAACCCCTTCTGCCCTGTCTCCCCATGCTAACAGTGCAGCCAAGAAACCATTGAAGACCACTTCTCCGCATAACAACTCTGCTAATACAACGTTTAAGGCGTTCCTTTGGCGATAAGGCTGAAGCAAAAAGGAAGAGCAGGGCAGTGGATCCTCTTGACACTTTCAGGGGATCTGCAAGAGAAGAAGAGGGTGCACAACCAGACCACAGTGCCTCAGAGCATGCAAGCACACTCATTGCCTCAATGATACTATTCATGATGCTTAAAGCTAAGCACAGTACTTAGTCGGATGAGAACCATATGTCATATTGTAAGTGAGGACCTTAGGGAGTTTCTACAAACCTTAAAGGATGAATTGTCATGCCACCCAGGTAAGCACTAGTTTCTTATTGACAGAAGCAGAAGTAATCAAGATCCAGCTTAGGGTCTTATAAGTACAACCCATCTTTTCCTAGAAACTATAACATAGAACAATAAATGCTTAATTACGGGTAAAACTTTGTCTTTAAAAAGATCAGAAAAAACTTTATAGGTGCCGAACTTGCCTGTTTTCTTGTAATGATACCAGCTGGATTCATAAAGGATATTTTCTTTCCCTATAAAGCTGACCTTACTTATAAGGACAATCACATGCAAAGCAGCAGAAGTGATCAGTAGACCAGAGTAAACTGATTAACTGAACTGATGAAAAATGGGCTCTAAATTCCACTATATTTTCTTAAAAGCTGCTCCTCTCGGAGGCACATGCGAACAGCTTAGTATAAATAGTTATAGAATCACAGGATCTCGTTCTGCTTTCACATCAGAGTAATTCTGAAGTAATTCCATTAAAGTGAGCAGAGTTACACTGATGTGAGATCACAATCAGTTAGAAATGGAAAATTCCTAATAGCTTATCCAGTTCATAACCCTAGGGCTGGCGTACAGTTATTCCTTGCACTAAAACCGCATTTAATTCTTTAAAATATGAATAGTGGAAAATGGTTCTTGGGAGGTGTTTTGGTCATTTTGTGGGGTTTCTTTAATTCCTCATCCAATTTCTCCTCTTGGGAAAATCCTTATTTTTGACTGAAAGCCAAAACCTCAGCTACATTGCCCAATAAATGAAATATGGAATGAGGTAGATACGCCACATTATGACAGCGTAATTCCGGGTGCCTCATGTGCCCATTCTCCCCTACCGGTTGTGGATCACCATTAGGCTAGTGATACATGGAGGTTTTAGACACGTTACTGTAAAGACAAAGCAATGCTAGACAGCTTGGGGTATCACCTCCAGGGCTCTATGGCAGAACTTCTCGTGTGTTGCATTAGAATAACACACTGCACAGCATGTACCCTTTTGTCAGAGACATTTCTGTTTTCCAGTGAAATGTCTAAACATTCTGTAGCAYGAAGACGTTTCTCACTGAATCCACTCTTCTGTTAGATCCACTCTGTCTGAAACGCCTCTTCCTGCTGAAGAACAATTTCAATAGAAACATTTTAACAAGACCTCATGGTAAAGAGGTTTCAAACAGAAGAGRAACTCTCTCTCTTATCTTAGGAATACCTAAATATAGCTATTATTTGATTGTTTTCAGGCACAAGGGTTTTGCTGATGTATTTGATACGGGAGCATTGCAGGAGGGGAGCGCCGCTTAGCACTGGAGATGTTTGCTAAGAGCCATTGCTGTAGAGGGACCTGGGGCATCCCATGGTTGGTGCRCGCTGCTTCCTGCATCCGAAGTAGCCTGTACCAGCTGCTGCAGAAGAAGCTGCCAATCCCAGGCCCTGACAATGGCACTCCGACTGCAGAAATTAGTTCCTGACTGCTCAGGACTAATAGACATAGAAGTACCGAGTCACTGGCTTTGACTTCCAAAATTGCTGGTCACCTCTGGCTCTAGCCTTGCCATTTCCCAGCATTTTGTTGCAAGTCTCATGGTGCTTGTGGTTTGGGGGAAGGAGCTGGAGTGAAGAAGAGGAGGATTTCTAGCCAGTGCAGGGAGCTAGAAGTACTCTTGAAATATAAACACACTGATTCAGAGAAGAGTCTCCAAGCAGTTGGGGCTTCTGTACGYCACTAGGCTGTACATATATCCATGATAACAAGCATTTCTTGATGCTGTTGGAATAATACTTTACCTGAACATCTGATCCCTCCTGTTACAGTAGCAGGCTTCTAGCCCTTTGGTGCATGGAGAACCCACCCACCCCCAAACACCAATTAAAGCATATTAGAAGAAATGCACAATCATCAAACCCGTGAGGTTCTGGCACAGACTTTTGAACAGAGTCAYAAAGATAAAAACTCTACCTACCTTTAAGATGAGCTTGGTGTTGTTATAAAGAGTTATATTGTTATATAGAGCTTGTTATTGTTATAAATGATACAGTTGCCTGTGACACAAGGGGAGTGAAATCCTTTATTTATTCATCCCTTATCCTGTATGCCCATGAACTCCAAAATTATGAAGTCATGTGATTTCTAAGCAAAAATCTCATAACTGGGGAGACTGACCTGGGTTGAACAATAAAAATGTTCCCACAGAGCAAACTGCTTGCAGTTTTTACAGATCAGGACACCTGCTTAGATGCTAAACAAGGTTTCACAAATAAGTTTTCTATGAATGAACCATTTGTCTTACACCTTTAAAAGCTGGGGTCTAAAATCAATCTGCTTGTGAAAGTCCTTGCTAAAGCGTGTGAGATAAATGTGACTGTAAATCACACAAGCCACTAAGCAAAGTCTGATACCATTTCCCTGTGAACAAAAAGCAGTAAGAAATCTCACAGCTGCTGTTCCTGCCCTTCAGCAACTTTTAATTTTTATTGATTGACACAACACCTACGCATCACATCATCCACAAGAGGCATCAGGTCTGTTTCAGGAAAAGCAAATTATTCGGTATTGTCAACAGCTGGCAGAGGCCACCAGGAACTGCTTCTTCATTCATTTGTTTTTCTCAGACACCTATAAAGAGCTGTCATCACACATCAAACAAAGCAAGTATCGGGCAGCATGTGTGTTTCGATGCTGGCATACAAGGCCTCTTCCTCCATCACTGGGAGGCATGTAGGGAGGCATGTCACCCATGACAAGCGAGCAAAGCAGGTACAAAGTGGGCTCAAGCACAAACATTTCAGAGTTGGTTGCCTTTGAAGATCACTTTTGCTATGGATGGTAATGGCAACAGGACATGGAGGCAAATCTGGACCTATTCAGACCAGGCACGCTGCCTCATGAGAAGCTGTATGTGATGAAGGCTGTTGCCTCCGTGACACTAACTGATACTTGCACTTCACTGTGAACTGATGGGGGCAAAAGGACTTTGCATGATGAAGTCAAGAGCTACCCCCCAGCATTATTTGCCCTGAGATAAGTGGGCTTTGAGGAGTGTGATGGGTTTTTTACCTATGCAGATTTCTGATTAACATTTGTGGGAGTACTGTGCCTGTATGGGCTGGAGGCCCAGGATATCCCTTGATATGTATGAAAAATGGCATATGAAAAAAGTTTTGTCATGTGTGTGCAAGCCATTTTGGTCAGTATTAAAGCCAAAAGGCAACATGAAATACTGCATATCCTTACTGATGCATTGTGCTGCATTAGTGAAGAATAAAGTGTTTCACTGAAATAACAGAGGGAGCTGGAGGTGAGTGAAATACATTTTCCACGCTGGAATGTGATCAAGATACTGGGTAAATGCCACTGCTGCTGAGAAAGGACCACAGACATTTCAAAAGCCATAAGCGGTTAGGAGCTTGGTTTCTCAGTCATGTCCAAAACTCAGCAGCTTTAGTAGAACAGCCCCCCTTAGCACCACATGCGGGTGCTTGGTTCAATACTGACTCAGAGGGAAGAATGCTACCCACTGAGTCACCAGCCCCGCTTCCTCCAGTGCTGCCTTCTCTCTGCTGGTTATCCACTCAAGCCCAAACGTGCTTAGCGTACAAGAGCTAACAGGACTGCAGCCCTGAGATGGGTGGCACAGAATGAATGCCTTGTGAGTGCCAATGTGTCAAGGTAACCCACGCGAGAGTTGCTGTTTCTGATTTGTGGGATGAACACCGTGCTCACCTCAAGGAGACACAGCACACTGTAGATGTTCACCTCCACTCTCCAGCGCCACCGCAAACATGACCTGCATGAGGGTTGCGTTGAACAGATTGCTGAGCCCAAGCTCGTGCCATGCAAGGGAAGGATTCAATTGCCTGAGGAATGCAGCTGCCTCCCACCCCWCTCCTCTGGAAACGTCTGAGTCTCCCAGAAAGAATGAGGAAAAGCACAAACCCCATGCTATGTTTGATCTGAACTGTGCTTAGCCTATCTCTTTTCCTTGAAACTATACTGAACTCATTTGGGGTGATGAGAAGAGAGCTTGCACTAGAAATAGAAGATCTATATTTAACACATGGTCTTAACACAAAATAGAATCACTGTGGCCCCTCAAAGTTAGGAAGTTTTGCTTGGAAATGCATTCCAAGGTTTATCAGATTTCTCTCATCTGCAGCATCCAAGAGAAAAATCTTCCTAGATATGGTGTACTTGCATGCCCAACAGACTGGACCCAGATACATACTTTGGTTTTAAGATTAAAAAAATCCTCCACTCACACACATCGTGCACATGTAAGTAATTTGCAGTCTTCAAGTACTAACCCTTCACAGCCTGAAGCAGGGGCAAGTTCCTTCTCTATTCTCACAGGCCTGTTATTGTTATGCAAGCTTTCATTCTGAAACTCAAACTCATGTGAAAGATACTTAGGTTAGTGCATCCGAAACTCAGCCTAAGCAGCCCAAAAGAAAATGCTGCGTGTCTGTTAACCCATTCTTGTTTCTCCTCTTAGGGGCAGGCTGCTTATTCTCCCAGCAGCCCAGCTCATCCTGCCATATCTGAAGTTTTCTGTGGGTATGATGGTTTGGCTTCAGCTCCTCAGACTCTGTTCACATGTCTCTGCCCCGCAYGCTTGAATCTGTATCCTTCCTTGTCTCCAAGGAGAGATGGTGGAAAGAAGCTTCCTGGATCTTCACAACTATTTTTTCTGTACTTCTCATTGTATGGCCGTAAGTAGCGACCTCAGATGCTGAAGGCTGTGCTTTCTTACCCAGCAGTCCTCAGGCACATGGCTTCTGCTGCTGCCTGGTGATGTAGACATGAGGAAGAGTTTCTGGGGCAAGTTCCAAGTGATGGAAGATGAAGAGTAAAGTAGGGTTGAAGCTTGCAGAAGTCCAGTGTCAAAGTGCTTCCAGAAAGTTATAAAATAGAGTATCACAGCAGTAAAAGGAGCAAAACAGTCTAATAGACTGACCACGGAATGGGCTGAAGGAGACATCAGCTCTAACAATTAATTGCTTCATGGCTTCGGTCAAACTAGTCAATATTTCTGCCTGTATTTCTTCCATGCATAAAATGGATATAATAATATTTACTTTTTGAGCTCTTGTAGTATTGTGGTGAAAAATTGGTTCTCCTTTTTAAAGCCCTATGGAATATGTGCTATTCAGAGACACAGATGGGAAAGATTGCCAACAGACGGTAATATCTAAGGAGAAGACAAGGAAATGAAAGCACGGGTATTAAAGGTGCCAGAAAGAATAAAAGATGGAACCAGGAAGAGACATCTAGGTGCTGGACAAAAAAGGGAGGGAAGGAATATGATAAGGAAAGACAAAGAGAAATGAAAAAAAAAAACAATAACAAAAATGAACAAAGAGAAAAAGCAATGGGGGAAGAACTGAGTTAAGAAGGAAGATGGAAGTGTTAGTTTCCCGTAGTAGGACTTGTTACCATGTAAGTACCAGCAAGTGGGCTGCACATGAGGAGAGGACAGAAAATAGAAAAATGAAAGAAGCAGCAAAGCAGATAAGCAGGAAAAAAGTATAAGTTGAACCTAACATTTTAATGATTTTTTAATTATTTTGTCAGTAGCTGTGGTTTTCTTTGAGAAACCAATATTTTTTGTTAAAAATAGTTTTCAGAAAAAATCTTCAGTGTTGGTCAGAAAGAAGAACAAAAAATCTAAGCTTGGTAACCCAAAACCTTTCTGCATTATACTTAAAACTTCCATGTTTTCAGGTTTTTTTTATGAAAACCTGATGTTTCTGTGGGAAAATCATCACTTCCCAGACACCTCTATTTTTAGGCCTGTGTTCTCAATTAGCCTGGTCCTCATTTGCAGTAGGGCTTTTTGCAGCACTGCAGCAATATGGTATACCAAAGGGTTACAAAGGAGCCTGCCTGGTATTAAAAATCCACACCGGTGACTTTATGGTAGCTGCCAGCTAGCCTTCCTTTTTCTGTCTGTATCTGCGAAGAGAGGCATGGGATGTCAAATCTTCCAGAGAGAACTTCCCATGGCACAAAATCATGATGGGAAAGAAAGTGAGCAATAAAAGCACAATGTACAAGAATAACCTTAGCAAGGCTGAATCCTGAGTTGTGCCTTGGATATGTGATTGATCTCCGCATCATCCACAAGTAATCCTTTCGCTTTTGCTGGTACATGTCTGAAACACCAGCTAAACTAACTGCACTCTGGGAGAGATTCTGTAATGACTCTGTCAGAACAGACAATCGCAGTGGTAAATGTGAATAAGTCACTTGAGCATATCTGTTGCTTTCTGCCCACAGAAATTTGTCTTAGTGGCACTGTTCCCATTTACGAGCTTTGTGCTTGAGGGGATGAGAAAAGCTGCCCAAATGATCATGGGAAAGTTTATACACACAGCAACTCAGCCAGCAAAGTGCTTGGCATAACACGTTGTGAGCGTGGTAGCTGCCCATGGATGGGGCTCTGACAGCGTTCAGCCTCTGAGCAGGTTGGCTCGCTGGGGCTGTGGATCTGCTCCAGCACCCACCCCATGTTGCCGACCGGAGCAAAGCAGCCGTCCGAGGGGCAGGAGAGCACCGTGCAAGAAGTTAGTTGCCAAAGGACTCCTAAATGTTTCAGTGGACAGATGTATCTCCCTCTGCTGTGTAGTTGAATATCAAGAGTCCCAGCGGGTCTAGCATCATCCATCACCATCACTGACTACACAGCCCCCTCTTACCTGGGCAGCCCCCCAAGCCGAAGCCTCTGGCTGGCACTGGCAGAAAGATCAAAACCAGATATCAGCAGTTTCCCACTGTGATGGAAACCTAGAGATCTGCTCCTCTGGGCTTCACCTACCTGGCACAAGCGAGCTCCTGTATTTGTCATCGTTGGTGTTGCTATGGCCACTGCATGCAGGTATAAACCTTGCCCAGGGGACATTGTTACGGGAGAGTAGGGTGCAGTCCAGGAAAGGGTACTGCTTTACTGACACGATTTATTTTCATGACCCATCTGGGTCTCTGGAGTTTATCCATTCAGTTGCTTTTGCAGGAAATTTCCTCATGACAGAGCACTTGTGCATTTAGTAATAATATTTTACATCTATATTGGACTCTGCGCATTCCAAGTGCTATACAAACACAAACTCATTCATCTTATCTTTTTATCTCATGACAGTTGCCTGCAGTGCTGAGTTGGTTTGATCCCAGCCTCACAGACCTTTCAACACTGCAATTGTTACCTGACTAATTATCCATCTAAATCACCACGAAGGACTGGTAGCTGGGCTCCACTCTCAGTTTTAACCAGCAGCTTCCGTCACTTTGGTGAGAGGCCTCTAGGTTTCTGCTGCTGAAGACAGGGAAAAGAAAATCTTGGAGGCAATTTTAATTTAGTTTGTTTTCACCATGAGGGTGTTCACTAGGGGCAAAACTGTTTCCAGAATTACAGATACACTTGCTGTTGATTCATGGGAAATGCAGTCAAGCATCTCTGTATTAATTTTACCCATAGGCAGTAGGGAGGTGAGGTTAATATAGGGCCAACTTGTACTGCTCCTACCCTTTCTCCATTTGCTGTTTCCAAATTCATTCATACCTCCCTGGATGAATAATCGATTCAGAGTAAGTTACTAGGATTGTGAAAATAGACTAATCAGCAGAGACAGCTATGTCTTGGAGTCCAAAACATTTAAAGATTAAAGTGAGACTTTTTCTCCAAGCTGAGCTGAGTTAGAGCATGAAAGGAAATTGAAACAAGTAGCAGATGTTGTTGTAGAAAGAGGCAGAACATGAGGCAGAGATTAGGCACCTCCTTGACATGGTTTAAAACCTGTATACCTTCTCTGCAGCTGTCTGCAGCCTGCATAAGGCTGAACATGGCAGTGAAAAGACAGTACGGCAAATGGGAGAGACTCCATAGGTATGAAAACGGCTTTATCCACATCGACAGCAAACTTGATGAAGCTCAGTGCACTGATACTGGCAGGAAAAGTTAAGCTCTACACTAAAATGCTGCAAATAGCAGTATGTAATAATTCAGTGCAAAGTTTAAGGCCATGCATTTAGAGAATTTTTATCCTAAGCTGGTAGGTCATTGGTGGCAAATAAGTAGTAACAGTTTCCATAGCAGGCATTGTTAAGAGGTCCTCCTGCATGCTGCATGCAGCTCTGGTCACTGAAGTCCAATGCTGATGAGCTCAGACTGGAAGAGCTGCACAAAAGAACTTCAATGAAGGTGTACAGAGTGGCTGCAAAGGGTGGGAAAAAATGAGAATTATCAAAAAGAAGTAGGTCCTAAAAGTTGGAGCCATTATAAGAGTGATAATTTCCAAAAACTGAACAGATTTAGCTCTATCAAAGGAAATTAAGACAAATGGAACAAGTGATCTCACACAAAAAAGCCAACAGAAAGCAGCTTATTTAGCTTTTTTAGCCCAGGAAAAAAAAAATCTCAGCAGGTATATGACTTTCCTTTCTGAAAACATGGGAAAGAGAAAAGCTATTTAAGCTAAAGACAACATTTGCACAGAGTAACGCATATAAGCTACCCTTAGAGAAATGTATGCAGGAAATCAAAAGAATGTTTCAAACCATCAGAGGAAGGAAGTTTTGGAGGAGTTTTCAAGAGCACCAGCAGGAGAAAACTTTCTACTCCATTTAGAAAAAGAATTGATCAATGTATGAAAGGAATTACACTATGTGGTTTCCCATGGCATCAGGAAACAGGACTCAGCTGCTTCAGATGTCATTTCCAGATCTATTTCCCATGTTCCTCCTCTTTCCCTGCCACCCCAGACATTTTCAGGTTAAAAATGTGATTTAAAACCTTGGTCTTTAACATTAATGCTGACCACTAGCATGACAGATACGAGTAGGAAAAAATGCTCCAAGCTTAAGTTTTCAAAAACTTTCTTCATTTACCCTTAGGAATGAGAAAACACACAGGAAGGATCTCTCACTAGCCATCATCTCTCCCACCATGTTGGCTGTCTTCAGGACCTTGCTTCATAGCAGCAAAATGAAACAAATTAGCACCATAGTTACTGTTTTTTAAGCAACTTCCAAGAATTTTCTTATCAGGATTGAAATGAAACAAACCACTTTACCTAATGCTGTGTAGCCTGGGTCCAGCAACTCTTCGAGTTGCCAGAAACATCAGCTGTGTAATAGAGATGGGCTTCTAAGCAAGGCTGATGCATGCTTTTAGAAAATGCATTTGGAGATTTTTTTCTGAGAGGTCTTTTGCAACCTATTACCCCCAGCTTTTGCTACTTAAAGCATCACTCAGAGACTTGGAAAATTATTCACCAAKAATTTTATATTCAAATAATTTATTAAAAGCGCCTTAAAACTTACCAAGATACTTTTACCAAATCTTTGTACATTCGTCCAGCGTATCACCATTATTCTGCAGGGGAAAAGTACATTTGCCACAGAACTTAGTATTTAAGACAGTACTGGATATTGTGTCCTCTCCTGATGAAGTCCTTGTGACCCAAGGCAAACATATTTATATGATAGTATTGTCAGTTCAATGTCTTCTGTTGTGTATGTTGTGTCTTTAACAGCTTCTCTGTGGATCTTTTCTGCTTCCTTTTTCTATCTGAAAAACTGGTCTGTAGAGAGGAATGGGAATAAGAAACATTCGAACTCCAGCACTAACACTGCACTCCCAACTCCAAAGATTTGGTTGACTTACCTACCAAAAAATTGGCTTTCTGACTTTCACTTAGTAGTTTCATGATAGAGAGCAAGAACAGAAGCATGACCTTATGCTCCAAAAAGAGCCATTCATTAGCACCATGCATTGCAACATTTGGACCCAGGTTACCCAGTGCATTTGAAGCAAAGTCTTCAGTTTGCTTTCCACCACACCTGCTCTCTAGATGATATCTTGTTAATGCTCGTCTCTGAGCTTTACTGTCAAAATCCAGCTGCTGAGTTTCAGTCCCATGGGCCCAGGCCCCTCAGCCGGTCTTCACTTGGTCAGGACGTTCTTGGGTGACTCTCCCAGTGTTACAGTGTTGCACAGGGCACTTTTTTCTACCATTTCTGCCACATTTGCTGGTTGTATTGTGTACACCAGGTACTTCTAGCCATAGTGCCTTATAGAAATGAACGGACAAATTTAACCAGCTGAAAAAAAATCATTTTATGAGGCAAACAAAAGCTGCAGTGACTGATTCAGTACCTCAGTCTATTTCTTCTTGAGAGAGGCCCCGTCTTTTTGTTCGAGTCATTGATTCAAGTCAACACTCAGCACAGGATTTCTCCACCAGGATCAGCTAGACTTCTTATGGCTTCAACATGGTGCTTGAGGAAGCTTGAAGTTTGAAACTCTAATGGTCATCTCTGAAAGGATGATCCACTGCCCCTAAAACACAAGTGCAACAGTTCCCACGTCCCACCCTCCTGCCAGCATTTGAGATGACAGTTTTAACATCCATAAAGAAGACTGTCCTCACTGCCATTTGCTTTCAGCCTGAGTGGGGGTTGATCTGTGGGACTCTAGTTGAGAAAGCCTGTGCAAAATGAGTCTCCCAGTTTGGCAGACCCAGGTTGGCGACAGCTGAGCTTCCACTGGTAGCCTGGGGCACGAGCTCTGCCTAGGAGCCTTGAACTTCGCAAGATGGCTACCAGAAACGTTCCCCCACTCGGGGAGTCGATGCCCTGCCCAACCTTGCCCCCGTGCCCAGGCCTGGAGAAGGAGGCTGGTACCACAGCTAGGCACCATCTGCTGCAGCCTACCTTCAGCTGCCAACTGTGTTTCGGTTGGGATGTGAAACTGCTGTTTGTGCACAAGGTGTAACTGTTTGACAGCCTAGCCTACTACGTCCTTGTTGCTCCATCTAGTACTGTTATTGCTGTCCCAGCCTTTGATAAGGCGAGAGCCTGAGATAGCTACTGTACTTTCAAGTCTGCCTCCAAATAAGCGGCTACCTTTCATCTTTGTTTTATTGCCAAGGACAGAGACAGACAGGCCACACACTGGCTGGCTAATAAGTAATAGGGAACTTTGCTGAGTCCCACAGTCCTTCTCATCAGGTGATATATTTTTTATACATATAGATTTATACACATATATTTTTATATCTACAGCTCCCATAGTGTGAGGAGCAGGCAAGGGCCATCACATGGTACATGCATACGCCAGTGGAAATGCATGTCTGCAAAGGGACTCAGCTGTAACTGAGTAACTTGACAGGTAGAACAAACTCTTTCAGCCCTTTGCTCTTTCCAGTCCCCAAATATGACAGCTTAATCATTTTCTAGACGCAAAATGTCACCAAGATAAAGCAAAGTTTATAAAGGAGGACTGGTCACATCACAGAAAAATCTGGTAATATATCAAAGCAAAGAAACTCAAAGTTCAGGAAACATTTGTTTTCCTCAGAGCTTCCCCCTTTCCTCTCTCTCAGCACTCACAAAGCTGGAAATACAGCCTGAAGGTTCCTTAAACAAATATATCTCTGTCCTTTACATCACCATACGGCTCCCCATCAATGCCACATTTGGTAAACTGTGAAAGTCGAAACCCAGTTGCTTTGTTCCAGCTCTTCAAAGGTACATAGGCACTGAAATTTTGTTGAAATAACTGAAATGGGAGTTTTGCGTGATAATTAGCTTATAGCTTTATATGGCTTATAGTATCATCAAACGTATTCAAATTTGGACATGATTTTCTCCCCACCAAAGTGAGAACATCTTAACGCTTTCAAAGCCACGTTTCAGCTCACAGGAGAAGCACTGTTTCACCATGAGGGATGGGGTTGTTGCATTTCACCTCCCTTCCAGGGACATCACTTACAACTCCGCAGAGGCTCGTCAGCCTCTCTGCTAGGATTCCCATCCCACTAATCTGGGTGGTATCACTAAATTTCAGCTAGGAAGCCAGGGTCAGCTTTTGCCTTTGTGTGCATAACGTGGTTGAAGTCACCCATATGAAATGCCACCACACTAAAATCAGCATGGGCAGGAGGCAATTCTGGCCTTCCACCTTTCAGTCTGTGCTGTTCGGTTGTTTTGTTGCCTGTCTAGCTATTATGCTAGGTGCTGTGCAAGGGATGAATGACTAGGAGAAAGAACCCAAGAGGAGAAGTTTGTTTTCCAAGCAATTCATACCCTTCTCTCAATAACAGCACAGCATTTATTATCTACCTTGAGAGGACAAGGGTTGGTTTTTGTAAAGTGTATAATTATGTGCGTAGACTGTATAGAACTGTCCCTGACCTCTAGCATAATTAGTCACTTGGTTTCTTCTAAGTGCTTCTTGGGTGCTTGGATGAATCATCAAATTTTGAGGTTTGTCATCGGTAATTTTTGGTAACAAATCTTAGCCAGCAGCAGGATTATCCATATTTGTTTGCTTTTTATTTTACATTCCTTTACCAGAAGACCTCTGGGGGTTGGTGGCTTTCTACAGCTGACAGTCTGAATGGTAAGACTGGGCTTACTAGCTGTGTTTATTTGTAATGTCTTAGTGTCCATAAAAAGCCCCGAGGCCTGTACAAACTTGCTGGAGGATGCAGTCCCAGCCCTGGGGAACTTTCATTCTCCATTAAGAGCCACAAGGTGTGGAAAAGCACACAAGCAAAGCTATGAGAACAAGGATAAAGCTAACCACATCAGCCATGGCTTTACAGAAGTATGTAGATGCTCAAAGATACATCAGGCGCCAATACAAATGCACAATACAATGTATTAATTGGGTTGGGTGTTTAACTTCCATGGAGGATTAGCAGAACTTAAGTGCCTTCTTCCCTCTGTTTTGTATGCCACCACAGTGCCTAGGCACATAGACACCTGATGGCTTTTATAAACCTGCACTTTTTTTTTTTATTAATTTTTTAAAGTTGAGATTTCATAGATTTATACTAGAAAAAGAATCGCTGATGGAGGCATTATTGGAGATGGAGAGAGGACGAGAAACGGATGTAGAAGCAGTGCAGAAGAGAAAATAAAAGTGAGAGGGGAGAAGGTAAAAAGAGCAAGAAGAAGAGAGAGGGGTTAGGGTGGGGTTTGCAGTGAGAACAGCTGAGTGTTTTCAGCAGCAGAGAGGAGCAGGATAAAGAAATCAGGACCAAAGGCAGTGCAGGAAAAAAACCAAAGAAAATATCCAAGTGAGTGTTGAGACTAACAGGCCAGTTCTGCTGGCTTTCTGCAGCCCAGGTCTCAGGAACAGCTGTAAGTTTTACAGTGATAGCAACAACTACCCACCCCCCGCCGCAATAAAAGCAAAAGCAGCAAGTTGCATGGTAGAGATAAATGCATTTTCTTGCAACTCCAACCTTGAACCTACCTGCCGTGACTCCTTTCATTTCTTTTCTCCAAGGACTGTAGCATTTCACACTGTGGCAGACTGATACGGATTGTATTTGCTGTATAAACATCAGCGGTTGTGGGCACAGAGCTCAGAAACAGAGAATCTCCTTGGATCTAAATACCACAGGTCTGTCCCCCAGAGTTGCACCATTACCTCAAGACGTGAATGACACCATGTTTCCCAAGCAGAAGCCTTGAGTTTGCTGTCTTGGAGAAGATATTTGGGATGGGGCGAGGGGGACTACAGGGTGGGAAGGAGAAGAAAAAGGAAGGGAAAGGCAAACTATTGCAAGCAGGCACTCACCAAAGTCCTTGCCCGTAAAAAGGCTTTTAAGCCATGCCATTTGAAGCCTGTAACTCCACAAGTGGCTGGCTCAGCCCCCGGCAGGCTCAGGCAAGGTGTTGGGGCTCAGACTGAAAGATGGGAAATGTCAGAGGGCAACTGTCGCCTCCGTGTGCAAGGATCTTAGGCATGCATGCCTGAGGTATGGAAATACTTTGCTTAGCACGTGTTCATGCCGGAAAACACATTACAGTATGTCTTTGGCCTCGGTGGTGATGAAAGAAGGACGGGTGCCACCACCTCGTGCATAACCACACACCTCTTTTGCAAAGCAGAGGCAAGGGCCCATGGACYGGCAGGCACTGCACACTGTTCCCTCAGCAAGGGCTTGCCAGGCAGTGCAACCAGGAGTGGAACACAACCATGCTGGTTTTGGCTGCAGTCCAACTGCCACGTGAAGGTTTTCATCCAGGTGACTTTGTGTGTAGCCAAGCTTTGCTTTTTGGTTGGGCTTTTTTTGGTTTGTTTGGGGTTTTGGGGGGTTTTTTTGTTTTGATCTCTTAACATTCTGGTTTAAATCAGACTGACCTCAGTATCAGCCTAACAGAGCGGACAACTTGGTGACACAGAGAAATGAAAATTTCCCCATGGGAAAGGAGAAGAAAACTTCACCTGCAGAACCAAATTGTAAAAAGCCATGCTTCTCCTCCAAACCTGTGCCTAGATTGGGTGGTCAGGAGCATCCTGGAAACCAGGAACATTGAGCATAGCAAGAGACAAGTCCAAGTGCAGACTGGAAAGTAAGTCTCCTCACATCAAGCACTGGAAGGTAAATAAAGTGCAGACAATGCTTAAAAACTCCTGCACTGTTCTTTCTGGTGTTTTGACAACAGAAATTGAGAAGCTAGGCAGCTACAATAATTTCTCCTGCTGTGGTCATTTTCCCTTGTTTAAAATTGACCAAGTCAGGACAAGTAGCAAGATGTCACTGGAGACTGAAACACTGTGCTTTTGCTTTTGAAATTTCTGTAAAAAGTAAATATGCCTGATTTGGAGAAGTCCTGATCACAAAGTATGTATTACTGCCACAGAGGCAGTCCCCTCCTTTAAAATCCTAGTTTGAAGCTATCAGACTTGCTCTCCACTCAATTTATTCTGAACAGAGCCTTAACCGTATACAGGACTTGGCTGGCCAGCCACTGACTTTCACCTCTTGATGCTTTCTTGATCTCCTATAACTCACTGCTGACCATGTTGTTTTGCCTTTTTTTTTTTTTTTTAAGTATGTGTGGGTGCGTATTAGCTGTTAAAAAGCAATTTACATACCTTAGCTGCACTCAGCCAAGAAGCAGCCACAGAACCCAACCCAATAAATCACAACAAGGGGAAAACAAAGAGGAGGCAACAGGGAGCTGCAGAGCTGGGGCAGCGGGGCACTGACGCTGCCTTCGGGGCACCAGGGCTGCTGCCAGAGCTGCCAGAGCCACCCTTGCCTGGCTCAGGCTCCAGGAGGGTATGTCCTCCAACAAGGGCAGCCGCCACGGCCCTGGTTGAGCATGGCAAACAGTTTCAGCCCAAAGGAAGGGGAGAGGAGTGTTTCCAGCAGTTTCCGAAAAACAGTATTCACTTATTCAAACTCTGTCCCAGTTCTGCTCCAGTTTGGTTTCTGTTATCTGGCCAGCTCTCATCAGTAGTTTCTTCTGGACCCATAAAAAACAGGCACATAGAAAGAAAATACTCTCCTGACAGAAGGACCAGGCTCTTTTCAGAAAAAAAGATAAGAGGAAGAAAGAAACTTGCTTTTTTGGAGCATGTTTGCCACCCCAGCCCTGTTTCTCCATCACTTCCTAGGAGAGCACACCTGATTTCAGTGGAGGCAGGTTGTTTCATGGTCTCCCTTATCACAGCTCCACTAACGAAAGCACCATTGAAAAAAAGTGTACCAAAGGCTAGAGAGTAACTGGGGTGAGCATGGCCGCAAGCTCATAGATTTGCCGCCATATGGGGAAATATGGCCTTCCACAGAAAAAGCCATGGAAAAGTTTTTATCCAGTGTCTACCTTAGGATATAGAAACGGTCTTGGGTGGTTTGAAAGCTTTTCTGTTTTCCCAATGGTATCAGGAGGTCTAGCAAAGAGGCTATCATCTTATACCCCTTGCTTCACTTGTTGTCTTAGATGGTCATAACTGTACCTCTGCTAGCTTAGAAATACCAACAGCCTTTTCTTCTTCCTGCACACCAGGACAGTGGTCTTGGTGAGGTCTCCCAGGTGCCATCACCAGTCACCCTTCCCAAAGAGTATCAGAGTGCTTCGCCCTGTTGGTCTGTGCCAGTCAGCCTGCCAGAAAGCAAAGTGCAAGCCAGCCAGCAGAACAAAATGCAACATCCTCTGCTTCAGTGTAAAAAAAAAAAAACCAAACAAGCCCAGAAACTGGGCCCGCACCTTCAAATAAATAAATCTTTAAGAGCTACGGAGATCTGAAAAGCAGCGTATTTTATAGTGGTCTTTATGCAGATTTTGCCTACCTGTGAGGTTTGATGGTGACCAAAGCCTTTAACTTTGGCTTTGATTTCAAAAACATTTTAGTGCTTGGGCTGTTTTTCAGTGATGCAACAAATCCAGCTCTGGGGCTCCTGGCATGGGATCAAAAAATCCAAAAGAAATGAGGCACGAAGCTGTGATCTTATACAAAATTCACTCTGCCAATTCAATTTTGCCAAGAAAACCTGATAGTTAGCATTCCAGGGACAGGCTTTGTGCTGGACCAGGCAGGCCTGGGTGATGGTTGGCATAACAGCAGTGATATAGGCATATCACATACTCCGTCTCCTTTGGTAGAAAAGGCACTGGACATCCACGCCTAATTTGGATCTTGCAAGGAGAGTTAGTAAGCAGGGGGTACACACATCCAATATTAATGATGGTGGAAAGATGGTCTCGTTGTGACAGTAACGATGGATGAGTAATTAGAGGCAGAGCTATGGTCCCTGTGGTCTGCTGTTGCATGAATGTTTTCCCAGTTAGCAAAACCAACATGAGGCAGTTTGACCCTTAGCGTTTCCCCGCCCAGCATAATCAACCCTTCCCTCCTTGTGCTGCAGGTCACCACACCAATTCTGCCAGTACAAGCATTCACCACAGATTGAAACAAGGTACATGGAGAAGAGCACCTCTAACAGAAGTCTTCATTTATTCATATCTAACTAAACCCACTTAACTTAAAAATACATATTAAAGCATTTATTTTTAATTTTAAAAGCTCAGACCTACAGCACCTCAAGCCACTATATAGGGGATGGTAGTTGCTGTCGTGTCTTGTTCCTCCTCCTCTCCCCACATTGCCCAGCCACGTGCTTTCCCAGCCTGGTGCTTCAGCACTTACCGCTTTCACTTCTGTGAGCTGCTTTGACTACCTCAACAGAAAGCTACCCAGCTGGGCTAGGTTTCCACTGCCCTAGCACACCAAAGCAGCTCAGACAAACCAGATGGATGAGCAGTCCCTCCCCAGTATCTTGGGGAGCTGTGCCTTTAGCATGCAGCCTCCTGTTACAGCCTAGCCAGACTGAGAGTGAGATGCTGTCCGTTCCCCACAGCCCATCTATTCCCACTCCTCCCACTCATGTTCAATGTAGCCATCAACCCCCTCATATAACAAGTCATTTTTGTTCCCTGGTGTGAAGGAACTCTATTCTTTGCTGTTGCCAAATGAGCTTTTGGTCAGATAAGCCACTGGAAGTGGCTCACGCAGTGGCCACGCGACAGCTACTTTCAACGCGAGGGGAGCAGAGGCAGCAAGTACCTGAAGAAGTGCAACTCCCCTTAAAAGGCACAGCTCCCATCCAGCCCACTCAACCTAATTTAAGAGCTGCTGTGGTCCCTGGCTCATTCCTGCCCGTAGCTATGTATTTTTGTCCTTTCGTTTGTGCCAGCGCTGATGTTCATCCCACCCCAAGGAGAACCTTTCCAGCTTGCTAAGCTGGAAAAAAACTATTCACTTACTTTTTTGAAGGGATTTGCTGCAGGTTTAGCAGGCTGGACTAGCTTACCTTGCGGATTACAGAAGGCACAGAGCAGCTCTGGTTCAGATCAGCTGCAGTCACTGTGCAAGCTCAGCTACAACCTGAGCCTGCAGCGAGTTCGAAACAAACTATGACACTCAGGATTTACCCCCTTCGTGTCGAGGGGGATGTTAGCTCTGAAACTGCACGGTGGTAATACAGATAAGCTCTCTGGCTGCTGGTAGTTTTATTAGAAACATCCATCTAATAGGATAATCCCTAACTCAAACAGCTCTCCCCAGGGTCAGAAGCCACAACTATGCTCAGCCCATACAGAAAAACCTCAGGTTTTCTCCACAACAGCTTCCTGTAAATGTCACACATTTGTCAATACAAAAATCTGCTGGATATTGAAAACAGAGAATGTGGAGACAGTATGAAATTGAATACAATTTGAAACAAATAACACACGGACTGCCACCAAGTGTACTATTGACATTTACACATAACCAAGTGAAACCCGCTGGACTTTTCCTGTTTAAATGAAGCTGCCACATAATTTTGAGTCTGCTGCCCCTGGTGCCACATATTTTAGGAATGTGGGAAGAGACTTTGGTTCCATCTTGGCACAGATCGCATGCGATCTTACTGAAAACCCAAATTCAAGCACAGAAATGGACCCAATTAAGTACGAAGGGAAAATGACAGATAAATTCGGCCCAAATATTCTTTAAGAGAAACCAAAGATGAGAAAATGGAGAGTGAGAGACAGATAACCAATGAATAAAACGTCTTCCTGGAATGCTGGGAGTCTTAAAACAAGACTCTTTCACAGGTGTATTAGAAACAAAGTAGAAGCAATTTGGAAACAGCAAGTGACGTTGTCCTGCCTGTTTTATTTTCACTGAGCAAAAGTGCAGAGAGTAAACAAAAAGTGCAGAGAGAGAGAATGCAAAGGCTAGTTCAAAATGCTTTTAGCTTTAAATTATCAACAACACATCGGCCAGAAGCTTTAACTCCATATGTGTCTCTCTGATAAAGGGAAGCTTATTTTAATTCTTTTTTTTTGAGTGGTCCAAAATTCTGTCTCTATTTGCATCATTGCTTTGTGGGTTATTCTGACGCTTTGCTTAGCATGTGCTTGCCTTTCTAACAAGCCAGGGCAGCCACAGAGATGCACTCCTCAGTCACATTAAAAGAGAAGAAAAACTGCTCCAGAAATACATGGCAAGGATGAGTAAGCAAGCCTTCCTGCTTGTTGATCTGCGATATACTCAGCAATTCCAGCAGAGGAAATATTTATCTTAGAAGGGTGCACAGCTTCCGCTGGGTTTTCACTCCAGTACTAAAACCCGGTGCTGAAAGCTTTAATGATCAGATGATTTTCTTCCCCTTTTGAGTCACAGCAGTGACTTTTGCTGTGTGCTTTACCTGCTTGAGCAAACAGCGAGTGCTCTTTGGTGTATTTCAGGGGCCGAGCAGGAAATTTCTCGCAACGTGCAGTGACAGCGCAAAACATTCACCTCCCTTGCAAGTTAGCAACATGGATAAATAGCAGAGCAGATTGGCTGGGTCACAGGTAGGCGACCTCCCCTCCTCCAATAAAATCTGCCTTCCTAGGCTGGGTCGCTGGAATCCTAACACTGCTGTTAGGCCAAGAGCAGAGATCCTCATGCCTGTGGTATTTGCTCAGAGGGCATGACCACTTTGGGCAAGTCTTTCATGTGAGTCAGCTTTAGCTGATCCATGGGAAAATTCCTTTGTGTTGTCAGGCAGGGTTTGCTCACAGTTTCAAAGGATAATCCGACTGAAAGGAAAATGCATCTAAATTTTCGCATATTTTGGTCAGCTCTTCGAATAAACCTGGTGCAAAGCAAAGGATGCTCAGTTTTCTTTGCAGGTCACTTTTAATGAGGACAGCCCTCAATAAGGAACCTGAGCTTTCTGAAATATGCTGCCCTCTCCCTGGAGTCTACATCATCTCTGACCACATCAAACTTCATGTGTGCAAATACCATCGAAATAGATTCAGAAGAAAAGTGTACATTCTGACTATGACGCCTGGAGAGAGTAAATTAAAGAACTAATCCTGCAAACATTTATTCATTTGGCTATCCTGTGTCCTGTCAGGTTCTTTAGTCACCAAAGGACAGGCAGCAGAGTCAGGGCAAAATCAGGGCAGAGTACCTTCCACTCCCCTTCCATGTTCCTGCATGAGGAGCATCCAGAAGCCTCCACTTCCCCATTGCTGTGGAAGAGCTGTTCGTTCAGGACTGGCCGAGGGCACTGGAAATCCTTGTGTCATTTTATTGCCCAGTCAACGGCTGTGACAGTCAGGTCTCCATCAGTTGAATTCACTGCTGATACATGTGAGGCCAAGGACCATGTGCAGCATAAGTAACAATGGCAGAATACAGGCACACCTTCTTACAGAGCCTGCAGTAATACATGCCTTGTCCATCCTTGGGGTCCTAGGCACTACTGCCATGTAAACAAATGATGGTCACTGTACGATGGTAAACACATACCAGATGTTCAGAGCCATTCTGCACTGTATCTGCAATCTGACTGAATTCTCTTCTAGTGCAGCTATCGCCTCCCTAAAAAAGCCCCATTCGTTTTCCATGATGCCTCGCCTAAAGACAAGGTCAGGGACTAGAAGGGATTTGTACGTGGGTCAGCAGAGAAAATCTGCTCTTCTGACACAAAGAAGTTGAGGACATCTGCAGGGAATGAAGAGCTTGCAAACTGGATGCATGGACACAGTAGTCTAGTCCCAGACCCTTGGCTGGTATGAATTGTCATAGCCTATTGACTTCAGTGGACGAAGCTGTGTTGTTCTACACCAGCTGAGAAGGGCAATATAATGTATAGTAATCACTCAGCCATCAGTCGTGTCAAGAAATAAGTTGCTAATCACAATTTTTTTTTCCAGTGTAAGTTGCCAGCCCTTTTTTTATGAAGATAACCTTCAAAATGCCTTCAAACTCACTACCGCTGAAAGTCTGTCAAGGTGAGCTTTCTTACAGAAATCAGATTAGTCACAGCTCCTCTTACCCCTTCTCACAGCAGGCCTGAATCTTCAGAAGGTCAAAAGCACAAGATTCACAGCCTGAATCACAGTCAGGCCCCCGCATCCTCACGAAATGAAGGTGGTTCAGGGACCTGGGTGCTGATCTGAAGATGCATTGCTCTGTTACGGACCTCAATCACAGCATTGGAGAAGTCACTTCAGGCTGACACGTGGAAGGAGTTAGCACAGCTCACCAAGTTACTGGACATCCACTGAGCTCTAAGGAAAAGCATGCTCTTACAAACCTCCTCCACAGGAACTTCAACATTTCACCTCATGCTTGCAGGAAGCTCTTCCTGATGTGGTAAGTCACATGTAAGGTGAGCCCTGTGGGAAGATTTCTGATGGCCTGCAAATGCAGAGAGAGTGGAAATCCCACTAGATGTCCCTCTGCCCCTTTATGCACTTGCCTAGCCTTAACATTATGAACTGTCGCAGCTGTGTTCAGGTGCTGGACCTGTAAAATGGGATCAGTAGATACTTTTCTGTTACACGGAGCTTAAGGAAGGAGCAATAAATAAACAGCTAGGAGATGCTTAGATACTGCAGCTCCTGTGCATGCCTGTTGTCTGATGGCTACCCTTGCAAATAACTACAAATTACTAGAATCTGCCACACTTGTTTCTCGTAAGAGTCTCCCTGCAGTTTCTCTTGTCCGATACCAATGGTAGTATTTGCAAAGAAGGAGGAACAGCCTCTGGTCCTCTGGTGCTGTAGAGGATGTCCTGATGGATGCTGGAACCCTCTGTATGACCAAATACAATATTTGGTATCCAGCCCTTTTGGTGATACACGCTGCCTATAAAGACTTCAGTGTCTGCTAACATTTTCACTGTTTAACAAAGGTTTTATGAAAATCCATTTCAACTTCTACGCTGTTTATGAAGAATTTCTTGTGGCTACTATATTCACATACTTGCTGTTCCCACAGATGTTTGCAAAGACTTTGTGTGTGTGTGTGTGTATGTTGCTTGCTACAACATGAAGAACATGAAAAGTAAATAGAGTGAGAAATTGAGGGCATAACGTTCTTCAACACAAGGCACTGGAAAATTGTTTGGAGGTAGTACGTCATATGTACAGAGGTTTCCAGAGGTGCTCTCTATAAATTCCATTGAAAGTCCTTGTCTTACAAAGGCTTCTATACAACCAGTCTAAGGTCCCACATGCTCAGACCCTTCCAGTTGCATGAGGCTCCTCTGAGGTCAATCGGGCTATCGTTTCTATACCATGGCCTGYCCACTCAAGTTTTAGAAGATGACTGAATCAGTCCCAAAGTGTATAGGCGTCTAAACTCCATTAAAATCATTGACAATTAGACACTTAACCACTCTAAAGAATTGGGGTTTTGGATAGTTATCAGGTGGAAGAGGGCRCAACATTCGCATTCACAGACACAAACAGTAAATGACAAAATGACAGCTGACTTTGGTATTATCCTAGAATTGGGATCAAAGTGATCAGTTGCACAACAAATGAATTTGTGAACCAGCAGGGGCAAAACCCCCAAACAAATAAGTGATTGCCGAATCAGATATAGCTGTAGAATCAGCATTAGATTCTCATGAACGAGAGTCATGGGATGGTCTTGTGTGAGAATCGGACTCAAATTTCTTTTTCATAGCATTTTTCTGAGATGCTGTTAGAGTAGGAGGGGTCTCTGGAAGCTATCAAGAAGTCCTACCATCATTCATCGAAAAATGAAAAATGAAACTGCTAAGCCAGAGAACATTTGCCTTGTATCTCAGAAACTAAGCTCAGTTCTTCTGAGATAGCATCCCCCACACGAACCATCTCTGCAGGGATCACCATGTATTTCAAGACCCTGTGTTCTGGGCTTGAATGCTGATCTATACAGCTTTGAACTTTTGGTTTTCCACTGCTTGTGTCCTCCTTTGGCAGTCATCGTTGGCTGTCTTATATAACCAGCTCTCTGAATTTCATCCAGCAGTCCCCCAAGCCCTGTTCTGTAGCTGAGGGGAGCAGCCTACATCAAACTTCCCTCCCTCCACCACTGGAGCCCAGCACCCAACTATTTGGCATCTTTGGCTCCTCTGGAAGTGAATGTAGGCTTCCTCTAAAGACAGAGGAATTAGAGGATTAGAGGACAGATGGTTAAATAACTAATCATCTAACTGTCTTGTGTTCTGAATAAGTCAATTGTTTTATAGAAAGATAAACTCTGGTCATACACCTATAAGCTGTATCGTAATGGGGCTGGGGTGAGAAAGGAACAGAATTAGGCTTGTGTCTGTAGCCTTGACTCTGATGTTTCCCATCCTTTGAACGTGAGGCACTCTTTAGACAGGGTGTTTCCTGTGATAATTATGATTTGCTTACTTAATTCCTTATTGAAGGGACCCATCTCTTTTTGGTGATTTTATGTCACCTATCGCACTTCCAATGACTGGTGAAATTTGGAAGTGACCTTAGTGTCATTATGAAAACACGATACCTTGCCTACTAATACTGCAAACAAGGCTGTATTAAATGTACTGTTCATCTGTTTCATCTCTGATACATGTAATAATTTCTGTGTGATTTTTTCAGGTTTACAAACTATTAGTAGCACACTTTCCCCAGCCAATAAGTCAGGTAACCCAGCCCACCCTCACAAGCATATTAAGAGTAATTAAAGCTAAAGGGTGTTTACAGATATGTGCTTACTAGTATTTCTGATACCAGGGCTAAGAATAATTTGCGTATGAGATAGGATCCAGTGCTCAAGTTTGGGCCTGTAGAGCACATGACTTTTTGCCTTTAGTTTTGAAAGCAGGGATTGCTTTCTGGGGTACTGGGATTACTTTCACAGAAGCTGGGAGGTTTCTTGAAAGTAAAAAAGCCACCTGTCTGCCAATGCCCAGCTTCTTTTCAAGACAGAAGTCCTGAGCTTGCCACTCAGTTTTTGGCATAGCCTTCTCTTCCTCAAAAAGAGGAAGAGAACAGCTTCTGCAGAATAGCTGTATCAAGTCATTGAAGTACCTGCTTACAGATCACTGTGCCTTCTGCAAGGTACCTGACCTCGCAAAGGCATGTCTGCAATAGTTGAAAACAGTGGCCAATTCACCTGAGTAGAAGGATATAGAGCAGAAGACTCTACCGCAGTAAGCTTCTGGCACTAATAAAGAGCTTTCTGAAAGTCTGGAACGTTATTCTTTCCCCCTTGCTTTTCACTTAGATCACAGCTTGGGCTTTTCTAGCAGTGGCTAGGAGCCAAATTCCCTAAAACTGCTAGAAAGGCAGTTCTCATACTATTTACAGCATAACCGGAAGYCAGAATTAGCAGATATCTCATGTGTAAGCTCATTCTCATGAGATTTCTGGTCCAACTTTGCACACTGGAGGAGATAGAAGTGTTATGGCAGGACCGTGTTAAGCTCCATACAAATATTACATGCCCAGACCAGTGTATTGCTTTAAACTGAAATATTTTAATAAAAGGTGTGCCAGCACCCAAGAAATAGAAGTGAGGGAGTTCCCTAACAACTAGGTTATCTCATGTTCTGGCGGGGAGAGCCTTTCAAAACCACTTGGTTATGTACTACACACAGATGGGGCCAGAAAACAAGATGTTTACTGACTGCTTTTGGTGAGGCGGTCCTTTTCCAGGAGATAGGAGATGTGGTTTTGATTTCTCCCACTTTTTCCCAAACAGACCTCTTCCTTTCTCTGTATGAATATTTAATTATTGGGCTACGAGGAACAAAGACGACACATCCCAGAATGGTCAGTCCATTGGGCTTCTCCGGTGTGCCAGCTTTTCTGAGGATCCCTCTGGTTTGGACTCAGAAGTGAAGCAAGTTGGGGTGAGAAGCCCACCCCAGGAAGGAGAACAGGCATGCTGACAGCTTCAGGATGTGGGGGTTTGCTGCATGCCCCCCACTACAAAAACTTCAGTGCCAAGGGAACTTCAACCAAGCAATGCACCTGGAGAGCTAAGGTGCAGTAAGAATGAGTATTTCAGAGTCTCAGGGTGCCCAGCGTTGGACTTGAGGACCAAATAAACACATTTTATGGTTTTGGACCAAGGTGTGCTTCCCTTTTCCGGTTTCTGGGTTTGCAGATCAGTGTCTGCATTTTGTCCCGATTTATTTTCAGGTAGCAAAAGTGAATACCACACAATTATTCTAGGTGAACTCCCAATCTAAATTATCACTTTCTTTAATCTGAAAACACAAGATAAACCTAAATTCATAAGAGCTTCTTCTTGCTAAATAGATACTTATTTGATGATTCAGCAACACTTAAGGTTCTCACATCAAACTTCAAAGCAATTTGAAATGATGAGTTATGAACTAAAATGGTGTGGAAAAGTTAAGAGACACAGAGAACTTCATGGGCCTTCCTCAACAGCAGCAGCAGGACTTCCATTTATTTCAGTGTGTTTAGACCTAACTTTTAAATTGTGTTCAATGAAGAGGGCTTTTCTGTTACTGTTTTTGTTAGAAAGGAAGATCTGTTTCTATGCGTACTAGAGGGAAGGACAAAATTCTTTTTTTTTTAAATACATGTTTAAAAGCAGGATCAAACCTCTATTTATTTATACACCAATTAAAAAGTTCCATCCTTCCAGCTGGGAAAATGCTGTCAGACCAAATTTGTTACGTACTGTACATTTTATTTTTGGAGCAGAGAGCTAACAGTAAGTTGAGAGATTTTTTTCCCAGCAGAAAAGATATAGCAAATGTTTTTAGACATTCCTGGAATTAGATCAAGTTTTGAACTGGAGGCAAAATAAAGTGGCTCACATCATAAAAAAAAAAAAGAAAAAAGAAAAAAGAAAAGCAAAACCTGTGCAATTATATTAGGTACACTAATATTAACAGCAATTATTGACACTGTTATTTATTGACCGATACCTATCTCAATTGGCATTCGTGAGGTAAGACTGATTTACCTCTATCTGAGAGACAGATCTCTGTGTTTTCAGGAAAAACGTGGCAATTTTTCAGCAAATTCTCATTCACTGTTCCCAGCACATCAGTTTCCATTCTGCATCTCCCTCATGCTTGGTCTTCATAGTGATCAGAACTTTTTATGGACAAGCTTTTCTGTTGCAGGGTAAATTCTAAGCAAATGCTGCAGAATAGTTCCGTGAACGGGTTGGAATGCACATTTGTGATTTGCTTTAGAAACCTAACTGCAGAATTTACATTCCTCAGGGAACGGGAACGTTAGCTCTGATGACATTTTTCCAGTAAACCATCTTGAAGTTCAAATATTTGCAGCAAGATGTTTCTGTTGACCATTGGGGTATGTGTATGGATCACAACACTGATACAAATAAATTTTAAATAAGTCAATGAGACAATTTCTAGAGCTAGTCAGGAAACAAGGATTCCATTCCACACCTAAGACAAAATTGACACCATTGAGAAAAGCACTTTACATATCAGTGAAACTGATAAATAAATAATAAATAATAAACTAATAAAACGTATTTTCCCAACAGAAGCTGAAACTCAGCAAAAATATATGATCACCATTTGCAAGTCAAAGGAATGAAGGTTCATCAATTAAATTACTTCTTTTACCTCAGTTAATCTTACTGGACATAACACTCAAATCATGTTTTTTGAATCACATTCTGGAAGGAGTTTTCTCAATCTGAAATAGCTGTCTGACAGGTGTCTTTTGAGCTCGGGACATGAAGAGAAATGGGGTAGCTAAAGAAAGTATTTTTACAGTATGTCCCTTTGAACTGTATAAATGCAGTTATTTATAAAAAGGAAAAAAGAAATGGTAAAAGCAGCTTGATCTAGAAACTCCACAAACTTTTTGTACCCTGGGATCAACTCAGCACCAAAAGGGATATGGCAGCAAGGGCATCACATGGTGTGGGAGTACCTGATGCATGAGCAAGTGCTCAGAGGGAGGAATGCCCAAAGCTTTTTATAACACCTACAGTAAACCCATGTAAACTCATGCCTCTGGCTAGTACTTCATTAAACTTGATACATTGGACCACAATATAAAGAGCTTGATGTAGTAAAATTCTGAGGAACTGCCATATTGCTAGTTGGGAAATGTTAGGACTAGTGCAACTTGACAAAAATAAGAGCACCTTTCATTTTCCTCAATGATGTTGAGAAGTGAAAACTTTCAGCCAAAGGAGAGACAGCAGAACTCTTCAAAAGCAACTTGTGCTCAATCAAAAACAAGTTCTGAAGGAAGATTTCTGACATGCAACCAGCTCATGTATTTGTGTGTATTACGTCTGTGCTAGTAACACAGCTTAAATGCAATGTGTTCATTCTGCTCCCCCCGCCCAATAAAATCGCCAGTGCACCTTCAGAATTACATTGGTATGAAAGCAAAATCCAGCCTCACAGATGTGGTCTGTCTGCACATTCTCACTGTGCAGGAGACGGTATTACTCCACCCCCAGGACTTTAGCAGGTTAGCAAAAAGAAGGCAATACCCCTGAGAATGTCTTTATTATGAAAAATGTTAAATCTTGTCTAGTTTTTATTATTYCCAAAGCAAAAGCAGGTCATCCTTTCTTTTTAATGCAAGAAGCATTTTTTAATTCAAAAACTTCTTACAAAATTACATGTTTGGGATTCTAAACTTCTATAAAATTTCAGCTTTTCCCAGATGGAGACAGGAAAATATCCTCCTCAAAAAAGAGAGCTTTGGAAAGCTGTAAACATCTGAAAGCAACATGTTTTAACAGATCACTGCAGTTCTTAATGACAGAAGACCCAAAAGATGCTTGCTACACTCAGGATGAAAAAACAATCCCATCTCAGTTCAGTATGCCAGACTTTTTTTCTTTTTTTAAATCTCCACAGGTTGCTTGCTTTGGCAACCTGAGAAAGGCTTTATAGCACACATATCCTGGCCCCTGCTATTTTTTTCCAAAATCTTAAATTTCTTTTGTAGGAAGCATGAGCTGCTGGTGTCAGGAGGAGGAAGAGGAGCAGGTCCGCTTGGGTTCTGTCCATGTCACTTGGTCTCTAAGGTTCTAGTCAGTTTTTTTTTATATTGTCTTGTTTTGTCAGTGCCAGACATCTCGGTTTACCAATGTGGTTCGTAACTAACCAAATACCCTTGTGTTGGATCACCGGGACTGTGTAAAAAAAAAAAAAAATGCTGGAAAACTTGCTCATTAACCTCTCTCAAAGTCTAGCATTTGTCTGGGTGGGAGCTCAACTCTGCTGCTTTGCAATAGGAGAGAGAAGAATTTATTGTTTGTGATCTGATATCTCATAAGTACCGCTCGAAAGGAGGTAGTGGAAATTTTTTGCTGAAATATCCGAGCCTGCTAATGTGTTGATCCTGCACTGAGTTGTGCTCTCCCCCTGCCATCTGTTGGGTGAGGAGTCAGAGCACCGTAAGAGTTCTTCGTTTCAGCCTGCCAGATCGAAAGACACTTTTATCTGGGAGAAATGTGCCCTCAGGGGGAAACACTAAGAGATAAGCCTTCTGCTAAGACTGTGCTTGCTCACATGCTGGCATTGCGGACAACGTTCAGGGGCGCTGGAGAAAAGTGGGATTAGAGTAAAACTGCTGACACGTGTTTGAATGAGATGTATACAAGACTGTTGGTCAAATAACATGTTGCCTAAATTTGCATCTATTCCAGGTGCATGCCATGATCGGTCTCCACAGGGGGTAGGGGCGAGCCAAAGGGAAGCAGATCACAAGAGTTCGCTTTTGATATCCACGGATTTGGTTGCACAGCCACACATGAGCATGACCTTAGGCTACCATATGGACGGGGTATCTCTATGAGGTAGATTCATCTTCACAGCCTGGGTGAGCAAACGGAGCACCGGGAAAGGATGCCAGCGCAGGAAGCCAAAGGCTTGCTTAACCGAGAGTGTCTACAGGGGTGGCTGCTTCCATCATACAGCCTCAGCCTGAAAGGACAAATTTTGGGCAAGGACAGCTATTGCTAGAACTGTAGCAAAGCTGGTTGAGAGCCAGAGTGGGTTCCTTGCGTCTGTCCCACCATTTCCAATGCAGGTTTGTAGAATGTAGTAGTATAACAGTGTTACCTCTGCACCCATCCAGCTGCTTGCTAGGCCCCAGTGCACACCCCCAGGGTTCGGCTGCCTGTGCCCAAGGCCAGCTCAGCTGTGGTGCAGCTGTGTGACCTTGGATCTGACTGCTGCGAAAAAGCTGTGTGCGAAAGAGCTGGGAGAAGCCTCACTGGGAGACTCTCCTCTTCGCTTGGGAGCTGCCTTTAAGATCAGGCCTGCAGTCTTGGTCCTTGCGTGAGCTACATAGCAGCTGTGCCTGTGCCTGGCCATGCATCTCACTGATCTGGACCTTGACTCCACACCTGGGTCCTGCCTCATTTCTCCAGACTTGTCTGGCCATCATTGATCTGCTGGCTGCTCCTGTTCACCTGCATTTGGGTCCTGTGACCCTTCATGTACAGGTGCTGCAGGACTGCAGCCTGGTTGGTGACACACCGCCCTGCCCTCCCTGTGGTCACCATCAGCTCCCAGAACACCTTCCCGTGGGGAGCAGTCCTCTCCTGCTGCTCCCTGACACCCTTAAGCTCCCTGCTGTAGCCGCCTGCTTCACCGCACCAGCAGATGGCAGGGACTCAGGACAAAGAATAGCTAAGCCAGGTTTATTTTTCACTGGTTTAAATCCACTGGATTTAGGGACCTGTTTCTGATGCATGGTAACCAGAAGAGAACCACTGTATGTACATCAAGGGTGGGAAAGGCTTGCTCATTTGTTTTCGCTATCAGTCAAGTATTGTTCCCTGCAGTGTATTCTCCAGAGATGTGTCCTGCTCATCTTCACATGACCGAGGGACTGGAAATTTCATCATTTCCTAGGAAGACTATCATACAGCCTAAAAAAATCTTAGCATTAGGAAATACTAAGAAAGAAAACATCTTCTGGGGAAAAAAGAATGTAATCAGAAGCCTGTGAATTGAGCTGCTGACCCAGTAACAGTTTCTGTGTTAAGCTGGGCGATGTTTGTTAACTTTGTGACCCATGGACCACTGGAAGTGTGGCCCACAAAAATCCCAGAGAAACGAACCAACATGTTCCAGGGACCAGCAGAAGAGCCCAGCTCTCCCATTGCCAAACGCACAAGGACCACCGAAAGCCGTAGGAACTAGGATATCTGACTTGACATGTCTGTACGTTCCCATCCCTTTGAAGACTCAACATGGGCTCCTAAGCAGCTTGGGGACCTCCACAGATCTACCTGTTGCCTCGTGGTTTGTTGCAATTGTGGCAAAGGTGTATTTCGGGCAAGATTTCATGGATGTAAAGACAGTTTGCTGTTTAGGGAGAACTATCTTCGTACAGTTCATGAAGACCTGATCTTCAATGAATTTTTCTGTGGTTTGACCTGTATGAAAGGTTGCTGTAACAAAAAAATAAAGTCCCATGCAACCACTCGTTTTCTTCTTTCAGTGACCAACCCAACCTGACACTGTTGTCCTCTAATCTCCTTCCCGTTTTAAGGCTATACACTTATTATCTCCTATTAGCACAGTATTTTTTAAGCATTTTTGCTGAAAGAAGGAGAGAGAAGAGAGCTTTCTTTTAAAGGCAATGCAGTGCCTGCCTGGAAGCCCCTTGCCCAGTCCCTGTCCAAGCGTTGGAGRGTATGTTTCTTTAAGGCTGGTTATGTGTTCATGTAACAGGGCAAGTGCATATGTGAAACAAGCTTTTGCTGAAGCTTTAAGTCTGCGGGGGAATTTTCTAATGATCGTTTTTAGTTAATAGGCACAAGTTGTTAGCCTGAGCTGGGAAAGCCTTTTTTTGTGTGTGCCAATTCCACCCCCTCTTTTTTTTTTTTTTTTTTTGTCATGGATTTAGTTCCCACAGCTAATGCACCTAATAATGAGACTGGGCAAGCGAATGCCAGCGTAATGATATGGAGCTTGTTTGGCCCTGACAAAGAACACAGAGAGCGGCTGGATGGCCTAAACGACAGGCCAAGGGCTCTATTCATCCCAAATGATCTCTCGCCTTGCATGCCACCGAATCCCACAGAAGGAAGGCTGCACGGCCAGGCTGCACCTCAGGATAGGAGAGGTGTCCAGCGGGGACTCGGCTGTGCCCCACAATGCCCCCTGAGCCCCTGTCGTGGGGCTTTTAACTAAATGGGGGTTGAAACAGAGAAACAATCAAGGGTTAAGCCCTTGACTGAATATTTTAATCACTGTTTCCTAACACACATACACACCAACCAGTTACAGAGAGGGAAAACATCCTTCAAAACTTACCAGACAGGTTACAAGGACCTTGCTCAGCCCCAGCTCCCCCAGCTTCGGTGGAAAGTGGGGGGTGGTATTCTGTCTTTTTAACTAGCATTTTCACTTCAGTGGTTTTTCTCTCCCCTTCCCCTCCTTTTTCAGGCTGAGTTAATAAACACCTAGCAACTTACTCCGTGGTGTCTGTGTGCAAACAGCTCCCACAGAGCCAGTGAAAACTACTCCTACAAGAAGTGGATTAGAGCCTTTTCCACCTCGGCCTCCCAGAGCACTCCACAAAGGAAGGTGGTGTTCTGGCGTATGGTCCGTTTCACGGATCAGACCACCCCAAATCCCTTCCCATGGTTCATGTCCCACCAGTTCAGTCACTGATGGGACATGGAACAAGCCTCCTAACTCCCAGCTGTCCTCTATTTCTATGGCTTGGCTTCAGTTTTGCATTCGCCGCAGCCCACCAAATCCTCCTCAACTCAAGGAGCTCCGAGCGTGCGAGAAGAGCAGGTTAAAATCAGTGTGGGCATGAAAGACATTGGGGTGGGGTAGGGCTGGTAGCAGACAAAAGCTTAGTTGTGTCCTAGAAGACCCCTTTAGGACTCCTTTTCTTTAACTGGGATCAAAACAGAGGAAATTATTATGGGCTAAGCCTTGAGGTGATAATCAGAAATATTTTGTAGTACATAAAATATTTTCTAAATGGTACATTTTCCCATAGATAACATTTTTTTCTGAAAAAATTTCTTCTTCCAGAAAAATTGCCTGATATTTTAAGAAAAAAGAAGAAAAAACCAAAATTTGTTTCATCATCTGTAGATCTTCTTCCAAGAAGGAGAATTAACAGAAAAAAGTCCATCTAATACTCTCATTTTTGTTCTATCAACATTTTTTGTAGGAGCAAGCAACATCTTTTTTAAGTAGCTCTATGGATAAGTAATTTGAGAGAAACCATTTACTTCAACGTATTTTTCTGCTTACAGAATATTTCCCAGCAAATGGTCATATTCTCCAGACTGCACAAAAATATTCAGCACTGAGGAGATTTTTGAATAATTTACATACTATTGCATTATTTTAAACAGATTTCTCTCTTTGCTAGAGGAAGTAAGTTGCTTTGATGTAATCGGTCAGCTGAGTCTATGGCATATGTTTCTTGTCCCCAGCTGGATGACCATGTTTCCCCTATAAACATAAATGTTCATATGTGGAAATAGTGACCTATCCAAGGTTGAAATCTGTATAGACTGGTTGTTTGTGACAAATAAACTTAACTGTGTGAATGCTCACAGAAAGCTGAAATGAGTGGAATATTAGTACGGCTGAAGCAAATTCTTGTACAGATTTTAATGAATGCTCATGGAGAAATGTTTGCAGAACCAGTTCGATGTGAAAGTATCCTGTGAGATGCTTCTATGTACAATCAGCACTTGACACATTGACAGGACCTCCGTAAAACTGCCTTGCACACTGATTATTATTTTGTTATCAGGCACAGGATAAATGCCATTACACGGGCACATTAGGTTCTTTGCTTCTCTGTGAAGAAAAATACTAATTCAAGCATTGCCTGTGGTTATGACAGGCAGGTAGATTGCACATGAGGTTATGGATTCTGCTTTGCTACTACATGCTCTAGAAGGAAGCTCTCAAGAAACAATAGTCTGGGTTAGAGGTAGTATTTGAGGTGTAGCATTATTATTTTTTTAATCAGAGCCTTTTACAGTACAGTATAAAAACCCCTATTAGCATTTTCTTTTCAGATGCTTTTCTGCACCACAGCTGCTATGACTCTGCAGTCAGGAAAGCAGAACTGGTGTGACTKCAATTCAGGAAAGAAGTTGAAAAGAGAGAAAAAAAAAAAAAAATAAGGCTTTCTAAGACAGCTAGAAGAAAGCATGCCAATTAAATTTTTAAAGAGAGACAGAGGGTGGGAAGAAAAAAAGAGCTAAAAAGCTGGAGGAACCTGGGGAAATTTGGGGAGGGGAGAGGGGAAGGAGCACAAGAGAACCATAGAAATGAGAAATGGGATGAAGGACGAAGTGAGGCAAGTTAAGGCACTGTACAGCAGCAGCGCACATATTGAACCCAATTACTGAGGGAGAAGAGGGAAAGGAGGACCAGAAGAAGACATATGATGAACCAAGGAAAGAAAAGTCCATGCAAGGAAAGAAGGGAATCCACACAGAAACAAGACAGAAAGCAAAGAGGAACGTGACCAGGACAAGAATACTTTTTTAGAGCAGTGCTGTCTTACTGAGCAGGGAGGCAGGGAGTAAGTGAGAACTGATACGCAATTTATGTTAATAACGCAGTGGGTTCCCTGCCTGTGCTCAGCCTATGTACTTCATTGCGAATTTAAGTGATCAGGAGTCATTTAAGATGCATTTCTTGGATTTGGTAGCATGCTTCTGAAAAGGCAGTCTAATATTAAGAGCATTTTACTGAAATGAACACCAGAAGACTCATCCTTCATCATAATCATGTTAGAGTGAATACTATGGCATATCCCAAGAACACACCAATGTTAATATTATTTCAGAAAATCCTAAATAATTTGCTACAACCTATTARGCTAGTACAATGAAGAAACATAGCTCATTATCTCCTTAGGACAAGCCTCATGTATCATTCAGCACAGTTAGATGCTTAACTTTACTCACAAATAGTTTAATCAAAGATGATGTGATTTCTTGTGCCCATAAGGTTAAGCACATACTGACAGCTTTGCCAAGTCAGAACTTAGACTTCCTGCTACCCAATCAGCCACTTTCCATTAAAACCTTCAGAACTGCAGATTAACTCTCAGGCATTAAATGATGGATCACATACAAATACTCATTTTCCTAACTATATGCTATTACTTCTGTAAGAAATTCTCGGAAGTTAGGGCTGATAAAAATAAGGCTGGAAGCTTACTGATGTTGGCAAGCTTCACAGTTGTGCTCAAAGCTAGGGAAGGATGGAGCTTTGTTTCATCTTCTGGTGATTAAGGAGCAATATCAGAAGCAAGAGAATAAATACATCACAGGAACCATCCCCCACAAACACACACCTTTACAACTGCTGAATTATAATACGAAGTCCCATTTTCAAAATTCTCTAACTTGCTAAAGATTTTAAATTCTAATAAAAGTCAAAGAGATTTGGACCTTTCCCTCCACTTTCTTTTCAGGAATATAGTTGATGTCTAGAAATTCTGTCCTCTGTGTATACCATATATTTTACTCAATCATTACCCTGGTATTATAAAGGAACTTGATACTAAGCCTGAATTTTAAGCTAAATTTTTCAGGTGTGTAGGTGCTTAAAACCAAAGATGGACATTAATAGGATTTATAAAACCCTGTCAAGGATAGACCATCAAAAATTATATTCCTTCCCCTCAAAAGGACCCAAAGCCAAACACATGAAGAAGTGCGTGCAGATGTACTTGTGCACACAGCCAAATACTTGGTTTGTTTGTGGCAGAAGAACTTTGACTGCTCTTCCTACCCTGGCAACCATAAATTCAGGTTTCCCAAGAGAGGTGGCCCGTAGTCACACATGTACAGATACAATCTGAGAATTTTCCCTCTTTGAGGAAAACTTTGAAATACTTCATACAAGTTCCTGTGCTTTCTAAGGATTTCACAGTAGCTCAGACACCCTTTACAGAACAGCAAAACAGTAAAAGAAAATCAACAATAATCTGATTATAGTGTCACACATTTTGAGAAGGGATGAGAACACCAGTCCATCTAAGCTGGTCCTACTACAAGCCTCAAAATTTCACTCATCCCTTAACCCTGACTTGTCAGAGAAGCACCAATGCCTTTGAACACAACGCCCCAACACCACACGTGAATCTCCAAGAAACCACAAGTTTTTATAAGCAGCACCTTGTTTTGATCTAGCACTTCTCATCCAGAACTCAACTTCTACCAGTAAGTTGAGTGGTGCCTTCTCCAGTGCATGGACAGGAAAGCAGAGGGATAGGAAGGCACACAGCCTGATTAGCCCAAGAATGATACTAAGCTCCTGTCCTCCTCTTTCTGCAATCTTCTTACGCTCTGATATATATATATGGAGTATAGATACATGATCCATTTGACTTCTGTGGCACCAGAAAATCTGAAAGACTTTTTTTTTACCTGTCTCCTACGTTCACTGTCCCTTTTCTTCCTCTCTTAATTCTCCTCTGACTTTATACATTTTTACCATTGTAATACAAGTTAAGGATTTGTGTTAAAAGACCTGCATAAGCAGCCCCGTGACTGCAGATATCAGCTAGACCTTCACATGTTGTAAATTAGTATGTATCTGCTAACTATTAGGACAGTTTGAACAATCTGAAGATCCTGTTGACTTACCACCAAGTTCCTTTGCAGTAGGAGGATAATAATTATTGAGTATAATATGTGGTATGCATGGAGCACAGAATTTCCAGGCATTAATGTTTCTTGGAGGATGCTGAAGCACTCGAATGAAAATGAGTCATTACCTTACAACAGTATTAGGGAAAGAGCTACTTCTGTTGGTTTGAGGTTTGTTAAACTAAAGCACATGTTGAATGGAAGCAGTAGCTCTGAAGGGGACGTCTCAAACATAGCTAGAATCACAGCATGGCCATGTAAATGATTTGCACACTGGTACCAAGAATAAATATTTATTAAGCCTTCCTTAAAAAATGTAACAATTGTTTTGCTTATCACTATTGTAGATTGCAGGATGTCGTGTATAAACATTTACATTTTCTCATTGTTCCCACCAGTGAGCATTTGAATTTCACTGTAAACAATGGCTTTGCATTTGGTGGGGAACCTCAAGTTTCACATCCCACCAGTGGCGGTAGGCACAGCCATTCACATTGCAAACTTGGGTGCAGGGACCCAGCCCACAGGCAATCTCATGGCTCAGGTGAGGAACCTCTCCAAGGAAAGGTGTATCCAGGTGGGGTGGGGGTCAGCCTGCAAGACTTTGCTCATTGCATATTCATTGCAATGCTCGTTGCAATCCTGTGTGTACCACAGGGATGTGACACCGTACAGCCCCTCACAGAGTAACTCCTGGCAGAGTAGCGGTGCTGTAACGCTATTTAAAGCAGCCATTGAGAAAGACAGGATTCAAGTTGTGCTGCCTACAAATGACATTTCTGGGGCTCCCTCAGATTTCCCACCCAGTTTAACCACATCCTGGGATCGCAAGAAGGGAAAGGGAGGCGGCTTCTGTGCTCCCTGTGCCTGTCTCAGGGAGCCTCTGAGTTACAGCTGCTCTGGACACCTCTCCTTTAGCCAGAGAAAAAATCTTAGGAACAGACTCTCGAAGGTATGTGGGCACTTAAAGGCACAGCCAAACACCCACGGGATTTTTCAAGAACACCTCAGCTGCCTCGGCGCTTTCAGAAAACCTTCCTAGTGCCTATCTGCATCTTTAGGCGCCTACATGCCTTTGAAAAGTTGGCCTTTAGCCCCTTATCCTTATAAAAGTATTTCCCCTGGAATGAATGACTGGCAATTAGTTTAAGAACGAGGCGCTCCCTTTTAAATCCAGTACAAATAGCTGGAGTAGATAAATCACCTCAAGACCAGTGACTCCAGATAGACATTTTGCCAAAGTAGCTCATAAGAATATAATTTTTAAGCTGCCTGACTATGTTAATGCATGGATAAAGTGTTTAAATCCTGTTACAGAAGGATTTTAAATATAGTTCTCACTTAGCAACTGTTTTCCAAAATTAAGGTACTAATGTCAGAATTAAGGAGTGTTAAAAAGAGGTTTCCTGAACACTGATTTCCACAATGGTTTACTGAGTTGCAGAAGTGAATGAGCAATTAGGTATTTTAAATAATAAAAATCTGATAATATAGAAAAAAATGGACACAAGATCCATTAACTAGCTGGGGCAAGGAAGAAACTTCCTTCACAAGCACAGTGGTGCATTGTAATGTATGTTACCAACTCCTTTCAAAGATATCAAACTAGACAGACACCTGATCAGATACAATGCGATAATCCCCACAGAGATGTTTTTCACATGTACTTGAGTAGTATCTGTGTGTTCTCTTTGCATACTGAGCTGCTGTAATTCTCCAAAGCAATTAGGTTTTGAAGTCCAGAGACCTTTCCACATGCTACAAGTTTCGTGCAGCTGAATGAACAGCCTAGAGTTCGTACTAGACTTTTAATCCCTTTTGGTGTTATGAGAAGAACAGCAGACAGTTCATAAGCCAGGCAGGGAAAAGGTAAATGCATCTTCACTAAGTGATCATCTTTACAACCACATCAGAATATAGTAATTATTTCCTGCCAGAAATATGCAAAGAAATGGAAAATCACTTCTCAGAAATTGTCATTATGTTTTTGGACTGGAAGTTATAACAAACACACAAAGAGAAAGCAAATATATTGTACMCTTTCTGTGTCAGCTCTATATCCAAGGCAGCGTTTACTCCTTTTTTATATCAGGGCAATGATGCTTTTCCTGCACATCTGGGAGGGAAGAGAGGGGATATCATGCTTTCCTTTCCCCGACATTTAGTAAGAAGCTGTAGTGGAGCAAATGAACACAAAAGGGGCAAGGAGGCACCTGGACCTCCTGAGCGTGACTGACTCTTTTTGAAGATGGATGTCTAAGGCATGAATACGCTTCTTAGTATATGCTTAGTCTAGGTTATGCACTTCTCTTTCTCAATAGCTCAAGTTAGGTGATGAAGTGGAGAACTTTGCAAACAAGCAGGACAGCATGATGTGAAGAATTCACCATGGCAATGCCCATATTTCTCAAAGTACATCTCACATCATGGACCACATGTGCTGGGTTTGACTACTACAGGCACATTGATATCCTATGGATTCTTAAAAGATGCTCTAACGCAGGCACAAGCAAGTTCACCTGCAAAACAGACAAAAGAAAGAACAAGATGAGTCCAGTCTGGCTTTGTGATTGCTTGTGCCAAGTTCTCCAAAACAGAAGAAAACCAGTAGCAGAGAAGAAGTAAATCAATTAAGGATGGCTAATTTGAACAACAGTTCCCTGGACATCGTAGCAGTGGTATCCATTAAGACAAAGATTGTCCCTCCTTTGATTAGCAAGTCATTGTTTTACTTAACCAATCCCATTTCCTACAATTTTCAGCCGACACACTGTTCCTGAACAATTTCATTCACATAGTCAATAGCCACGTTCTCATGGAGTGGCTACAGTTGGCCATCTATAGCATTTGGGATAACTTCCATGCTGTAACTAGGTAACTGGGAATATAAATGGCAAAATCCATTTAGAGGCTTCCGGACAAATAGTTGTTTGTGCTAAGAAACGAGAAAATCTGTGATTCACACCGACATTGCAAAGTCCTTTGAATTAGCAAATGTTTCCCCAGCCAGAAATCATATGTATTTTCAAAAGGTATTTCTGAATCAATTGGTGTTATACCAGTTCTGGCTCACAGGTATGTAAAGGCAAAAAAGACCCATATGTGTCAACAAGTTAATTCTGATGAAGAGGTGGAGGAATACAGAAGGTATTGAAATACACTCAATACACTAAACTATCTTGCTATTTTTGTGACCTATCATTACCTCCCACCCAAACACCCATTCCTCTTGTGCATTCAGTGCATCTTTTCTTAAAGTTTGTAAGATCTGAGAAACAGTATGTGCCAGCTGTGTAGAGCAGACCCTGACCTGGGTGAGATCCCTTGGCATTTCTCCAGTACAAACATTATTAATAACAATAGCAATAAAAATACCAAAGTTTGCATCTCTCTTTATTAATGCTTATTGTCAAAGATTCCCAACAACCACCAGTTATAGGAAAAAACCTTCCAGCTAATTCAGGCATTCACAGATGACTAAYTGCTAGGGAGGAATGAAATGCATTAAGAAATGAGGACAAGGAGGAGGAAAGTTATTATTGAGTTAAAATGAGCAACAATGAACTCCTTTTCAAAATGTATCATCAGCTCCAGAAGATGGACAATAAGACAGAGTTCTCTGTAAAGGAATGAATATCCCATGAGTATAAACTGTTGGTAAACAGCAGGAAAGACAGCTCCTGGCACTTGTGAAAATGTATAAAACATCTGGTGCTGGCGATAGGCATACCAAACTTCAGCTGACATACAGTGCATAATGACACCATGGACGTCAGATGGCAAGTAGTCTGACGAAATTACAAAATTAGTGTGGATGAGAGGGTGTTGGAGATATATTTGGATTTTGGTCCATCATGTGTTTGTCTATTGAAATAAAAGAAAATAATCAAAAGTTCATCAAGTTTGCTGGAAATTGAACAGTCTTGCTCAGACAGAAAACCCGCTGAAACCCACTGAGATTGTGTTTACCTTGCTATAATTGTAAACCTTTTGGCTGTAAAAACCTGATGCTGATTTACATCTTCTGAGGTACTAGCTCCATTTCTAGAAAGAGTTCAAAAAAAAAAAAAAAGAAAAATACTGAGCGTGGGAGAAGTCTAATGGGTTGATTTGGATTTGGTTACATTTCAGGAGTGCCCAAGGCAGGAGAGGAGCAAAAAAATGCTGTAGTATGAATTGTGAGTCTCTCCACATTAGGAGAAGAAGGGATGAATAACTGAGGAGAGAGGGAAATAGCCAAAAGAGACAGTGCCATTAAAAACAGAGATAGGAAATAAAATAACTTGGTTTGGAAACACATTTTCTTTAGTTAAGAACTTTCCATGTTTTACTTTGACTGATTACATTACTGGGCAAAATAGTTTGGGGTACTTAGAAAAAAAGAGATGATGGGAAACCAACATGAAGAAAAAGACCTTGGGAGAAGGAAAGAGAGAGACACGARAACAAGAGATGTTGCGGAGAAGAGTTGTGACAGTAAACTTCTCTTTACTCAACCATGACTGTAATGAGATCCAATGGCTGGAACAGAAGCAAGGACAGCTTAACAAATAAGGCATAATATCAAGGCTAATAATGGCAACCACCCGCCAAGGGAACTGGTAGAGACTCCAACATCATAAGCATTTAAGTCAAGACTGGATGTTTTTCTAAGAGCTTTGCTTTCAGTTGTCTGAAGTGTGTGGGCTTTCTGCAGAACAGAAGAAAGCTCTAAAGCCTGCACCATACAGATGATCACAATGCTCTTTTCTGGCCTTATACCATTACCACAAGACTTTTAGCCCTGTTACTGCGAACGGCATCCTCAGGTGGATCCCTCACAGTGGCCAGTCACACCTCCCAGACCCATTCACTGGCTGCTGAAAGCTCTTTTGAAGTAACCGAAACCCAGGAGGTCTCCCAGAGAAGACCTCATGTGAGAAGAATACTTCATGGTGGGTGCAGAGTACACAGAGGCAAGGGCTGAAAGACACCATGATGAATTCCCAGCTCCTCAGTCGCTGGCACAGCTTCCAGCTCCTTGCAGTGGCACTGGGACTCTACCTTTTGAAATAACTGCAATTTGAGCAATTATGACTGTCTTTCCAGAAAGTTGTAAGGCTTCTCAAAAGAGCACTCCTCTCCATTTCTCAAGTTGTGGACAAGATTTTCTTCCTATTACTAGAGCTATTCAGCACAGCTCCATAGAAACACATGGGGCAACACTGGTGTAAAGCAAGTGAGAGAGAAAACAGGCCTCTTACATTCAGTCTTCCCCACTCAGAAAATAGGACAGCAGCAGAGACTCAGCGTAAAGATGTGGTGTGTGCAGTGGCRGCCCCAAGCCACAGAGTCTGGTTATAGGTGCATGCTTCAACGTAGAACAAACCACGGTTGAAGAAGTTTTATGTTGGAAATGTGCGTCAACCTCATACCAAGACAACCTTCTGTGAAACCCAGATATAGATTTGAACTTACTGCTCCTCCAAAGCATAGGTATGTTCAGTGAGCTCCGCATTTCATTTTGGTATCATTTTCTAGTTACCTAGCACTGAAAAGGAGTATATGTTTATGTAAATGCCTTGGCTACTTCTCTGATCCTACCTCAGGAAAAAGTTTTCTTTTTTTTTTTTTTTTTTTTGTGTGAGAAGGTGTCTCCCCAGGCACACTCACATTCTTTAGGCATACTAGTTCTGTCCTTCCTCATCTGCCAGCAAGCAAATTTGGCTCCCACATTAACAGCTGCAGCATTTGTTCTTACCTTGTGATAGCCTTTTTACCAATTTAGCCCAAAGCATGACATTCCCTTTGCATTTGTACCGCACTTCTGGTCGCTTAAACACTATGGCCACCAGCAGAGCTAAGATCCAGAGCTCTGGGGACACAGCTGTCAGTCAGGCTGGGGAATAATGAGGGAAAGGCTTGCATCTGCATACGCTTCTCACACATAACAGTGCCGTGTAACAGATTTTCAGACCGGGAGGTTTCATTATGATCATCTAAGACTGCAGAATCCAGGCAATAATGTTGGTATTAAGGCCAGAGCTTCTGGCTGAGTTAGATCAAATAATTTACAGTAATCCGGGGAGGCAATGAAGACCCCCTCAGTGCTCCCCTGAGAAGCTGTGCCAACAGTTCATGCCCCTCCTTGTTAAAAATGTGCATCTTATTTCAGACGTGAGCTATCCGGGGAGCTTTACAACGACTGGATTTTGTTATGCTTTTGTCTACATAATTAAATGGTCCTCTCCAGCCGCAATTATACCCCCTCATGGAGGTGCTCTCAACCGTAACCAAATCACCACTTCACCTGCAGCGGGAGTTTCGCCACCCCAGATCACAGGCTGGCACTTCACCACACCTGTGACTGTAAGTATCACACCCAAAGCATCTTCTTCCTGGGCTTTTCCCTGCCCGCCAAACCTCCAGCTCTCCGGCAGCAGCAGACTGAACAGTGCCACGCTCCGGCCACCACGGTGGCTTAACGGGAAAAAGGCGCATGTGCGTGCGCGTGTGTGTGTGTGTGTGTCCATGGGATCTGCTGGTTAAATGTTTTCCTTTCCCAGGGGATATATTTGACATCAAGATAAAGGGGCAGCGTGGAAAACAAACTTACTTTTTCCCCCCCTCTCCTTGGAGTTTGGTATTGTAAAACAAGCTGCGCTAGCTGAGATTCTTTTTGAAAGCTCCTGGTTATCTTAGCAGCTGTAATATAAACCACAATCTCCTTGAAGTATCTCCCTGACACAGCTCCCTTCCTAATGGGGGGTGGAGGGGCACACACAGCATAGTATTCACAGGGAATAACATTTTTTTTTGTAAGTTCAGGCATTTTTTAAAGCTGGCTAATGCAATACCGTATGTTTTCTTTTGGAGCTCTGCTAAACCCTCTAGTTACATATGTGCAAAATGTGATAGCGTCCATCTCTCTGCACCTCATTAACAGTATCTCCCTTGCCTTTTGTTTCAGTCATGACGAACTACAGTGGGAAGTAAAAGGGGTGATGGTTATGAAGTGTGTGGGTGAAGGGCATAATCAGAGTGGTTCTGTGTGAGTGTTGCTTGTTTTGATGTTAAGGCTGTTCGAGGTGCCTCCTGCTGAACCATGTCCCATGCAAGCCAGCTCACGTCTGTGTGCTGCAGAGGAAACATTCCTGTAATTTTGACACCCTGCAAGGATGATGCCTGGAGTACAAGCACCTGTGTGTTAGGTAGACACAAGACTTTCAGCTGGTACCTCTTGTGGCTGCCCAAGGTGCTTTCCTTCTCTTGCAACCTCTGGCCTTTGAAGGCAAGGGACCTGGCCCCATGGGGAGGCCCAAAGAGGTGTTTGGGATGTCTGGCAGGCAGTGATCTCGACACCCGTGTTCCTTAACCCACTCCAGTTTTTTTCCTCCTTCTCAGTTTCCTCCTCTGTGGGTGTGAAAATGACTGGGGAAGAAAGAGGAAAGTGGAGGTGCCAGGCTGGAGAAGACATTGGCTCCCCCTTCTGCAGCTGATTTGCCACTACAAGCAGTAGCCAAAACCTTCCCCCTCCTCCAAAAGCCCCGGGCCCCCTGCCAGGCTGGGTACGATGTTCCCAGCCATGCAGCAGCRGAAGCCCTGCGCCAGGTCAAGCCGAAGGCACAGCAATAAAGAAGGAGCAGGTCATGGAAACCTGTTTCCATTATGGTGCTTGTAAATAGCCTTCCAGATTATCTTCTTGATTATCTTACACTACCTGTGCTGTTTCCATCTCTGAGGAGCTGAGCGCTTTTAAACCTTGCAGCAGCACTGCCGTGGCAGAAAGTACCTGCAGGGGCAGAGGGCCAGCAGGAACCCGGCTCAAGGGTTTCGGTGTCTCTGGCAGGGGTTTTCTCCCTCCTCTCAGGCAAGTTCATTCTTGACTTCCTAAGAGCACTAGATGAAGGAGAGGTGGCAGATCTGGAGACCACCCCTCAATCAAGTCCATCATTAGTTACCCTCTTAAAAGCTACCTCTGTCTTATCCCATCTTACTCTATAACCTGTACTTTAAGCTGTGTCCTACAGTTGAAACTCTTTTTCTCTGGAAAACAGATTTGTCACTCTTTCAACTCCTTCAAAGAAGGAAATAAATGAGTAATGCTTTCAAAGCTACCCGAGTAACTGTGGAGCTTGTATCCCATTGTTTTTCATGCTAAGCAATTCTGATTTTTTTTTTTTTTTTTTTAAAAACTTGGCCCAAAATCTGATTTCCCAAAATAATTAAGGTGGTTTGGAGCCACAAAGTCTAACTGTAAATTGAATTTGGTCTCATAAGTCACTTGCATGCTTTGGAAATGCTAACCTTGATGTGGCAGACACAGTGTAACTGGCAGCACTTGTTACAGGTTGTTGCTTTTTTTACCTAATTCAATGAGGGGACTAGAAGGCTCAAACAACACCAGATTAAAGCACCCCAGCTGAGCCAAGGTAGCTGGGTATGTGCATATGCTCTTACTCCCTGGCAAGTATGAGGTGAAAAGTGCTTAACTTCTGCCATTTTCTTCTGAGGTTTAACATAACCTGGTTTAACTCACGTTTGCCACAGGCTACGAGCATGCACGCAGCCACCACCATTAGACGACAACCATTAAATCATTAAGCAGCAGTAACTGCCATGCGTCTGTGCTCTTCCCTTCCAGTGTGGTCCTCAGGCTGGGTCCCTCTAGCCCTGCGAGACCCACCTACAGCGATCTGCTGGGACCTCTGTTTCCAGGCTCAGCCAATATATCACACATTGGCATGGATGCATTTCAGTAATGAAAAATAAAAATGCTTTTGTCTGCTCCTCACATCAGGGTGAATTTTTCATTTATTATGTGTAGCAATGGCTTATCTTTTTTCCTTTTCTTCAAGCACCCTGAGGCACTGTGATAAATGGAGATGTGCTGCATCAGTGACCCCACAGACCCCAGGAAAGGGGCAGCTCCTGCTGCAAAGAGTGGCCAGCCAGCACAGATGGGAGAGGTGAGGGTGGGGGAGATGGCACAGCCAAGAAAACAAAGAGGTGGCAGCAAAAAGACAAAAAGCTTCCCAGCTTCTTCTTGGTGTTCATTTTCGTCTTTCTCCAGTGGCACTGAGAAGATGGAAAGTCTAAGGAAAAGAGAGGGCAGCAAGGGCTGAAAAAGAGCATAGCGGGAAAAACTTCAGGAAGGGGACAGGGGACATCACCAGCTTCCCTCCTTCTCTGCCTCAGCTGCTTTCTCTAAGTGCTGAGCTGGTGACAGTGTCTGGCCAGCTCCTGGCTGCCTCTCCCAGAGGTCAGAGTGAGGGAGGACACCGCAGGGTTCCTTCCTCTGTGCCCCCTCTTCCAATGATGCTTCATAAACCACAAGTAATCACAGCCGAGGCAATAATTTTGTCAAAGAAGTCAGGGAAAAGGGCATAATGAAAAAGACAAAACCATGAAAACTGAGGAAATGCACATTGTCTGGTAGCACCAAACAGTGAGTAAGCGTAACAGGGGGAAAAGAAAGAGACATGCTGTAGGGTAATCATCAAGGTGCTATTGCTGGTCTTTATTACGGTGTAAGCCAGCAGAAACATCTGCAAAATCAATGAAGATATACTGGGACACCGTATCCATAAAACAAAACTGAGCCCACAAAGTCTGTGCTGTCGATTCCCAGATCTTATTTTATTTATTTATTTTTAATTTGAGTGAGAAAAAAAGAACTTTCATGCCTCGAGAAAAAACCTTAAGTTTTTATTTTTGCTACTTGCAGCAACAGAGATGATGTGTTATATTTCTGAATTTCTACATTAGTATATTTCTGAAATTCCTCTAGTCTCGATTGCTCCATGTGGTTTGCACGAAAAGGTGCTTCACAGAAGTGCTCTAACGTGCCACATCCACACAACCCCATGAATAACAATGAAATGTGAAAAGCCATGCATAACTGCAGAGAGAAAAATTCACAAAATAAAGAGCTTCTTAAAGAGCTGCTAAAACAGAATTGTTGCCTTGAGGTTAGTCCATTGTGCAGCACATCAGAACAAGATGTAGCTGACGCTGACTTGTGTTCATGCCTCTGGCGTTGATGTCTCTGCAACTCGGGACAACTTTTTAAAATTGTCTCTTCCTCAGTTAGTGTTTTAGAATAAAAAGTGTGAAAAATGGTAATACTATTAAGGACTTTAAAAAAAAAAAATCATAATTGCCAATACCCCAAAACCAAAAGTTTTTATGGAAATGCCAAAGTTTTGATAAAACCTTGGGAACGGTTAATGGTTTCTAGGGTCCCAGATGGAGCCCATTGCAGCAAGACAGACCCAAGGGCAGCAGTCGGTAGAGCGCTTGTGCTGTCCCGCTCCCCTCCCAGGGACCCGTAAAATCCCACCTTTCCCTGGCAGAGCCTCTCCTCCTGAGCCACCCACTTCCTTCTCAACTTCAGCTGAAGCACCTCCACAGGTATTTACAGGCTGAGGAAGCCAGGTGACCTCTTGACAAATGGTGACTTTAAATTCCTTCTATCACTCCCAGCCGAGGCAAGGAGTGGGACTGGTTTTAGTTCAGGCAATGATTTGGTAGTTGCTTTTTTTCCACTCCAAAACAAAACACTTCAACTTGCATTGAATAAAGCACTCTAGACTTGAAACAGGATGTTCTGACTTTCCAGTTAAAAAAACCCAAGAAAAATAGATAAAATTAAGGTGAAAAACATTGACCAGGGAGAGAAATAGTTGTGTCCCCCATTTTCCAGTACTAAGTGGTGGGGCTGCTCAGGCAAGTTGCTTGAGGTTTAGATCCCTCCTTTTGCCTTAGGAGACCCACATCTCAGGGCAGTGCCTTCACCGCCTCAGTGCTTTCACCGGGAGAGGAAGAGTGAAAGCTACTCTCAATCCCTTGGCTGACCTGAGTCCTCTTTGCCTAAACAAACATGCAAGAGATCAGAGCCTGTGACTTAGATGCTCCCTCTCTTTGGTAACTCTCCTCGGGGCAGGCTGGCGATCACTTTTTCTCACCCCCAACTCCCCCTCCCCACCCCTGCCCCCCAGCTTGGTAAATATTTAAGTATTCCTGACAGAGCAGGATGGCTCCCGTAGGAGCAACCACGAACATCACCAACCAAAATACCCCAAATGTGAAATTACGATGGAAAGTGATTTAGGATCACGTCACCTCAGGAAAAGGAGAGGCTTGAACTTGTCTCTCCCACATCCTGGATGCTAATAGATAAAAAGGGGGACATATATTTTTCCTTTGGTTTTGTCAGTGTATCTTAATAGATTTTTTCTCCGAACAACTTTTCAGCAAATATCATTCAAATTTGTGAACAGTTTCTAGACAATAAAACCAGCATTTTTTCAGCAAAATTCCCATTTGCCACCAAGCGGAAAGAAAAATCACCCACCTCTGTTTTACTACATGCATGTGAGCTACAATTTCATGTGGGCTCGAATCCTAGCATGAAATTCACCCAGCCTGGGCCCAAAAAAAAGCTGCAATTAACCAAGACCAGCACATACACTTGAGGGACCTCAGCACAGTGGTCAGAAAGCCCCGACACACCAATCTCATTTTGAACATTTCCTGCAACAAAGGGGAGGTTCTGGGGCAGGGAGAGGGTTACRTCCCCTCCCATTTTACCGGAGCGGTGAACAGCACCTCCCTTGCGCACCCCCATGTATTATATTCCACTTCTCCTTGTCACGCTCCGTATAATGTTGTTTCTGCGCTGTGAAGGGTGTCTGGCTCTCCCCTTGACTAATCACTGGGCGCTGGAGGGTCCTCTCTGGAGCTTGAGAACTTGACCTCCGATGACACCCATTTGACAGGGATGCGGATACATGTGGCTCCCCTCACTCATCCCCACTCACCCCAGGAGTTCTCCTCTGATGCCCTGTCAGCACAGGCTTTCAGACAAAAGATACTGGTGAAATCAACAACAGCCAAAGGAATGTGGCCTTCTGGCCTAACAGCCTTTGATTGATATTCTTTATTTCAACAAAACCTTAACTTGGTTAAAAATATAGCGTACAACCTGTTTTGGCATTTCCAGGCAGGACATGTCTGCAGAACTAGCAGGGTCACTGAGGCAATGTGTCTCAAAACAAATAATGGGTCTCGCTTTCAAAATCACAAGGTCGCTTTATCTGTACATATTTCTTCTGTAGTCTGCCAAGCTGCCGCTTTAAAAAATAATCATGTCAATACCCTTATTTACTATCCGCCTTACAATAATGCCCAGAGGCCCGGCAAACTAAGGGTTTCCTGGTGCCAGATGTATAACGAGACACAGCCCCTGCCCTGCAGAGCTTCCCATCCCACCAGGCTGTTTGCAGTCGGGGATTTGGAGCGCAGAGCTGCGGGAAAGCTGAGACTGCAGAAGCAGAAAGCTCGGCACAGAGATGAAGGCTGAAGCCTGCTTTGAGAGCCATGCCGTGCCCCTCGCACATCCCTCTCCGAAACAAGAGCCCCTTTTTCCAGAAGGTGACCCCCTTAATGCCTTCTTACATGGAGCTTTCTGCACGTGCCCTCCGCTGTAGGAGCATCCTGCCCACTGTGCCCGGTCCCTCACCTCCCCAGAAAGGGGGTAAGCAACACCAGCCCGTGAGCAATTCCCAGACAGACATCATACCCTTCACATAACGACCCTTATGCATGGGAGACACAGGGCTCCTTCACATACTCTTCCTGCTCTCCACGGGAAATTTCATGGTCYCTTTCCCCTCTAAGAAAAACTGCAACTCTCTCACATGAAACTGGACACATTTAAAAGCTCAAACTACAGCTGGCGTCTACCCTAGGCCGAATTTTGATCCCTTTAATGAAGAAGTGCCAGAATTTCCATGAGAGATAGGGAGTCAGGAGAGATTTCATGTGCAGAGACCTCTGTCCTACAACAATATTTTACTGAAATGCTAACTATAATACCGAGGTATTTTACAGCTCCACCCTTTGGAAATGATTTTCTTAGAGAAGAGGAAAAATGTTTAATGCCCTGGTTTTCTAACAGCCATTCAGCCCCCACTTGCAAACAAAATTTTTCAAAATATTTTTCTTTCCTATCACACCCTTTCTCATTTCTTTGGGTGTCAGCAACTTCGTCCCTCTCTTGCAGCGGCACTGCCTTCCACCAGCATGCCTGGCTCCTGCTGCTCTCACATTAGGAAGGAATCATTTATTGTCCTTTGCAAAGCCTGCCATGAGCCTGCCTCATGACAAAAAGCCCCAACTACACTTTAGGTAGAGCAGCTGCCCCCCCTCCTGCATGGTTCTAGTTGGTTAATGAATAGAGCGATATCAGGATATCCCAATATTTGAGAGAGACACTTCCAAAGAAAACAGACAAGTGCAGGGAAATCTACTTGCAAGCCAGGAAGGTGGAAAAGGTTTCTTTTCAAGTCTGCTCATCCTAACTAACAGAGAACCTTTCTGCAACCTACAAAAGTAGGCTGCTGATGACTTCACATACTCAGAACTTTAGCTTTTATTTCTGCAAATGCTGACACCTTCACCACATGGCCTCTCAAGCTGCAGTGTTAGGCACTCATTGCCAGTGCTAATTGCATTTATCTTCGCAACTTGCATTCAGATGAATGCTTTATATATGTGAAAGATACCTCTCTAAAACAAAGAAGGTAGCAGTCATCTCTGGAGAGTGGGAATACATGAAGAAGCATCAAAGTAAACAATTAAGAATTTGTACCTGGAGATTTTTGCATAATACATACAAAAAACTTGTCTGCCTATTTTCAAACTGGAACACCATTAAATACTGAAGTGACGAACTTAATCTCTTTTAATGAGATTGTGCCTGCTCAGCTGCTTGTAACATGTTTTAGGGGTGGGTTTTTTGGCTGGCAGGACTTTTTGCCCACKTTGGTACCACTAACCATAATCCAGTTGTACCCTAGCTTTCCTTTGGATAAACCAGATTTGGTCTTCTCAAGTATAAACATTACAACAGATACCAGGAATTGTAACATTCATTAGGACACATTAACTAAATTGCTTGCACTGATGAGAGTCCTACCTGAGACTCCAGAGAAGAAAACAAACTTTGCATGTAAGAAATATATCAAAGGAGACAAAAGCTGCAGTCCAGTAACAGTAACCTGGAAGTGTCTGCAACTTAGGATCAATGAAGGTGTGAGCAAGATCTTCAGACAGTGCAAGCTGATGCTCGTGGGGCTACAGCAATTTGTATCATTTGAAAATGATCTGGCCCGAGGTAGACACTATCTTTTAGCAATTCTAACAGAAAAAAACTTATTAGTTAAACTATTCCTCAAACATACTACTAAAAAATGAAGTCTGTATTCACCTTGGACKAGCTGATCTGTAACAGCAGTATCAAGGCATAAAAATGGCCTTCTGCCCAATGTAGCCTCAGTCTAAATACCCTYATATCCTTCTACTCTTCCCAGACAGGTAACTAATTGTTTAGTCAAATACGCTGTCCCCCAGCCCTGGAACCGAAAAAGCAGAGGATAGGACCCATGATCATCATCCTGGGATGCGCACATCCAAAATCAATGCAGCCTCAGGTTATGTTGTATGTAGAAAAGCTACATTTAATGTAACAGAGCAACAAATCACTCTACATTCCTCCTCTCAAGGTGCTTAAGAATGGGTGAGATGTATTTACTCACACCTATGTACTTACTCTAGTCTGCCTTGGCAGTATTCAGATAATTGTGCCTGTAGTCATGAACAGGCYGTATCTCACTGTAGGATCTACTTTGTTATCAGGGCTACATATTGCCCAACACCATTCTCCCTCCAGAGCTAAGCAGATGAGATATGACTGCTTCGTGCTCAGCAGACTTCCATTATTAGAGTCCCATCTCTGATCAGATGGCATTTCACAAGCTGCCTCTTTCTGATTTCCTGTGCTACACAAATATCATTGCTTCCTTGAGGCTGTAGGAGATGTAGGATTGTCCACTCCGTTCGACTGAAAGCCTCTGGACACAAAACAGCTGCATGGAGAACCATCACTTTTACAGAGATAGATGGTCAGAAGCTGCTAGAGGCTGAAGTCCAGAACCACTTTGTTACCAGTGATTTATGTGACATCCTTAATTTCTAAAAGCCAGCTGCTTCCAAAAACAGCTACAAACAAAGAGGCCAGACTCTAATCTTGGTTATGTCAGTTTATCTCTGCAGTTACTCCCAATTTACACCAGGTAAGCAGAGATCAGAATCTAGTTCCGTCTCGCTTTCCCTTGGCCATAAATAAGCCCATTAGGGTTTGTCCCGATGATGTAATGCTTTAATGCAATACCCCACATCTATTTGTGTCAGTGGAGTTGCTGTGGGGGCAGACAGAGCTAGGATTAGCTATTTCCCATGTTTCTCACACAGGGCAAATTAAAGTTTTATTCCCAGCCACCGTCCCCATGTTCTTAACTCTCTGCTCCAGACAACTGCTTAACTGTTGTTCCAAATGTGGCATTAGGGGCAAACAACAGTGATACATCCTGCCCATTGAGTCTGGAAAATCCCAGAATGAGACAGCATGGACAATGATCATGCTCTTTAGTACGGTACGCTTTTAACTATAAAGCCCTAGGATTACAGGGCAGGAGGAGTTTGTCACTCTTGGCTAGGCAGCCTCCAGAGGGATGGCTTTTCAGACAGAAACATCTTAAAGGCGGTTGCTACAAATCTGGACTGTAACTAGCAACACAGGAATTTGGCCTAATTAAGGCCTCTGTACGATCAAAACATTAAACAATCATTTAACCATCTGCAGCTAAAGATATAAATACCTAAACACATGAGGAAACAGGCTGCAGTAGAAGGAAAAAACAGGTTGCAGTAGAAGAAAATTTGGTGCTTGCTATTAGGATGTGCTGACTGCCTTCTACAAAAAGTCAGCTGCCTTCAGTTTCTACCTATCTCTACGGGAGGAGAAAGGCATACCCGCTGGGTAGCATCTACATAATACCTATATGTAGAGGTCCTTGATTTATATCCATAATAAGAACACTAAATACTGCTGCTTCCCATCATATGCTTGTAAATCTCGTAGTGTTTACTGAATTTTCATCTTGAGCTCCTGGGGTGCTGTAAACCATTGTGAATCTCAGCTCTCATATTAAAAAATAGTAGTATTCTGTCCCTCAATTGCAGAGAAATGCTTGAAAATATATACTATGTGAAGACTACTGGCACAAAGAGTAAAAAAGGAAATAAGAACTCAAACTTAGAGCAGATCGGGGCTTGGGAAAGGTCCTCAGAAACTGGAAGCAGTGCCCACGCAACCTCTGTCAATCTCTCATGTGCACCCAGAATGTTGCTAGTGCATCCCACCCCACCAGAAGATGCTGCCATGTGTGTTGTGGCACAGCCGTCCTTTGCCACCCCATGCTAATTTGGGGAGATATCTGAAATTCGTGTGCAAGCACCGAGAGATCCAGAAGCATTTTACAGGCTGCAGCCCTCACTGGGTTTGCATCAACATTCACAGTTTTCAATGAACCAACAAAGAGTGGCTTTGCTAGAGAAGCCAGAACAAAATGCTGCAAATACCCTGGGCACAACTTCTGCAATGGTTACAGAGAAGGAACAAAACAACCCTTCCTAGCCCGTCCCCTGTGGGCAGAACATACAAGAGCAATAAAACAGGCATCCTATTGGGATGCTTCCATCCCAGTGTCTTGCCTGCGGGCCAGGGCCCTGTGTTCTTCTGCTATGGCTACAGCTGGTCCCCTGCCAGCTGCAGGGAGGGCCCGTCTCCCTTTCAGGGTCCTCAGCTCCCACTTCTCCAGCTCCCTGCTCTCCAGCCTTCCTGCACAGCCAGCTCCCAAGCTGCTGCCTCCGCGCTGCTGCTCCTGCTCTCCTGCAGTTTCCCATTGACTGAGGCCCCTTCTGCCTGGAGGTAGTTGGGAATTGATCAGTAGGAGCAGCCACCTCATCCAAACCAAATACCTCCAAGGAAATGCATCTGAGTCAAGAAAGCCTGATCTTAGAAAGAGGGTGAGTGTCCTATGCCACACGCTAGCAAATTTCTCTCTCGTTTTCTGCCCCAACAGATATTCAGTTATTTACATGGAGAAGCAGAGCAACTCGGAGCAGGAAGACTGCGAGAGAGATTCAGCTCTGGGCTGCGGGAGTATTCCCACTGGACGTGGGAGAAGCAGTTTCACATCTTTGCTATAAATCTGGCCAAACTGCAACTCAAACCCAATCCTCACAGCCCAAATTAGGCACTTTCATCACCCCCACATTCAATGGCAGGTCTCTGATTTTCCACCCCTCATCACCTCTTTTCTTTACAGGTTGGACCTCCCACACAGATACTGGATGAATCCTGGTGACTTCTGCAGACCACCAGACTCTTCCCTTGTAGTCATCCTTCATTAAAGCAAGAAATGCACCTTACAAAAGAGTAAAGGTTTCAAATAATTATAAAACATACACCAAATATGTAAATAATAGTCCAGTACCTCTAAATACTTTTAAAAAAGAGAAGGGAATGTATATCTGACTTCATTAGAGACAAAACACGTGGCTCCTTCTGGGTACTTTCTGTCAATATATACCAGCACAGCAGGTACATTCCCTGTGCCTTGAAACAGGCACTGCACAAGATTAGGTGGTTATTTTTGTGGCATGTCCTTGTCAGTATTTCTCAGCCATGTTCCTGCTCATGAGGGAGGGCATGACTGTCCAGCTTTATGAATGAATAATGTCAGTGTTTGATTGATTCATGGGCAGTCTGCTGAAGATGATGTCATTTGTTAAATGTGAAAATACATGCTGAAATTAAATGCCAGTCCTTTCTTGTCATCTCCCAGCAATTAGAGCTAGCCTTCATATGAACATCAGCTGGTTTGTAACAACATGTAAGTGGAATGTTAAGGATGTAACATTTTTAGCTATTCAAGCACTTGGGTGAAACTCATGACTGTTTCTTGGGCACACAATGTGATTTAGAAGTAGACATTCCTTGCAATACTAAGAGTGTGTCAGAAAGAACACCATCATAATTCTACAACATTAACTGATTTCAGCAATCGAAACGAGGTCACTCACACAATTCTACAAAAGAACTTTACACACTGCATAATTCAATAGTCTTGCAAACCCATAGAGGATGCGATTTTATGGCACTGATGAATCAACATGGAAGTTTTGGCGCCAGCAGTATTCTTCCAACGCACTGAGTAATACCTTTTTCCACATAGAGACCTGTAGCGGGACTGTTTACAGATCAAGGTGCTGCTCAACATGAGCTCAAGAGCAGAACCAGGTCCTTCAGGTAACATTAGAATTGGCATGTTAAATTCAGAAATCTGAGTGTTAAGAAAAGGGTTTGAAGAGTTGTTGTCCTATCATACCACGTTACAGACGTTTGCAATGCAGAGCTCAATTTTCTTTCTATTTTCACTGTTCTAAGAACAACTTTTATTCCAAGGTCCATGCTCCTTTGAAAACTTTAAAATTTGCAATGTAAAGGCAAACTGCTTACACGCATCAGTCACTACTTTGACTGTTTTTGTCAAATCCATCAATAAAACCTAATCCTGACAAGCAACCATTTCTGACCTTAAGGTAAATCCCCTCCTAAAGGAAAGATGACCTTAATTCCAAGTAGATAGAGTATTATTTTCCATAGTAAATGATACCTAACTAAAATCCAAATATCAAGAAAATGTTTAACCTGTTTTTCTTCATGCATTGTGTATTCCTTGTGTTCAATTCAAATGCATTACCACAAAGAACATACATTTAAATGTAATTCAGAAATGGTTCATTTGCAGGCCAGTACTCCCATTCTTCCTGCTCTTCTGTCATATAAGCATGAACTTTCTGCCACGTTGTGTGACAGTAAGGCAGCTGACTCCAACAGTTCTTATGGAAATTTTATCTGTGCACAAAAAAATGAAATACTTTTCAAACTCATAACAACTCCTCCCAAGAACATTGGGAAATGAAAAAAACTACCTGTGAGTTACAGCCATATTTCCCTAGTCACCCCCAAGGAGCCTGGAGGTGTTCAAAGAGCCGAACCTAGGAAGGCAGCAGCAGGGGCAATGCACAGAGGAGAAAATGAAAAGGAAAGCACATGCGACTACCACCCAGTGGGTCAGAGCAGTCGCCCTCAAGCCAGCCCTCCTTGCATCGCTGCTGAGGTAGCCAGACAACCTCCTCCCTCCTTGGTTCTGTCATACTCACCATTTCATTGTCCGTGCTCTAGGACATCCAAGAAAGCCAGTCTCTTGACTGATAACCACGAAATGCCTGCGGACTCTAGTGTCCATCCCAGCATTGGGTGATGCAGAGCTCTGCTTCTAGTTAAATGCATAAAACTCACACCAGCAGCCTTGAAGCTGAGGGTGCACTCTGTGGCTTTACACCAAGTGGTGTGAGCACCTCAGCTCTTCCCCCTAACCGCTCATCAGTAATAACAAAAGCTCCAGGGACCACATGAACTGGCCTCCACACTGTGTTTCTGTTCTTCAGCTCTGCAACACGGACACCCTCAGACAAGTCCATAATCTACAGGAATTTCCCAAACGTAACCTCTTTTCTCAGTGCCTTTTCCATTCCCTCTGCCACTCACTGAATGTAGACCACATTGCAAAGGAAGGTTAGCCTGAGTTCATCGGACATCATTCTCCATCCACTAGTCTTCCAAGGTGACCAAAAGTACTTTATGCACTCATCAGCACAAACCTCCCCCTCTGAGGGGATCCTCTGTCTGCTTGGAGCATCTCAGGGAATTCTGGATTGTTACCCTGAGTGGTTGCTAACATGTTTCTGCAGTGATTGCCTCTCTCTCATCTTTCTCCTCCTCTCTCTGCCCAGATGTGCAGTTCTGGCTACTGAACTCATCCTCAGTGAAAGACAGCTCTGAGGTCTGAAAGAGGAATGCAGGACTGTAAAAACAGGAATAGAGAAGGAAAAACATTGAGTCCAGGTTGTAGGACAGTGTCACAGGGAAACTGAGTTTGGGAAGGGACCTCATGAGGTCATCTAGTACAGTCTCCTGCCCAAAGAAGGGTCAGCTGCTTTGAGCATGATATCAGACCCTGTTGTTCAGGGCTTTATCTGATCAGGTCTTGAAAACCTCCACAGATAGAAATGGCACAATTTTCTCTGGGCAACCTGTTTCAACTCTTGAATGACCTCGTGATGAAAAAGCTTTTCCCTATATCTAGTCAGAACCTCCCTTCTGTCAATTTATGTTCATTATCTCTTGTTCTCCTGATATGCACCACTGTGAAGAGCCTGGCTCCAACTTCTTGATAGCCAAAGCCTTCTCTTCTCAAGGCTGAAGAAGCCCCATTCCCTCTGCATCTCTGCATGGGGTACATGCTCCAGCCTCTTCTTGGTGTCCCTCTGTTAAACTCTCTCCACTTTGTCAATGTCTTACTTCTACTGCGGGTCTAAGTACTGAATGCTGTATGCTTGTTATGGTCTAAAAAGTGCTGAGTAGAGGGAGATAATCACTTCCCTCAACATGCTGGCTATTCCTCTGCTAATACCGCCCAGGATACTGTCAGTGTATTTTCTTGCCAGGGCACACTGCTGGCTCATGTTCAGCTTGCTGTCTACCAAGACACCCAGGTCATTTTCAGCAGTTCCGCTCCCCAGCCAGCCTCTTCCCAGCCTGTACCATTACCAGGAGTTATTCTTTCCCAGGTGCAAAATTTTGCATTTGTCCTTGTTGAATTTTGTACAGTTCCTGTTGTCCCATTCCTCCAGCCTGCCCAGGTCTCTCTGAATGGCAGCCCTGCCCTACAGCATATTTACTGACGCCCGCAATTTGGCGACATCTGCAAACTTTTAAGCACTCCACCACCCCCTCCATGTCATTGATAAAGATGTTAAATAGGACCTATCACAGACACGTACAGAGTCTGTTTTGCCCCTGCAGGTAGAATAACACCCATTAGCCACTACCCTTTGAGCTCTATCATCCACCCAGCTTTTTACCTATCCAGATCATAACATCCTAATTTGAATACAAGAATACTGTAGGAGACAGTGTCAAAAGCCTTGCTAAAGTGGAGGTAGATGACATACACCGCTTTTCTCTCATCCACAAACCTAGTCCTTTTATAATAGAAAGTAGTCAGCCTAGTTCACCTTTGGTAAATCCATGTTGCAAACAGCTTCTTCCCCTTCATGTGCCCAGAAATGTGTTCCAAAAAGCTATTTCAAGAAAAGACAAGAGAAAGCACACGATTTGTCCTGTTCCTGTGCAGATAAAAGGTGATCAGAGGAGCAGCATTAGGGACAGAGGTGATGTTGCCTCACTACCCTTCGCTTCTAGTCTTGTCATAGCTCAGTAGTGAGGCTCAGGGCTTGCCAAAGTGGCCTACCCAACTTGACTCTGTATGTTGAATAAAGGCACTGAGAAGGCTCCAGGTGACACAAAAATCAAATTAACAACGCATGTACATTTCCAGACACTTTACCTTGTCCCACCAGTCTCTGTATTGGGCACTGAGCCCCACTTGAGGCTTTTAAAGCCCTGCCTGGCCCTGTCCCTACTGTCATCTCCTTCCTGAAGGCCACAATCTCCCGTGACAGCTAGATTTAGCAGAACTAACAAAACTGGTGTGCAATACATGGAGGCTTATGAACTATGCCAGAACTTCCATAGGAAATAACCCTGCTGTACGCAGAGCTAAATCTGGTGGTTGTTTTGCTTCTGCTCCTGCATTACCTAATAAACTGGAGAGCAGAAGAGGTCAGATAGCAAATACAGCTGAAGTTTACTGAACTAAAATGTGTGTGGATGATCTGTATATGAAGAATACATCCAAAATTTTATACTGGGGAGGGGAAAAGTGTTTGAAAAGAGTTTTGAATGAATCCATATGTTTTGTAAAACTGTGTATTTTTATAGATAAATCCATTTTATTCACAGTTTGACAGGCAACATTCCAATATTTATGCTGATTGCAAAATAAAACCTGCTTAGTTTTCTGATAAGACATTGAGAAAATCATCAGATTTATTTTGAAATCAGCCAAAATGTTTATTTGTGTTGTTTTGTAATTTTTCTCAGTATTGCTACTTGATAATCAGTTGAGCAAGTGAAAACTGCTCAACTTGAGTTCAAAGGGAGTCCCCACCTGCCTCACACCGCTTTCGATTCTCCACCTCATGCCATCGCCCTCCAAACCAGCACTTCAGAGTTGAATGGCTCTCTTGGCAGATTGCTGGGAGCCTTCTCTTCTTCGGATCTGTAAGTGTGCAGCAGCCAACTGGCCTGCAAGTAGCAGCAGAAAATAGTTAAGTTAAAGAAAGCGCCAAAAAGTTTGGATGCCTATCTGAATACTAGCTGCTTCCATTAGTAATAATCCATTGTTCAGTGAGAGAGCTAGTGCTAATGACCCCTGTTCAGGAAAGCATTTAAACAGAGGCTTAACTCTGTCCCTATTCAGGCTGGCACTTATGTCTCAGTTTAAGTGCTGAGCTGAATAGATTTTTTTTCCCTGAATCAGGGCCAATTTCAGTTCATCATCCCTGAGGAACAGATGCATTCTTCCCCCCTTTCTAACAAATGTGGAAAAACATGTAGCTAATATTTAACATGGAAGAGGGAACAGTCTAGGATAAAAAGAGGAATCTCCTGTCTTCCTATCAGCACAGACCTACCGACCCTGTGCTCCCCCAACACTCAGTGGTACTCACTTGGGACTTCTCATGGATGGGTGGTGGAGGTCACTGCAGTCCTCCACCATGTGAAGCAAGAGGATGTGTCACATCAGGTTGGGTTAATGGAGAGCGCCTCCTCCTAAATCCATCTTTGCATTCCTAGGAAGTAGCAACTCTTTTTTTGCAAAATGCTGTAAGATTCAGGGGAGAAAGAGCTACAAAGTGCAAAATATTATTAGTCATTATTCAATGAGTCATGGCTGATTACCCAACATCGATACAACAGTAAGAACATGCCTCATCTCCTAAGGCTCAGCTATGGCCTTATGAATAGGGGATGGGAGGGGATGCAGCAACTGCACTATGTTAGGGGGAAAGTTTATGACTACACATTGAGAAAGAAGTATAACAAAGGACACTCTAAAAGGTATAAAGGGCTGTTAAGCACCAAGTTCCTACATCTGTCTTCCACAGGCCCCCTTTAAAAACTCCAAGAGTGGGGTTTTTTCAGCAGCGTATTTGCAGGCAGCCACAATTATCCCAACCACTACCTTTCTCTGCTAGGTAACACACAGGGGTCCCATCCCATGAGACACCTCTCCCCACAGATCCAGAGAAGCAGGGCTACCTGAGCCCCTGGCAGGGCTGTCTGAGGCACCTGAGCATTGAGCACGAGAATGGGCATATTTCTGTGAGTTCAACCCAAGAAAAGAAAAGTGACATCGAGACTTTTGACTTTGTGGAGGAACTGGCGATGCTAGCACAATATATACTGTAACATGCAGAGTTAACAGTACTGGCAAATTAAATGCTGTTTATGTTCAGCACAGGCAGGGGAGGAAGSGAACAGGAAGATTAATTAAAAGTTTTCTAAGTGGTAAACATGATGACTAGAATCCATGGAGCAGCTCTCGGTCCCACTGGAAAAATGTTATACTGATGTCTTTAGCCCTGGAACAAATCAAAAGCATCCCTGTCACTAAGATGCTAAAACCAAGTTAAAAGGAAGGTGGACATTCAATTTCATTGAGCTCATCATTTAACATGGGAAGGAAAAAGGGGAGTATGAGGAAGGTGCCTCTAAGGTCACTGGAAGGGATGTGCTGGAAGAGCTGTGGAATCTGCTGCAGGGAGCCTGGAAAAGTGAAATCCACGTCAAACACTAAYATTGGACTATGACAATATTTTCATTGCATTCAACGTATTTCACAAGGTTCAGCTATGTAAATATATGGGCTGCTTTTCCGCTCAATACTGGGTGCAGCTTGCAAAGCCTAAGGAATTTCTGGTTGCATTTTCTCATATATGATCTAGTAGCCTTCCTTTCTCTTTCATATTATAAACATATTATTACAAATAGGCAGTGAATAGACCTTTTTTTTTTCTTGCATTACTTTAAAAAAAATGAATTGTTATCAGATTTAATGATATGATAAGCTTTAAAGTTCCCCTGGGAAGCTACCACAGCCATGCTGATTTACATAAGCATTTTCCTACACATAATACAGCATGCAAGCTCTCTGATCTCATTATTCATTAGAAAATTAATGATATCTCTCAAATGTGAAAGCAGACCAGTTCTGCAGAGAGTGCTGGAAATTGGCTAGTTCTCGATGCGGTAGTCATTTTCAATTTACTGGCTTGAAAAAAAGATGCTTTTAAGCAAATAAAAGGGTGCTGACATCAAACAGATACTTGTCTTGCTGCCAGGGAACGAGATGCCTTTTAAGGCAGGAAGGTGGGACTTGAGTGATGTGAATAGGAAGAAAAGAAAACAAGCCAGTCAGAGTTAAGCAGCTCTGCCCCATTCATGAAAAATGTCTAGGCTCATTTCCTCATTGCCAGAGGTCTTTTTTGCTTAAATTCTAAAGCCCTTGCTCTGTTCTTGCCAATAATAAATAGCAGCCTGTTGTTAGAAAAAGTGCAAACTATGGAGGTTTTTTTAAGTGCTTTTCCCCAAGCTACACAAATTGTGGCATCCCACAGATCAAGAGACAATGTTAATAAACCCCTCAAAACTTTGCTGATAACTATATCCCAAAATTGAGACTGTCTGAGATTGTTGCGGAATGAACTATGGCATATTCACTCATGGGGAGCAAACACTGATAATCCAGGATGGAATGAATTGGCATATGACTGACCAGATTAAGATCTGATTTTTATCCTGGCTCTATTTAGATTATAGGACCAGCAATTAGCAAAGGCTAAATCCACTATGCAAGTCTGCTAGTTTTGGATATGACTAACAAACAGGATGATTGTTTCTGTCGCTGTAGTAACACAACTGTCAGGGCATTGGGAGGGGGGGCTCTCGCTGCACAGTGTCTCAAAGTGGAACACCTTTGTGTCTATCTCTTATAGTAAAATGGATGAAACCTGTGCCTGCTGCTTGTTGAAGTAGATACAATCTTTCTTTGTGAGATTTGATTGCTGCTTTTTAATGCAATTCATAGCTCAGATAGCAACAGAAATTGTTCTGGGGTGTGGTAGAAAAGGGATATTAGACATGCACTGCAACATCCTGTTTTGGAACTAGTTTAATATGAGGCTCACAGGCTCAGCATTACAAAATTCTGCACTCAAGCTGTCACTTGCCAAATTTTTTGCACATTAGTTTTGTTTTTTCTTTCCTGTGATCGGTAGCGACATAAAAGGAAACATCTGGTTCTGTAGTGTCCGAATTAGGGGATGCCATAGGAAAAGCACACCAAAGCAACATCAKATTTGAAATAACCAGGCAGCGTGAGAATTTGTGCAATTTGCAAACTTTTCCAGCAGGGAACCAGAAATCTACCGCTGCAGTGGGAATTCCACCAGGCTTCTACCAGTGCGGAAAGAGCGCTACCGTTGTATTGATGTTTTGACCACATCTTCAACCATTATGATATCCAACAAATACAGGATGCAAAATAATTAAACAAACTAAAAATCATCCAGTTATAGCTGTCAACTGAGTGTCAGCTGTGGTTTGGAGGATAAGACTTGCACGCATTTTCTGAGTTGAGATAAATGTCCTCCAAGGGAAGCAATGGTTCTATCAGAGAACATTGCCATGGAGGTCTAATGAGCATATATGTTTGGGGTTTAGATTAAAATCTCTGATGGGTCTTTATTAATAATAGGAGCTATTAGGCTAAAATATCAAGACATGTTTGAAGAGAGAAAGAGAGATTTCCAGTCTGGAAAGAAAGGAAATTCTTACTTGTTCTTACATGATTTACCAGCTGCAAGACTCTAATATGGAGCCCCTCAAATCTGCACCGGAAATTATTGTACATGAAATAAAATTCTCTTAGCCACAGGATAAATCTGTGCAGCCCCAAATCTTGCAGCCAAGAACAATGTGGTCAACAGGTACAAATATCTGGAGAGGGCTTATGGTCTGGTAAAACAAAGGAAGTGTCCCATTCAAAGCAGCAGCTGGGCCAAGTGCACTCACTGACCTGTCAGAACTGTTGGATACCAGAACAGAACAATTTAAAGATACTTCACAASCAAGGTTGTGAATCCCTTGTACTACCCATGGCATGAACCAGTCCCTGCCCCGAAGAGCTTACAGCTGCAGCACAGACACAGACACACTTCCCTCAGGCAGCTGGAGACTAAGTTGGAAACAGCATGGAGGTCAACCTGCTCTAACCCAACAGCCCACTGACTTGCACAGCCTTTGGATTACTGTGATTATTGCTGTTGCATTAGTATCTAGGAGCCCCGAGGACAATGATACCGTTGTGCTAGTCTCTGTACAGTCACACAACAAAAGGCGGTCCCTGCCCCAGAGAGCTTTCATGCTAAAGCACTAGACCCAGCAACTAGGAAGACAGGGGAGCATAGGAAAGCAATGAGATGAGAAGCATTTTTACATATTTTCCCTGAAGTTACAGTTCAACAAATACTTCAGGCTGACATAAGGCAGCACTGAAAGTAACAGATCTGATCTCCCGCACCACTCCTCCCTTCTGTCAGCATGGGTCTTTCTGCAGCCAGGTGAAACGGCCTGGGGAACTGAAGGAGCTGAAAAATAACATTCTTCTTCTTTAATGGGTTGTTTTTTGGCCAGATCTGCTCCCCATTCAGACTCAGCACAAGGACACAGAAAAAGAGTAGCCAGGAGATACAGAGCAAGAGTGGGAGTGTTTATTTAGGCAGCAGTGCTAGCTGGTTTTAAATGTCTGTTGAACCAAACACTGCCTGGGCAACTATTGGTCCAATAGTGAGACCAGTTAAAYGATGAGGATGCCTTTAAAGGGAACGCTATAGGTAAGGATGCTTCCAGGACTAGTGAAATTAAGGCCTTCCACTAGAAATCTCAGTAAATGCATCTGAAAGAAGCATGCACTATCTTGCTGTTTAGTGATTAGTTGTGCCTTCCATGATGGCAGGAGCCACGCACCCCCAAAGGGAGGGAAGATTAAGGAGCAAAATTCCCTTTAAAAAGCTCAAAATGCCAACCAAGTATGCCATTTATAAAATCAATAGGACATGCTTTATCTCTCTGGAAAGATAGGAGTCATGAGTTTTCAAAGAATGTTACGGGTATTGAACACAACTCACCATAGAAGAACTATGAAGTATTATAATTCTTGAAAATGTGAACAGCAAGAAAACTATGCAACCTCCAAAGAATTTGCAAAGGAAGGTGCGCAAAAAGGACCACAGGATGATAGAAGGCCATTAAGGGGGTGGGAGGAGGATCCATTCTGTTTTTGAGCTGAGTGACCACAAGATTCGGGAACAGCAGTCTTAGGTGAACAGGTGAAGGTGGAGAAAAGATTCACAAGTGAATTGAGTAGGGTACAGAAAAGGTGTAGCTAGCTTCAGAGATATTCACTTGTGTCCAGCAGACCTAAAGCTTAACTGTGAASAATAACCTTTAAGATATGAGATGACCCTAGATGGATGACCTGTAGATTTCTACAGCTGAGGAAAGCCTCAATGAGAACTTACYCTGAAGACAGTACCCAATGAAAATGGGTCACTCTAGTCTGGGGAAAATCCTAGAGGACAACTAAGGCTATGAACTGAGGCCAGGGAAGCTCTGAAATTAGCATCTTGTTTTCTTCTAGGAGTTACAAAATGCTCCAAAGCTCTAATCAAATCCCAGACACGGGGGTTTCTTATAATGGTCTTCACTCTGTTCCTTGTAGGCTTGCCTGGTGCTTGCAGTTAACACAGGAGGATCTGGTAAACCCAAAGTACTTCTAATTAGTACCAACCTAATTTCCCAAGGTTTTGTCTAGTAAGCATGGACAAACCCTTGGGTGACTACAGACCAAGGCGAGATGGAAAATTGAAGGCAGTGGGGTAGATTTCTCACCAAACCACCACCATCACTTTGAGGGCTAGCTAGCCCTCCTGCTAGCTCTTGCAGAGACATTTTCTTATGGAAGTGTGTAAGCTCTTGTCTCTTTGGCAGTAAGYAAGCCATGGAGAGACACTGACACAGGACAAGTGCACAGTGTCATACTTCTAGTTCAGTGCCCAAGTTTGGAGTCTGGATGGTAATGCACTGCTGTGGGCTACATTTTTAAGATGGGTGCCTAAATCCACACTTCTGCTTCTAAAAGCAGGTACTTAAGAATCTAAAAATAGGTCTGCATAATTATCCTTTGGAAAGCAGTTTTTAAACTGTGCAGCTGACACTTGGGAATTCCAAGTGGCTGATCAAACTGAATAGAAAACTGTAGCTATAAAGTGAATGAGCGACCAGACTATATTGAAAAGACTAGCTTATTATGATGAGAAAAGCCAGTAGCACTTTTCCCATGATCACCCTTCAGCACTCTGATTTCCACAGTACGAAGTCCAAAGAAGACAAGAATTTAGTCCAGTATCCCACATCTGGATATTGCCCTGTTCTGTAGGTTTTTTTGTGTTTTTGTTAGACTTAAATTTTATTTCATTGGGATGTTCTCTTTAATTTGCAAAGTGTATGAGGCAGCTTGTGTATTCAGGAAGCTATTAACCACAAACCTCTGATTCCGGGGGAAGTGAGGGGAGGGCAAAATTACTGGAAATTGAGATTTAGAAAAAAATGGTGTGGATATTAGTTGAAGAAAGCAGAAGGTATTGCTAAATGAATCACACTGAATAGAAGAAAACTCTGGATGTGGAAGTCTATTTTCAGGAGTGTCTCACAAAATTTCTCTCTCAGCAGTCATACCTGTGATGCACACCCAGTACCAGCAAAGTAAGTGCCAAACAAAGAGCAGAATTTGAACTGTAGCATTAAAACTGTGGAGTTACTTCCAAAAATAATAAAAACCTAACATCAGGTTTAGTATTGCTATTCCTGGTGTGATCACTGCTTTAAGAAGCTTCTTGCCTTTAGCCTTGATCTGGATTCATCACATACACGTGACCTAGCACAAAGCTAGACAGCAACAACACAGAATACCTGATGTGGCATAAACCCCACTGGTACAGGATTATCCTCTCAACAACTTCTAATGCTCTTGGACCAACAAGGTGAGATGACACATTGCTTATCTTGGTGTCCCGTGGAGGTCGCGTTTGTGATCTGATGTTCTAGTCCTAAAACTAGGTTCATCATAGTGTCGAACTACATCCAGAGATGTATAGTTTCAGATGAGCTGAATGATGGAGATTTTTTTTTTTTTTTTTCAGAACAAGGATATCTAAGAGAGATCAGAACACTAAAACCTTCTAAGACCCCATGTTTCCCTCCATTGACTCCAAGGGGAGCCTACACAGCTAGCTCAGATGGAGACGCCTAGAGACAGGCAAGACAACTGCCATTCCTACTGTTGCCTTTAGCCAGCTATACCTCAGGTGCCTAGTCTCACCCGGACACTCAGCAGTAGGTGAGCTGAATCCTGACTTGGATTTCCAGAGAAATATGGAATTGTATAAGACTTATTCTGCAAGTCATATACACTTCTCTTTCATTGGCTCCTGGAAGGTTTTTCCATTACATGCCATGACTCTGCTGGTAGCTTGGGATAGAGATATTCCAGAGAGGCATAAAACATTTGATACAATGGCCCTAGTCTGCTGCAGATCCCAGAATAATAAGAGTGTGAACTAGATCTGAAGCTCATCTTATCAGACAGAGAAGGCAAAGAAAATTTATAGTCTTCTCCACTGATCTGTGCAGGAGGTGATCTGTAAAGGGTGCCTCACAGTTTTCTTCTCCTCCTCTCTGCAACCCAAGAACCATCCAATGCTTTTATTCCAGTAGACATGCTAATGTTCATTCGCATAATACTAAATGAACATGTGATATATTTAGATCCATATTCTATTATATTTACAAAATACTTTTTACATTTCACTATGAAAGTTTCTGCTGCATAGGAAGATGAAGCTGACCATGACTGATCGTTAAAGTGGCCGTTAAACAAATGTGTATGTGCACAAGCACACAGCAATGGGAGAATATTAAGCACAATGCAAGGTGATGAACTTCCTGTGATGACATTTTTATCTTTCTCATGGGCAGAAGGCTGAAAGTGATGTTCCAGCAATGAGCCACCTCCTATTCAGCTTGCTCAGGTGCTGACCTCAGTGGCAACAATAGCAGTTTCAGCTTTTTGGAGATTTTCTTTTTGATCCTCGCATCTTGAAGCTAAAGGCAAGTTCCAAACTCCTGCAACACTTCTTACTTACTATGCATCCTCCTGGAGGGTTTTTTACAGCTTCTCATTGCTGCAGCAGGATTTGAATTGCTTGAGTGATAGGAAGTGAATTGTTGTGGGCCATTCCGCTATGTGTACTATGATCTGAGAGGCTTTAACTTCATTTGGGGTGTCTGAGACAAAGCAGGAAGAGATTATAGGGACATTTTAAGGACAGGTGCAGTCATCAGATATGCTGGTGGGGAAAGTAGTATAGTGAACATGGTGACAAAGTATTAGTGCCCATAAGTGGAAGAGGGTAAACTGAATTCTTCTCCCTGGAGGYAGAAGCCCTGCTCCACACAATGCAGGAAGGGGGAAGAGACAGAGTGGTGTCATCTCTGCACCAGTGTCCCCGGTTCTAGAGACAGCAAATTGCCAGCTCAGCCCTGGGAAAAGAAAAAGTAGCTGCAGAATTGCTGTGCTGTACTAGCCAGTTGGCCTCCTGCTGAGACCACTGGCGTATCAGCACGTACAAATGGCTACCTCGAGTTTTGCAGATCCCACTCCACTGTTCAGACCCTGTAAGTCTTATGCTTTGTATTGGTGAGTGCTGCAGCACTGAAGTTTTTTCTCAGTTCTCCCGAGAGTGTCTTCCCACAGACCTGCAAGACATCTGTACAAAAGCCAGAAACAAAGGCCTAGCAGAGCTAGCAAAAATTTTCCAACAGAGTATTTTTATCTCAGAAGGTGTCATTTCATCAAAATTTAGTCTTTCCACTGGAACTTGCTAGTTTTGACAATGTTGCCATGCCAAAACCCACACAAAATTAAAAAAGAGTGTTTTAAGAAGATCAAACCCCTCCTGTATTAGAACAAATGCTATATTTTCCTTTTAAAAGGAGTTTTATTTTTGTAATTTAAAGAAATCAAAACCAGAAGTAAATGCTTACATTTGATCCCTCAAAGTTTGAATAATTCCAAAATATATTTTTACAATTAGTCTGTTTCACAAGATTATATTTTTGTTCAATAACAGGGAGATAAATCAAATACCTGGTGCAAACTTGGCATGTCCCCAGTGATGAGGTTATGGAGTCTAATCAGCAGTTCTTCTAAGACAATATGGAAAGCCAGAACCACACAACTCTCCCTCTTTTCTCATCACGTGCTGTTCCTCACAGATTTTGAGAATGAATTCTGTTAGGAGAGGCTCAGAGAAGATGTTGGGAGGCCAGGAATCTTAGCAAACCCTCGAAGTAGACAGCCAGTACAAATCTGTGTGAGTTCTGTGTYTACAGGATTTCATGGCACCAGACTTCCAAATACTCCCATGGAAAAGGCCACTCACTGGGGTGGAATTGAGCTCTTTGCAAAGGGTCCACATGACAGCAGTGCAAATCTCTTTTCTAACAGGCCTCTTGGGACCTCTTCATGAGGTCATTTCATACTTCAGAAATGGCCCTTTCTTTGAAAACCCTTGCTGTTTGAAGGGGACTACTTACTCCACCTGAACTCCTCTTTTCCTGGAAAGTCAGGAGTCTCCACAGCTGCAAGTCCGTTAAACAGCACCACACATCAGCAGACCCCTGTGCCCAAGCAGAGTGCTGATCATGAACAAGGAAGACATCAGCAGAGCGCACCAGGGTGCTGGCCCTTTACCAAAAATTAATTCCACCCCTGAAGTGCACAATGACAAAACACACTGCCTTTCAAAAGGGACAGTGCTATACCAGGCCATATGGAGATAATCAAACCAGCCTGCAAGACTGCTAGGGTATCCAAAGCAGTCTACCTGCCATAGTGCTCAGCCTTGGCTAACAGAACCTTCAGATCAAAGAAATTCAGTCCTCTGAACAGAGCTGCTAAAACTGAAGAGGAGGGTAAAGCTACCCTGTATGGAGCCTTAGGGTCTATACCAGGCATGATATACCATGCTAACTTATTTAAGTGGGATACCTCTGCACAGCACTGTATCCCATGATGATAGCCTTTCCAAGACCTGTATGTCAGGATGAAGAGTACTGGGGCACCATCACCACTCATGCGCTTTGGCACAAACAGCTGAGAAGTGAAAGCAATAGATCGTGTCACATGGAATACGGGTGACTGCATTGCACTTCTTTTGACTCCTCTACAGCTACACCTAATAATTATGCCCTTTTTGGGAAAGCTATTACCAACCCCATGGCAAACATGCACAGTATGATGTGCGTAGTGCTCTTGTAAAACTGTTTTTTGTTCTTGATTTAGCAGAGATGAGTTTATTGGTATGAGCTGCAGCAGCAATAAAACCTAGACACTTTTAGATAACACCACTGATGGCCATGATATAGTTAACACTAATTGGGTTCCTACATACCAGGGGGACAAATTCTTGTAACAGGATGTAATTAGCGGGGGTTAGACCATGCTTTAATTTGTCACTTAGTGCTTCCATGAAATTGGTTCCTTGGGGCACATCAGGGAGGAGGAGAAGTAACTTGAAAAGATGTTTCCCAAACTTTTATTCCTGTGACTTGCTCCACTGAAGCCAATGAAAATACCCACATCAGTAGCGGAGTTGTGAAATTGGTTTCTTCCTTTTGATTAAATTATACAGAGAAGAACGTAAGTTACAGGATGATAATATCAATTCCCCAAGGCCAGCCACTTCCCCCCGATACTTCGCATCTTGGCTGGGTATTTTTGCAGGATTTCTTATCTCAGCAGCCTGTAGTCAAGCAGTGGGAGCTGGGAACAAAGACAATCAGGAAAGCAATGGTACTGTTGTTTCCCCCTCTGAATTAAAGTCATCTGAAAGCCTAGCTGATAGCTCAGAGCGCAAGGCTGAACGGTGCATCGCTCCATAACAAGAACAGCAAGCCTGAGAGCATTTGCCTCCGCTGCAATTCAATCAGGGTGCCTTGCAGCTCGAATTGCTACTATTTTGTGGGTCACTACCTCCTCCAATATTCTGTGTGCCCTCTCTTGTTTTCTTTTCATTTGCTATGCAGGCTCGCAGACCTTCCTGCTAGGTTTCACTTGGGAGGCCCAGAACCCCTGTTCTGCAAATCCTAACAGGACCTTGATGGATGCTAATGTCTCTGCCTTTCATATCATTTTACCAGTGAAACCTTTGATCTGTCAGCAGTCTTTATATCAATGCAGTCATCTCATAAAATGGAGAATATGACAAAAATATCTGTTGTGCTAACATAGAGTCTTTCCTTCCACCCCTCATAAAAATGCAGCATTAGGGAGTTTACTTTAACCTCCAGCAGCAAGATGTGCCATGAGGGTAGAACTGGGAGCAAAAATTCATTTCATTTTATTTTTCTTTTTTTTTTTAAAAAGCAGTCTGGTAAAGGAACTTGTAAAGCAACAAGTACTGTACATTATGATTCAGAGCAGCAAGGGACAGCTGGAGAGACTTGATTGGCTCCAGCCCAATGAAACAGAGGCTTCTTGTGACCAGCTGCTGTGCTGCAACATGAATGACAAGGGTAATAATTGATTACTAACTGGCAGCTCAAAAGGAAGAAAGAATTAACAAGAGTGATGAGGTGCTTTACAGCTTGGTAACTGTAAAACCAGTAGAACAATTAGGGGAAAAAGAAAGGGTTTTCACTTCTTACCTTAGAGTTACAAGGACAGTGCTAGTTATTGTAAATCGCACGACAAGCAAGCCAGAGGGGCAGGTCAGTGAGTAATATGGGGGCTTTGCACGCCCACAGGTCCCACAGAATCATTCAGCAGATTTACCGGGGAGCAGCTAAAACTCAATCAAAAGCATCCAGCCATGCCAATTACATTGGTAGTCAAGGCAAGGTCTCTGAGCCGTCAGCCATAATATCATAGTGGATCTGAAACCTCCAGCGAATGGTGCATTGTGACAAACCAATTCTTTGCCTTTCAGTGGGCGCTCGATGGCACCATACACTCTTTCTGCCCTGAGAATAAACGCACGCCTTTTTCTTTTCCTTCTTCCCCCCCCCCCCCTTCTTGTAAATGGCTTTTGTGTTCACCAGTAAATGCACTGGATGCATTGTTGCTACACCTTTCTTCAAGGGRCTTGTACTGACCTCATGCTCTGGGCCATGTAAAGCCTTCTGGCCACTGAGAGCCAGGCTCTGCCCCTTTTTCATGCAGAGTAGCACCTCACTCTGGGCCAGATCATGGCCAGCATGCCAATGCAAGAAGTAAGGGGCCATAACGTGTCCTGTGTCTTGCTTCTCACACACAGGGGAATAATAGCCTCTGCGGACTATGCCCTTTCCTTAGCCTAAGTGGGAAGAAGGGAGAACTTGATGGATCCTTCATTTCCTTTCCCAAGGCATCTGGCAGCAGGAAGCATGTGCTGTGCCAGCTACAGACCCGTCACGGTTTGCTCCCTTCCCAGAGCAGCAAGGAGACAGGTCTGTCCCAGCGGTAGCTCAGCAGTGGGTGGCTCCTTTCCTGGGGCCGAAGCACCATGGTCTGATCTAGCTCTCTGCGAGCAGAGCCGATAAAATCAATGGGACTAATCATGGGGAAAGGTATCATTCAGCATGAGCAAAGCTGGCAACCTCTAGTCTGACATATGGAAAATGCTCTTCTAGCTGGCTGAAGCCTCTTCAGCCCAGCCCACCCTCAGTCCGCCTCCCACTCCAGAATCTGCCATCCTTGTGCTTATGAAGTAGCTCCTTACCATTGGCAAGGTCTGACACCTTCCAACTCAAAGCTAACAAGATTTGTCTCCCCTATCTTTAGCCACCTAAAACCTAAACAACCCATCCAAATTGGGGTTTTAGCCATCTTCTATAGCCACTGCAAAGAAAACTCTCCCCCCCGAGGTGAATTCTTACTACCTACCTCAAATGCCTCCTCTAGGATGGTGCACCATCCACCTCTCAAACTGGCCTATGGACTTGCCTCAACAACTAGTTAAGAGCTGACTTAGAACTTTTTGGAGGATAAAGATAGGGGAGAGACATTGTCATACCTGTTCAGGGTCTTACTCTGACATTCGAGACCAATGAAGTCAATGAGTAATGCACTAAGAGGATTGGGATCGGTCCCCTCTGCAACTAAAGGCACAACCCCTTCGGCTGCATGGCAGGGAGGATGGCGGGCTCAGGTTGCTAACGTGGCATTCCACCAACAAGAAAAGCTGCCGTGACAGAGGGGAGCCGAGCTGCTCCAGGGTAGGGGTAATTGGGGCTGTCCTTGCTCCCACTGAGTGGAACATTAATGGAACAAATTTCAGACAGAGGATATTGCAGTGGAGCTCAAGATGTACAAATGCAAATGGTACAAGAGGCATGTCTTCATCAGTCCACCCTTGAAGACTCCCCTAAGGACTGTAGAGGGAACTTTACTAGAAAATCTACCAAAAATTCAAGGCCTGGGGGTGGGTTGGCAGGTCTGGGGTTTTTGTTATTATATACATAGCGCAAAAATGTGCTTGACTAATCTAAACCTTGTGTTGCTTTCTTATACTGCTAGAGCAATTATAGCTGAGAGAAAAAAAACACATCACCCAATATGGAAATACTTTTTTTTCATGTTTGACATTTTTACATTTTTACTGACAGGGCAAAGCCTATGATTTAATCGGTCTCCATTTCCCATAACTGCTGAGAAGGGACTGGCCCCTCCTCCACATTTCTCAAAGGGCTGATGATTAGAAAGAAGGCCATGCAAAACTCAAAGGAGTTAACTCCATCTATCATGTAGCACTGTTATACTAGGAAAAAAAAGAAAAAAAGAAACGAAATACTTTCTCCCAAAGGTCTTGGTGTGTGCACTGCAGAGTACATCGTGATTGTGAGTCTCTGTGGCAGGAATGGGATCATTTTGAAGAAACAAGGTATTTTGCCACTCATTCAGGAAAATGAGAAGCTTTTATTTTACTGAAGCACATTCCTTCCACATCCTTTTTTTTACTCTTATTACTCTTTTTAGTAGCAATGCCACAGCCTGCTGGGAGGAAGGGAGGAAGGAAGGGAGGAAGGAAAGAAGGGAGGGAGGAAGGGAGGAAGGGAGGGAGGAAGGGAGGTAGGGAGGAAAGAAGGAAGGAAGGAAAGAAGGGAGGGAGGGAGGGAGGGAGGGAGGAAGGAAGGAAGGAAGGAAGGAAGGAAGGAAGGAAGGAAGACCAGGAGGCCCCAGCTCTGCTCTTGTCAAAGGTGATGGACCCACCTCAGTGCATCAAGCAAATTGCCTTCAGTATGGACCAAATGAAGACACGAAGTACTAGCATCCTGGCTCAGGAAAAGACAAGTGGCAGCTGTTTCCTCCCGAGAAGGAGTAGAGATGCAGCTGCAAGCAAGAAAGAGCAAATAATCAGGTGGTCACAGAGACAATAGAAACTGGAAGCCGAGCACAAATTATGTCATCGGTGCTGATCAAGGTTTTTGGAGCTTGGAAAGAATTAAAAACTAGCCCAGATCAGGAACTGATCTTCTCAAACCTGTAAGAGTACAGTTAACTTTTCCTTTCAGCCCTCCCGCATGCATGCTGGCACCATCCCCTTGTGCTGCTGTGATGACTCACGGGAACAGGAGGGTGCCACAGGTGACCAGAAGAGATCTCGCCCTGTGGAAACGTGGCATAAAAGTGCTGGGCTCATCTAGGGGCAGCCAGAAGTAAGATACCTACTTGCTCTGCAGGCAGAAACATCAGTTGTTGCAAGCGCTGTTAGCAGATAAGACCTTGCTTTCAGTGGCTTATCACTTTTGCCACATTACTAAATTCAAGTATTACCTGTGCAAGACCTTTGGCCATAGTGGAGAGGAACATCCTGGGGTTTAACTGTTGGTTTGTTTTTTTTGTAGACGTTAGCAAAAATAGTTTAGCTGTTTGTAAGAACAAAGAGGCAGAAAGCCACGTTGTATTGACCATGTCTAAAAAAAGTATCTATGTGGTGATTTTTGAGTTGACATTTTCAAAGAGTCCATCTTTACTATGACCCAACTTCTCACAGCCCTCACCTGGGACCTGTCTGTGCATGCACAGACCCAAGAGAGCAGAAGGTCCCCCTCAGGCCTCACCAGGAAAACAGGAATGAACCCCAACTTTCCCTGTGGCTGCCTCTGCTAACCAGCCTGAGCCACATCGAGGGGAACTGAAGGCTGTTTCTCAGGGGCAGCTGGGGTGGTCTGGCTGCCACTCCAGAAGAGGGAGGGAAAAGAGACTAGTGATCTGGAGACCAAGAAGGGAGCAGGGGAGGTAGAAGCAGTGTGACTGAACCAGACAAAAAAAAAGACTGGGACAAGGAGACAGAGTTGGATATGGGGACAGAGTGAGGAATAAGGAGATCGGAGCTCACCATGAAGGAGAAACTGGACTGGGACAAGCAGCCAGGATTTTTTGTGGGAAAAGGAGAGTTGAAAGTTGGTATTGATTTGGGACATCAAGTCTTGAGAAAGACTCTAGGAGTAGATGGGCAGGAAGAGAGAGGTCTGAGAAGGGAAACTGGAACTGTGATTCACCAACAGAGTACAGTGTGTCTCACAGAGGATTTGTTCTTGTCCCATTTTACAGATGAGGAAACTAGATCACAAGGACATTAAGTGACTTCTCCAAAGATATGCAGGTAATTACGAAGTTAAATATCAATCCTTCACATTTCTACTCAGACACAGGAAGAGTGGGGCTTGCCATGTGACCACCCTTGTTGTTGAGACGGGACCGATTGCCTCTCATACCTTCACAATGAGATGTAGGAAACTTGAGTTTTTCTCAGAGCTCTCCTGCTGACCAGCAAGCAGCGCGGGTCACTCACTCCACCCCTCTGGGGTCCTGTTGCCTGTGGCTTTCAGGACAATGTGTGATGCACCAAGCAACTCACTAAAGCACCAAATTGTGGGAGACCCAGTCAAGCCCCAGAGCATGCCCTATCAGAGGGAAGTAGGGCATGAGGTTTTCTCATTCAATACTGTCTGCGTACAGCTCAAAGGTTTCAGGTTTTGCTGCAAAGCCAAAATTCACCAAGGAAGAAAAAAAAAAACAAACAGTAAAAAAAAAAGAGTCTGGTAGTCTGCAATATTAAGGATCCTGAAGAAGAGAGGAAGAAAAGGAACTACCTACCTGCAAGTGTACTTTCCTACCTTGCACAACTTTATCTATACAAGTGGGTCTGGCTCATGCGGCTTGTTCAGACAGCTCCACTGGGACTTATTTTGTGAAAAGGACAGTACAGGAAAGGATTTGTAAACTCTGGGAGAAACCCAAATTCCTATGTAAAGTGTCTTTGGAATCTTTCAACAGCTTTCCAGTGACTTGTCCTGTTCATTGCGGGTTTCTAAAAACATACTAACAAGCGCACAATAGCTTAGCAGCAAGCAGACTAATAAAAATATTATTATTATTATTATCATCATCATCATCATTATCATCATCATCATCATATTCACATTATTATTCCACCAGATTTACCAATAGGGAAGGAAGGGTAATTCCTCTTTGTAAATTATCAGCTGCTGCTGAAAGTGCAATACTGCCTCACATAAACCTCCAGACATTTTTCTCTGCTTTCATTATCACATGCTAAACACATTACGATCCACCATGCACCCCCACAATTTCAAGCTTATTTTGTGACTTCTGCTATTCTACAAACTTCAGAAATAAATCGAGATATGTGTGCATTTTGACAATAATATTCCATGCCTCCATTTAAGGAGGAGGAGAATATGGAGGTATCATTAGATACTAGGAATTTGCTCACAAAGGTGTGGAATAAAGTAGATAGGTGCCTCGTGAGACTGCAATCAGATTAAAATTACTTGTGATTCAAATTGAAAGTAAAAGGCACTGATGCACTCATTGCTTGCAATTAAAATGCACATCAAAGGGGAGTCAGTATTATTAAGCAAAACTGAAAGTGTTGCAAATAAAACACCTATTCTGCTAATCCTCTGGTTAGACATTCTCATTTCTTCACTTCACCTACACATGTGCAGGGCTTCCTCTCTGCTGCCATCGAACTTTCAGAATAAAAATAATTATTTCTAAACCAATTTCATTACGGTAAAAGTTAACAGCACAGAGTGCGAGACCCTGGGAAATCTGTTCTGAGAAGAGCATTGGTCTTACGGTAAAGCACTGGACAGAGACTTCTGAAATGGGTGCAGTTCCTAGGTCCTCTGTAGGTTTTCTGTGTGTCTGGTCAAGTCATTCAGTGCATCTGTGCTTCAATTCCCAAACGTCAAGAGGGGGTGATACCACAGTGTTCCCACACTCAGCTTGACGGGACTGTGTCAAATATAGACTTTGGAGGTTGGGTTTAAGACTTAGCATCTGCTTGGTCTCTGATCTTTGTCACCAAGCTGCCCATTTGTCTCATTCAGTGCCAAGGGAGGCTCAGCGGGGCACAGGGAACCCTCTGCCCCTTGACAGGCTACTCCACATGTGGAGTGCAGTTGTTCCCTACCTGCATGCTCCCTGGAGCACCACATTGAAAGCACGTGTGCAGAATGAATTAATGGCAAAAGTACCATGACTTTCCCTTGTGATAGTGGGCCACAGACAGTAAAGACTGGAGATTCCCAAGGCTGGACAAAAGCATATGAAGGAAGAAAGTTAAAGAATTAGGGCACACAGCAGGGTTAGGGGGCAGTCTTTGTCTTCAGTCGTGTGCATTTTTACATTAAATCATCAGATTAATCATCAGAGGAATACAGGAATGGTCTTGGGAAATGAGATCTGTAGAACAATCTTTGGACTAATGTAGCTTGTGACAGCCTAGCAACTAGAACATTAGGTCAAACTAAGGAGACTTGACCTTTTAAAGATAATGCTGACCCTCACCCTTCTTTGTAAGATGCTTTTTAGATGGGCTGTATATGATTATTTCGCACTGCCTGCCTTCCTGAGCTTGCACCTCTTCCAATCCTTCTGCTGAGCTTCCCAGCATACGTATGTGCTTATGTCTCATCCGGGCCAGGGAGATATATCTTGCTAAAAATTCCCTCTCAAATCCCCTTCCTTTTATACAGTGAGAGCAAAACAAAGGAACCAGAACACAGCATGCGACTGTAGCCTTCAAGTTTAAGACCACATTAGCAAGAATATATCTACATTCACAAGAAAAAAGCCTGACAAGTCTGCATTGTTTGAAGCTATGAGAAAAGGAGGAATAAAAAGAAATGCAATAAAGCTATCTGGTTGCAGAAGAAATAAAAACTGCATACAGGAAAGCATAGAGCATGGGCAATGGCTTTTTGCTATTACTTGTCAAAAAGGCAAGAGAGAGGCTTTTTGAGAGTAGCTAATATCAGCAGTAGGGGAATTTCCCCACCAATGGGAAAACCGCAGCAAAATTTCACAAGGAGAGGACGTGTGAGAAACAAGTTCTGATGTTCAGCATCACATCACCACACCTTAAATCCCTCTCTTGGAGGAATGCCTCATGCCATGCAATGCTTTAGCATCGTGAGGTCTCATGCAGCTGGCAGGCACAGCTACACAACTCCGGGGGCTTCCAACCATACAACTGCCTGTGGGCTGCCAAGATCCTGCTCCATATTCCCTCATAGTCCTGCAGACTTGTCCCAGCTCCAGCCAAGGGAACTCACGTTTACCTCTGGCCCTGCGTGGTTTGTAACACCTGGCAACCCAGCATCTTTCTCCATGAGTGAGTAATATGGGGACCATACTACTAACCTAATTCAGGCATTCAAAGAAAGAAGTTGGGTTTGTTAAGCCTTTCAGAAAGCAGCACCTAATAATGAACGTGACATTGCTTTGATTCCAGGGGCACCATCACGACCCAGTTGGACAGAGCAGCCATACGAGGCTCCTCGGGTCAGAGGAGCCCAGGCACCAGGCTGTTGGTCAGGACGGGGCTCCCTCTCCATCCATTACATGACCATCATTGGCTTTATGATCTCCAGGAGGAGATGGCTGTGGGTGCCAGGGGTGGATCTGCAGAACGGTTACATCAGGGCACCGTGCATCCGGAAGTAAACCCAACAGGAAGGATATRCTCTTGCAGGACACATTTGTCATATTAGTTGAAGTTTTAAAGACTAAATTAGGTGAAAGGCAGCTCTTTCACTCAGGTATCCTTCCGAGATCAGGGAATTCGCACTGTCTCAGAAGAGCAGTGCAAGCACAGAAGGGTTTCAGTGCAGCTAAAGAAGTGCCACTGATGACAGATGCAATGTAAGTGAGCACAGAGCAAAGCTCTTTCAGTTCATTAAAATGTAAGGCTTAGAGCCTGGAAGAGGGGAGGTTGGAACCAACCCTATGGAAAACTCCTGTGGAATTTAATAGAAAAAAATATTACAGATTTTGAAAGCTTATTGGGAATATTCCTTCCCATGAAAAGGTTTTGGGGTTTTTGCACTGGTTTCCTTGAAATCTGTCCTCACACTTTTCTGTGGACCCTCCTGGATTCATACCTATTACATTTCACTAGACTTTTCCATGCAGACATGCAAACTGAAACCACAGAAAATATTTTCATGCACCCTCCACCCTGCAGAGCAAACCCACCACGTTCTCCCCGACTCCAGCGAGGTGTGACGTGGCAGCTTCCTCAGAGGTGCCAGCCAGCCTCAGCAGGCAGAGAGGCAGCAGAACCTGGGTGGAGGGAAATAAAGCCAGCTTTTAGGTAAAAATCCTGTGCTCACTGCCTTTTTCCTTCTTTCTTTTGCAGCCAAGCTGCACACTGCTAAATCAATAGACTCACAAATCTGAGGAAGTTTATAAGCCACTCTTAGTAGAGACCAGTGACAATCCTAAATATGAGGTGTCCACGAGCTAGCAAATCCTGCTCTGGTGAAAGTGAGCGCACCTCCTGTTGAGACCAGAGGGAGCTGCTCCCAATTACACTAATGCTGAATATGGCCCCATTACTGACTTTTTTTTTATTGTTGGACATTGTTAAAAAAAAAAAAGACACTGGAAAAATGTGCATTCTATCAAGTGTTGTGAAACTGTGTGGGTTGGAGAAGGCTCAGTTTTTAATAAAGGAAACATTCATTGCATCCCATTTCAAGGACTTCTGTTAGATAGAAAGGAGGAGGCAAGCAGGAAGCTGAAGCCTTTCTCCTGCTAGTTCTCCCCTTTGCTATCAAACAATAACATTTTTAATGAAAAAGAGAAGAAAAAAAAAAGGAGGGGGGGGAGTAGGAAATCCCTTTTCTTTTTTCTTCATTCTTAGTGGCTCTGTACGTGTAACCGTGGAGGCCAGGGAGGTTTCCTTACCTTTGCCAAGGTCAGAGTCTGGCATCGCATACAGTGCGAGAGTGCTGGGTGCTCAGCTGGCTCTGTGGGGATCATGACTGTGTCCCATTCACAGGAAAAGGTGACAGGCTAGCCTTTTTCCTGCTACTCTCAGGTTAATTTTTGAAAGGTTCCTACGGAATGTGAAAAAAAAAAAAAAAAACCAAAACAAAAGTAGTATTTTAGAGGCAGATTTAAACCCACCTGAAAACTCAGCATATGCTCCTTGAGTCATGTCCAGGCATACCAACAGTCTTCAGTCCTATTACATTTTCAGAGGCATTTTCCACCAGGATGGTATCAGCCTCCAGAGTTTTAGGTATAGTTCATTCTTCCCAGCTTCCCTCTGCTCTGCTTCCTCCTTATTGTTTTCATCTGCTAGTACATCCCTGCCTGATTTGTCATAATTTCATGTTGACATACTGTAGTAAGACAATTGCAGCTGCTCTCTCTGAAGAATGCAAACAGAGATCTGTCATCTCCTCTCCCTTCCTCCCCCTCCCTCTCCCGGCAGGGATGGATTTCACTGGGAATGAAGGGACCATYGCCACCCAGCAGTGGCTGCAGTCTGCCCATCCAGAGGGCTGGCAGATGATCCCTTGTCAGTCAGATCTTTGTTCGGCAATTGCAGTTTATGCTCAGGCTAAATGCTCACCCGTCCAAGTGTGTGTATGTTTATGTAGTGAACTCTGGGATGCAAACGGCATTCCTCTTATCATACGGAGAGAGGATATGAGCTCATTCATAAAGAATCCCAGCTCTGGGGTGCCCCACTCACTTAATCCAAGCATCCCCTGCATGCCCCTTCTTCTGAGAGGGTGGAAGAAAAGCAAAGCACAGTGCTATTGGCTTTTAATAAGTGGGATAATATATTTCAGAGAGGAGCTCAGACAGGAGAGGAAATGAACTTGGCTAGACAGTCACTTATAATAAAAAAAGGGGGGAAGAAATTTGCAAAACTCATTCCATTATTTCATGTAAATATACTTGGCTGGGTTAAGATAGGCTGATATAATCATAAGATGCTAAATAAGACTAAAGGCCCTCTCTCCCCTTTAGACAGATTTAGCAACGCAGCACCATTTATTAGTCTGCTCGATAAAGAAACAAACAGATTATTGGCTTGGCAATTGCTGACTGTCAAAATAAGCAAAGCTCTAAATGTTGTACTAAGCCTCTGATCCTGGAAAAAGGCCCCGGGACTGGTACAGCACCCAAATCGGCTCGCTGGGGCTCCACCTGGGCTGAGGGATCAGCTTGTGTGGTATGCTTTGCAGGTCTGGGCTTAAAACGGGAGCGATGAGCAACTGATGTTGTAGGCATGTGACTCAGCGTACACACAAATAGCAATGTAACTGGGACACAGCGGTGCATCAGAAAGGTTTTCTGCCCAGGGCTTTGGTTGAACACATAACCCCCAAGTGGTGAAGTAATTAGTAAACAAGATTTAGGTGGGAGAAGAGCAAGGAAGAACAGGGAAAGACCTTTTGCCACTGAATGTGGTGTTGCTGTTTGGGGATCATTAAAACAGAGGACATCATTAAAAAGCTGGGAATGGTTCAGAAAGGAGCTGCAATGGTCCTGAATACCTGCAATGAGACCAGAGCTGGCTCTCACCATAGGCAAAGCAGGCAGTTACCATCTAAAAGAGCAGACAACCGCAGGCAGCACCAGGTCTGCTCTGCCTGTGCCAGGCTGGCTGCTGCCACTGCCACTGAGGGAGAAGGCAGGGCGTGTGGCACAGCCATGAGTGTGCCAGGAGGTGCRTCTCTCCTGTCCTTCTTCCCCAGCTTCAACCCTTTTCCTTAGTCTTCCCCTTCCCTGGACAAAAATGTCCACCACCCCCTGCAAGATGAGAAAGCTCAGCTCTGCCTGCAGTACCAGGGTCCCTTGAGCCAGCCCTTGCAAAACACTTGAGCGACTTCAGTCTGTTTATTTTATCCAAGAATATGTGCCCAGGCAAAGGTTTCTAAGTGCTTGCATGGAAAGACCACAGAGCTCTCACCTAGCAGGTGAAAAGCCTAAAAAGACCTCAGTTAGCAAGGTGACGTCTGAAAAGATATGTTTGGGCTAGAGGTAAAATGCCCACTCTAAGGAGAGTTATCCACTGRAACAACTCACCCAGGCATGAGGGGCATGCAACATAATGAGACATCTTTGGATCACGGTGACTGACTTTCCCTCCAGGCATAGTCAAGTTCAGCGTCTGGATACGGGAACTTGACACAGGAACTGCTGGACAAGGTGTCGTCTTTTTCAGTGTGATCAAGGAGCTCAGACAAGATAATTTCAACAGTCTCTGCCAGCTATAGTGCCAGAGAGGCTCAGAGCAGCCCCAGTGAAGTTAGGATACAATCTCAAAGTCCCTGGGAACCCAAAGAAACAGAAGCTGCAGAGGGTGAAAGAAAGGAGGTGTTGTAATCTGCAGCTGAGGGGTAGACCAGTACACTCGGAGCCTAAGGCGGGGATAGTAGCACCACTCAGTTCTGCAGTGCTGATACAGAGATGGAGCAGGTCCTGGGTGAACCTGTACCCAGGACCATGTACATCCTGGATCCATGCTTGTCAGCCCACTCTGCAAGGGGGTTAGAAACAGCTCTCTTCCCAAATTCTGCCCTGCTCCACCACCAACCCCACCACCACCCCCTAACCACTAGTCCTCAGGCTGAGCTACATCTTGGGCACTCCTAGCAAAGGTGCCACGCAGGAACACAGGCACAGGGTTACACCGTCACCTTCAAAGGCTTGCTCAAGATCACACAAGAAGGCTGTGTGAATGCAAAGTGCAGAAATAACCTTCTGAGTCTTGAGCTAGTATCTAACCCATGAGGCACATTTTTCCGTCGGGATTTTTTTCATAAAACCATGCCTGAAATGTTCCCGCCTTGCTCCTGCACGAGTCAATGGGGAGTCTGTAATCATTGTCAGCAGGAACAGCATCATCTGTATACAGTATTGGGTCAAAATGTTAGAAATAGAGCCAGCTATACATCACAGTGAAGGCAATTTTGCCAATGCATGGGATTTATCATGACTTGATGATACTCTTCTGTTTAAATTTCCAGCTCCTGGAGATACGTGGTGACATAAGCAACTCACTGGTATTCTTTAAGTGAATCTTCAGCGCTTGTTGTTGATGAGAAAGCTTAAAAATGTAACAGGAGATGAATGAAAACTGAAAAATGTGAACAGAACTTGAACTACTTTCTAAATCTCATTTTTCAGCCACTCCCGTAAATACTTGCAGCCTGAACTTTTGGCACTGGCAATATTTCTTATGCTTATGCTTTAAAGTGCAGGGTACAGATTATAGTCTTTCAAAATTAATGGGAATTTACTATCACAAAAATGCAAACACCTTTTTTAAGACTCGTAATTTTGTAAGTGGTTTATAATTTTCAAAAATGATTTTTAAAACATTTTCTTTTAAATCTCATGATGTGACTGAGCTGGCCCCATTTTTTACTAATGTTTTCTACCACATGACAACTGATAAAAATTATTATAAAAGAATTTGAAGGGAAAATATAAATTGAAAATTAAGATTATTTCAAAATTTTTATCATATTTATTAGTTTTTCAATTCAGCTAGTAATTTTGGATACTATTTCAGAACCTAATCTTGAATTAATTTAAAGAAGCCCCATTGTCAGAAGAATTCAGTTTCAGCTGTGAACATGCAGCATACAGAAAATCTAGTCCCTCCGAGGTATCACATTATGAACAGCTGAAAGCGAGGCACCAAAGTTCACCAGTCAGTTTAAAAACTCTTGCCTGTAATGAATTGCTGTCATTATACTCTTTAAAGTGCAGAGAGTTGAATATATTCATGCTATATTGCTTTTTCAACACATGTAGTTCCTTCAAATTCAAGCCAGATTTGCCTCTAGCAGGACACCACACATCTGGGGACACCTTTGACAATGTTGTAACTTCAACTCTCAGCCAGAAAATGCATGTGGTAGTAGATACCTTTTCCTGAAAGTATCTCTGTCAATATTTGTGAAGTACTCAAGGGACAAGGATGGCAAGCGTGACAGACAATCACGGGAAGGTGGTAATTGCTGTCTCCTCACTGCAGGGTTCAGAAGTGGATGACGAGGTACAGGGCTGTACACTGACCCTGATGATAAAACAAATCCTGTGTATCTGCCTACTGAGCAAGCATGATGGGATGGAGCTGGGTGTTCATTTGTTTGGTCGCTTCCCAGCCCTGAGAGTGCCTGCATTTAGGCAGAATGACATTGCTTTTCCCATAACACATGTAGGGTATAGCTAGCTGGGAAGCGGTACTTACCCCTTTAAAAAAAAATCACGACAAAACAAGGTTTTCTCATTTCACTAAAAAAGTAACTTTGAGTTTTCTCATTTTTCATTTAAAAAAAAAAAAAAAGACGACTCACTCAAACAAACATCCTCTTCAGTTTGGGAGAAGAAACCCATAAGCTTTCTAGAAACAGATTTTGCATCCAAATTTCTACAGAATTAATAAGCTGCTCTGTCAAATATATTCTGGCAGAAAATTTTCCACTGTTTCCTCAATTAGCACACACACTTGTACACAAAATTGCATGCATATTTCTTTCCATTTCTATCCAGTTGTCTTGTAAAGGTCTCAAAGGCTCACATCAGCTCCTGTGAATGGGGAAAAAGAGCACTGCATCCATTTTACAGATGTGCAGTGAGATTAATCAGATTTATTCAAGGACACACAAGAAGTCTGTGCAACAGCTGGGAACCCCAAGTCCTAGTCATGTGCTTTAGCCACAGAATTATCTTTACTCTTGGAAAAGCAGAGGGGTGCTTTCGTGGAAAACAATGAGTTGTAAAGCCTGAGGAAAATAAACTCTCCCAGGCTTTTTCTTAAGCAGAGCTGGAGAAAGAATTTGTCATAGAGGGGTTGCTTGTAGGGATGTTTAAATGCGGATTTTGGTCCCATTTGTACTCTGGTTTGCTTTAGTAAATAAATATGTACATGTGTTTAGGTGGGCTTGAAAAAACCTCCATCAGTGAAAGACTCCTTCACAAAACCACTGGTGCAGAGAAGAGCCCGGCTTCCCACCGCTYGCATGCTACTCCACACCCATGCCACCCCACTGACGTCATAAATGCTAAATTCTTTCATCGTTGTTTGAAACAAGACCTCCATTATAAGCCCAATTTTGACTCTCCCTCTAGACGAAAAATAATCAGCCTGAACTTTCACAGGCATGATATTATCCCAGGGTAGAATGTCCTTTTAGGAAACTTGAGGCTGACTGAACAAAGTTTTCAAGAGATTTTGGGTGAGGGAAGCAGGGGGGATGACATGGAAATATACAAAAATGAGCTGCTTTTATATTTTCCTAGCTTACTGTTTAGGAAAAACCTTTTAGGCAGGAATAACCAGGGGGAATAAGGCAGGTTTTCTTTTCTACATGATATCACAAGTTGCACGCTCTGCAGCAATACCTGTAAGCTCTAACTGACCAAGCAATCCCAGAGTAGCACACGTCAGGAGCAGCGACACAAGGTGGTAAGCGGCTCTGGAGGAGCTGGAACAATCTGCACAAACTTTGACTCATTGAATAATTCAGGTGTGGAGGGACCTCTGGAGGTCCCTAGTCCAACCCCTTGCTCACAGCAGGACTAATTCCAAAGCTAAGTGAGGTCTCACAGGGCCCAGTCCAGTCCAAGGATGGGTATCCCTCAGCTTCCCTGGGCTCTCACAGGGATTAATTTTTCCTAATAAAAAAACCAGATTTTTTCTTGTTGCAACATGTGTCCCCTGCCTCTGGTTCTTTCTCTGTACACTTCTGAGAAGAATCTGGTTCTGCCTTTTCTATAACTCTCCTTTAGCCAGTGGAAGACACATAGATCCATCTGAGTCTTCTCCAGGCTGAACAAACCCAGCGCGCTCAGCATCCCCTCATACACCACGTGCTCCAGCCCCGACCATCCTACAGGCCCTTTGCAGGACTTGCACCAGTTTGTCAAACTTCACCTTGCTCTTCTTCCAGGAGGAGCACATGCAACAGTGGCACCTGATGCATGTATTGACCCAACCTACCTCAAGCTAGCCTGATCTGGCCATGTTGGCTGCAACTATGGCTTCAGATGCAGTGCACGCAGAGAGAGGCAAGAGAGAGAGCAGAAAGACTAATGCCAGCTCAATGCCTTGGCCTAAAGGTACAGAAGTAAACAGATGGGGATCTACGAGGACTGTTCTTCCCAGAGGTTGTACATAAAGGATGCTCTTCTGCTTCATGCCTAGTGTGGTCCATCCCTATTTCCTTCCCAGGCCTCTCTTTCTACAGCCACCTCCAGTTTACCAGCTGCAGAGATATACACTACTGTTTTGAGCGTGTGTGGTATCTGAAGTGCTTGCCCAMGGAGTTTGCCAGGTGGTGGGCACAGCTTTCCAGCTTGTTCAACTCCATCATGGTCCACTGCAGACTTCAGTGTCACTGCAGACAGATTTTTCTCTGCATCTGCACGGGAAGAGCATGTAAGGGACAACCAGGGCAGCACAACTGAAGCAGGCTGCTGCACGGCTTTGAGAACTGGCTCTTCCACACCAGAGGAATGGACTGTGATTTTTGAAGGCAAAGTTACRCCTGAAAACAGCTCAGTGACACCACAGTTATCTACAATGTACTGCATGAAACTGCCCTTCATCCAGCCTGGGGCGAGTCCTGGGGACTAAAGGTGGCCGAGTTGTTCAGTTCCTCCTCCCAGTAGCAGGGTGGAAGGGAAAAGAGGCATGATCAAGATGTTCATGGACGACAGTCGAGCCTTCCTGATAGAATTGCTTCCTGGGGTCATTCATACAGGGGATAGCTGAAATAATAGCTAACTCCAGGGGAGCTGCCTGCTCCTGGATCTTAAGAACACAAAGAATTTAATGTCTTTTTGTGGCCCTATTTTTCCTGTATAATACAGGCTGTAGGCTCTGACTGTAGGTGAGGACTAGGGCTTTGATATCTCCTAGAATCCTCTCCTTTTCTTAAATAATTCAAGTAAATGGTATTAACATGAGTTTTTGCATGGAAGTAGAAACCTAAGTATGTCTGGTATGTGATAGAGATAATCAGAGCAATACTGAAGCAGCATATGACAAATTTTGTCTTTCATGCGTCTTTGTCTAACTCTCCAGCACTTTCACTGTCTAGTCTGTCCTCCACAAGACCCCTGCCTAATCTCTGTGTGGCTTCATAGTGTCATCTTTGAAAAAAAAAACCAAAACCAAAACCAATTTGTCAGGGGAATATTTTTCCATTTTCTTCAAAAATAAGATAGATACCCACACAACCTAAAAGCTACAGCAGCCAGAACTGCAGAACCAGCAAGAGGGAGTCCAAGCCCAGTGGCAGACTGAAGACCTGATATGCTGAGGCAAATAATGAGAGAAATTGGAGCTTCCTAAAAAATAGGGAATTCCCAGATCACCAGTGGAACATGTATCATTTTATCCATCCCCAGAATATCCACCAACACTAGGCTTTTTAAAACACAACTTTATTCTGATAGAAAATCTATTTTGCTATAACTTTCTGACATACACCAGTTGCAATGTTTTTCTCCTTCTGAGGCTTATGCAGTTGGAGCCCTGGTAAGTAAGGAAACTTGGCTTTTCAAGCAATAGGTCCTCTAAAAGCTCTGTAGTCTTTGCAAGCTTTTTAAAAACTTTTTTTTTTTTTTTTAAACTTCGGTTTTAATAAACAGAAACCTTACTGACATACCCTTAAAGACTTATCAGCACTTGTACAGAGCAAATCCATAAATTAGCTGCATGTCTTCAACATCCATGAGTAATGAGGCATCTCCAGCCCTACAATAAGATTTTGATGCCAGACACCACTGTCATGTATTTTCTCCCTCTCGTATATATGCATGTGTGTGAGAAAACCCCACCTTCATATATGGTATGTCTTTCTAGCGACATTTTCACATGAGAGAGGGAGGCTGAGGTAATCTTATTATCACCAAAACATTGTAAAAACAGCAGAGCATTGGAGAACTTTAATCCTTTTCTAAATTATGGACTGAGAACATTACAATCGTGCTGAGCACAAAGGCAGAGCTGTAACTTGACAGGCTTGTATAATTTACAGCCTCCATAGTAAAAGAGGTGTTTTTATTAAATGACTGCCTGAATTTCTACAGCCACTTCAGACTCTGATGATACTGGGGAGGCTTGCATTCTGCTGCCATCATTCAAATCCTTCCCTTTCACCACATAAATATGGCTGGGATTCCAGTTCAAAACCCACATACAGTTATTTATCTATTACTGCTCRTCAATTCAGAGCTGAGGCTATTTATGCTGGTACCTCATTTCACACACCTTAGATAGCTTTTGTTTCTCATTTTATAAAGCTGAGTTTTCTTTATCAAACAAGCATAAAACATTAACTAAACAATAAGCAAAATGCATTTATCACCACGAAAATGCCCCTTACAAAGGCTGACTGTGTTTTATGTTCATGTATTCAAATTTCTATTTAAACTAAAATAACATATAACAAATAAAGAACTGAAGCTTTTTTGCTGACTGAATACTCATTTGCCRTAGGTACCTAACATTATTTTTCCCTTCTGTATTGTACAGAAAAGAAGAGCATTTGTACAGTGAAACTGGTAAAAATACTTTTATCAGCATCCACTAAAGAATATCTTTGCACTGATAAAATAAGACCAGGCAAATAGGGTGGGTGACTTCAATCTCAAAATTACAATGCATACTCTAGAAGGATGTTTACACTGCTGGAATGAAAACAATTCATAACCAAGCTTTTAACTTAAAATAAGTAATATAAATATTTATCAGACTAGTGTTTTAAGGCCTATATTACTAAACTATTTCTGTATTATATTGGGAGTGACAGCTATTGTTAAAATTGAAACGCTTTCACAGCAGAAAATTAACTGAAATCCATTTAGCCAGCATGGAATTTTGCATTAGTGAGTATACATTTACTGGGCTTAGAAAAATCAGGTCAGAAATTTCAGACAGATAGACCTTATCCTGGGAATGTGTTTTGTCTTAGCTTGACCTCTTCTGTGGATCCCACTGATATTTAGTAGAGAGTCTGCATCCCTCCCTGACTGAAGGCAGGTCCTAGACGATGAATTCTGGATATCATTCCACAGTACATAAGCAGCTGCTGAGCTTTAAGCCTGTGAATGCTACCATTGACTCCAGTGCAAGCAGATACACACTTAAAGTTAACTAAGTGCTCTTTACTGGATGAGAGGCACAGCACTCAAACCCTTGCAATATCAAGCCTTCATGCCTCAGTTGGTCATCCTTGGATCATCATTCCTCACTCTCAGAAAGAAGCTCCCTTGCTTTTCTTTGTCACCTTTGACTGACATCGTCTACAGTCTTCAAAATTAATTTTTTAATCTATCTGCCAAGCACTTTGTTGAGACAACTGGAGGTGGAGCATAACATCCCCAGCAAAAATCCACAAAATCAAGGAAATGCATCTTCAGGCCATCAACTCACATATGACACTCTCTCCTCTCCTCCCACAGCTACTAACACGACACACCTACCATAGTCTGCTATGGGTAGCTGGGCCATGCTCAGAAAGCCAGTAGTGCTCCATGCCTTGCTTGGCACCATCAATTCATTCCCTTCCCACCTTCCTAGCTCTTCCAAGACAGCCCCACAGGCCCTGCCTGGAGCTGCTACTGCTGTCTCCACATCTATGCCAGCTCCAGCCATGTCAACACTGAGGCCAAAATAATAAACTTGATTGGACCTGCCTGACTCTATCCAAAACCCTAGAATTTCTGTTTCCAGGAGAGTTAGGCAAAGACCACGAGCACAGACTCACCAGTGGAACTCACCCACCTGAGCCCTGTGCTGTGCCTCATCTGAAAACCTTTTATGGCTGTTTGGGGACCATGGATGCCGTATCACACCAACCTTAACTCTGCCCTATTCGATGTGCAAACCTTTATTAGGAAGCTTTTTTTCCTCCAGCTCTGCTACACCTGGTGCAGGAGTATGTTGTATTCAGAAATCCTGGTTTGGAAATAGGTGCTTCTGGAAGAGACATTAAAGGGAGAAAAAGAGACATTTTTTCCAAAGGGCCAGAGATAAGAATGGGGAGCATGGTCAGTGAGATGAAACAGTGGCAGGAGAGATGAAATGTGCTCCTCGTGCGTGGCAGAAGAGAGGACAATGCCAACTGTTTTATTTCCCTGACTTTACAAGTCTAAATGAGGTATATTTCGTACTTACAGAAGCCTAATTACCTCCAGTGAGGCTTTGCATAGCAATTTACATGACTTTTTAACCACTTAAGAATAAGAATTGCATGCAGATGGATGGGGATAGAAGAGCCTTGCACTGAAGAACACACCCCCAAGCAGCTCTACATCAATCCTTCTGCATCAGCAGCTCCACGAGCACTAGCAGAAAATCATTGCTGTTGAAATCCAGGATTTACTGGTTAAAGAGGAGTGTAGTTATGCCTATCCCAGTCAGCAAGATCTGTGTGCACTCAGCCCCATCAATAACATGAAGGTGGTGTTGCTTAGTTACGCCATGGATAATGGCTGGAAATGGAAGGAAATCTAATTTCAGTTTTAAATCAGCTGTTAAATCAGAAAAACTTAGCATCCAGGATGCTAGCCTTTTTTTATTGACTACGTATTTATATATATGTAGTCCATAAAAAAAAGAAAGTTCATATACATATGTATATATGAATTTAAAAACAGAAGGGGTTGAATTTCACACAGTGTCTAATTTCAAAGACCTTCTGTAAGAGTCTTAAGAGTATTAAGAGAAGAAAAAAAAAAAATCTCAAAAAAATCCAAACTGCAAAACAAATGTCAAAGGGCGTTAAAACTAAGCTTACATGAAATTTCACACCAATTGGCCACCTAGATTAACCAAGGAATTTATGCTCCATTTTCCTGACACCATTATAGCTTTGGAGTCATTTCAAGGTACCGCTTTCATGTACTTGAACAGAGGGAGTTGCATTTGCCCACAGAAAGGCACACTCCTGATTGCTTTTCCAGGTGGCATCTCAGATATTGTGTCTGGTATCTAAAGGTGTTCCAACTTTCAGTAGACTGTTAGGACTTTTTCTATATTTGAATGCTCTGATGTTTAATAAAAGCTGACGCTTTTGGTTCATTTACTGTTATTGTCCCACCTGAGCATTTCATGGTGGCTAATGAAGCACAAAGTCTTAAACGAGTCTTTCTACATGAGGTAACTCTTACAGAAGGCATTGTGTTGCAGCTTCTTTGAGATCTTCTCTGTGCTGAGTTTTTAGTAATATTTTCCCCTAATAAAAAAATGCTTCATGTGAAGAAAAGTGGCACAGTACAAGTCCCCAGAGTAGCGCAAGGACAGCATGTCTACATGGCACTGTGCTTGAGTCAACAGGACAGCACAGCTTTTGGACCATGAYAATCTCCACACACAGTGCTGCACTGCAGCGTGGGGATGTACAAGTTCCTCTGGGCCCAATGATACCTTCTAGAATATTTTTGCTGTAGGACTTAGCACATTGTTAACATGTAGAAGGCAATGTTTGTGGTTTTTTCTTTTCCCACTCTATGGTCTCTCTTTTTGTGGAAGTTTCCTGGTGGACAGCATTGTGTAAGTTTCTGGGAATCTGCTTCACTCAGCTTTTTGCTTGTTTCACTCTTTTTCAGATATCTTTCTGTTTTTCTGACTTGCACTCACTGTCAGAATTCTCTTCCGTCATAGGTCTGGCAAATGTTCCCACTGGAGATTCCTCGTCTCGCCTCACACAGTTCTGCTTTTTCAAGAACATCCTGTTGCAAAGGATCTGCATTTCAGTCATGATGTACTGGATTAAAAATAGATTTATCCAGAAATGATTTATCTCCTAATTGTTAGAGTAGGAAATCCTGGAAAGGGAAAACATTGTAAAGGGTTTCTCATTCCCCAGGAAAAAAACCTACAGATAATTTTTAAAATCAGTTCATTAATTCTTCAAAACAGAGTTTTCAGACAGAGGACTAAGAACCTTGAGAAAGCCTGAGCTCTGCCAACCTTTCAGAACTCTGGTTAGGCATCCAAAGCCATTTATGAACAGATCATTACTATCCATATGATTTTGGGAAGGGGAGGGGTCAACTAATTTAGATGCCTTGTGACTCATCCTTGCAAAATAGGAATTATAATCTTAGTCTCTCATATTTGGTCTTTTTAGTCCGTTTAACCTGTATGTTACTAGAATGAGGATTTTTCTCTCCGTTCAGCAGAATTATGAAACTAGCAGGAATTACTAATGGTGAGAAAATGGTTCTGTAATCCTGTGAAAAATATTAATGGCATTTTTATTCTATTCTACACTTTTGTTTATGTTGTCTAATTCTTTAGCCCTCCCAAAAAACCAAATATTTCTGTCCTAAATGCTTCAATTGCTGAAAAATAACAAATACGGGAGAAAGGGATTGCTTTTCCTTGGTAAAAAACCAGAAATGTTCATTAAAAAGTACACTGCACTTTACAGGCAAAGTGTTTCAAACTAAAATGTTTCATGAGGCCTTAGAATTCATTTCAGGCTAATAAAATGAAGTAACAGTGCCAAACTTGCAAGCCAGCTGCCAGTCTTTTCTCAACTTCCCACTCAAACGTGCAGGACATGCGGTAGACAGATAAAGACCTAATGACTGAACCAAGCCAAGGAGAGTGCAGTACCTAGAGAGCTCACCTGATTAGCGGGTAGATGAATTCTCCATGCCCTCAATAGAAAGAATAGGTGAGAAATAAATCAATTCAAGCTAGAAACAAGAAGATTGTGAAGACAGAAGATAGTATTTCCACAAACTGTTTGGGTTCTCACTTCTTCCAGTCTCACCTCATCACGCTCAGTGTTGCAAGTCTCACCTCATCAAGCTCAAATCAATTGACCATCACACATCTGACAGACCTGAGAAGCATTATGAGAGATCACCCAGGAAGTTCTGTAATCTCCAACATGAGAGACTACCAAAAGTCACAACAGAGCAGAGCTCCATGTTAGTGAACCCATTCCCTGGAGTGAAGGCAGTAGCTTGGTGGCTCTAATCTAATTAAGGTTAACGGTGATCAAAAGTCATTACCATATTGACTGCTGATTGCAAAGATCAAGGTCAGTGCAACACATTCATGAGGAATTAAAAAATCTGAGCTTCTACTGAAGGAATGCACTTCCAGTCACCCCTTAGTAGCATGTGATGCTGACATCTGAAAATTTTAGAGGACAATATGGAGACCAAATGGCTCGCATGCACCATGGGAAGGGTTATTAGTGCAAGGAAGGATGGCAAGACTGTAAGAAACTATCTCGATCCATTAACTGACTGATATTCAAACAGCTGGGGTTTACGTGAAGATATGCAATTTTTGAGTGCTGTCAGCCACAACAAATTCCATTTAACACCTTAGTTCTTTCTGGATGAGACTTTTGGTTATGAATCTTATCGTTAGAAGTAGACGCAGCTGTAGTATTTCACAGAAGCACAGAATCACAGAATATCCTGAGTTGGAATGGACCCACGAGGATCATCGAGTCCAACTCCTGACTCCGTGCAGGGCAACCTAAAAATTAAACCATATATCTAAGAGTGTTGTCCACACGCTTCTTGAACGCCATCAAGCTTGGTGCCATGGCCACTTCCCTAAGGAGCTTGTTCCAGTGCTTGACCACCCTCTCAGTGAAGAACTTTTTCCTAATACCCAACCTGAACTTCCCCTGACACAGCTTTAAGCCATTCCCTTGCGTCCAGAAAGAAGAGATCAGCACCTCCATCTCCGCTCCCCCTCGTGAGGAAGTTGTAGACAGTATTTGGAGGGAAAGGATCAGGATCATCAGAATTTGCAGCAGTTCAGAGACTGTTCAGGTCTGCTATATGGAGAAAAATATGCACTGCACAGTTGACCCCTTAGTTCTGGATTTTACCAAATTTTCTGACTCAGACCTGTAGCTACTGCAACAGTGTCTTTTATCATGTTTCTTGAGTCAGTCTATAAAAAACTGAACAGCTCCTCTGGTTTGGGATTGCTGGTCTTGTAGGCAATCTGATAATGGTAAAAGTCTCTTTGCAAAGACAAAATGAAAGAACAGACACTGGGTGGCCTACCCTGGCCCATAAGATCCTTGTGCATTTACCGTTATTTCACTTCCCCCCATCCCCACTATAAAAAGGTGGTAGAAGTAGAGGGCACTTGGGATAAGACATTCATGCAAAATGTTTTCCAACCAGATTTGACATCTCAGGCTGCCACTGACAGGCTGGTGTAACACATTTCATGATCAATAGCTCTAACCAACACTACCTCTCCCTCCAAATCTTTCTGCTCGTGTATCATAACTGAGGAGAGACCTAGGAACTTTCAATCCCTGTAATACCTGAGCACCGCACGCATCCATGAGAGGTTTTAGCATCATCACACGCCCCTTTACAGACAACTGAGGCATGCCCCAAAGTCCCAAGGTCTGCACCTGACTAGGAATAGAAAAATGGTTGTCCACAACTTGGTTAAGGACCTTAGCCGCTAGATAAACCTGTTGAGGTGTTGCCAAGACCAATTACCGTGACAGGCGAGCTTATTTGTTCTTCTTCTTGCTCTCCAGGTCTAGGTGACCGCTGCCATTGCACACAGAGACCTGCAGCTGCTGTGCCCCCAAACTGGCTTTTCTTTTTGCTCAAGAAAAACCGGCGCCTTTGAGTCAGTCACRAACTGCCACATCAAGTCTCTGCCTGACCACGCTGCGCCTGGGAGCTGTAACCATCCAAGTGCTACAGCCGAGGCAAATGTTGAGTTTTTAATGACACCTACTGCACACAAAGAGCCATGGAAACTCCCCTGGCCCATCCACCACACAAACTGTGGCAGTGAGTGTGTGTTATCCCTCGGCCCCTGGAAAGTGCAGCAGGCCACATCTCTCCTCTCAGCTGCGATGCAGTTTCAGTGGCACTCCACCTGGCCCCAGAGGCATTTTTCTGGACATAAAAGACCAGGCAGTCTTGGATTTGTTTTTATTTTTAATGCTATTTTGGTAGCAGTATGTTGCCTTCAGGAACCACAGTGTGATAGAAAATTAATCCAGTCTTAAGCAGCAAAGAGGAATGCAGTGAACATACATATGGCTGTAGACAACAGACCCAAAAGTCAAGGGCCTGCTCTGCACTTCCTTCTCGCTGGGTTTTGCATTACTTGCACTAACCCAAATATCCTGGGATGTGCAGGCGGCTGTCTGTCCTTCCTGTCCTTTCAACTACAAGCACAAGGCAAACACCAGTCAGCCAAACGTTTCAGGATTTTCTGCAGAGGACAGGGCTGTTTTCCTGGTGCACTGCAATGAAGCCCACGCTGCCGTCATGTTCAGGCGGCAGGAAAAGCTCCTGCAAGCACGGGGCCTGGCAGCGGCCCAGCCGGCAGAAACCGGAGCCGCGGCGGCGTGAGGAGTCCTCTGCCCCGTCGCCTCCCCTGCCACCCCAGCTGCTTAACTCATGTCGGCCCGCCAGGTGCGTGGAGGGAAGGATGGATGCCTCGCACTGCCCAGGGGGCCGGGGGACAAGCTGCCCGGCGGGCCCAGCCACCCTGCCCTTCTCACCAGTGGCATGGGGAAGACTGGGGGCCATTAAATGTAATCTGCTTGACTGAGACCAGGCTAGAGTTATTAAAGGCTGTAATTTCACAGCCCACATGCAGACGTCTCTTTTTTTAAAAAAAAAGATGCTATGTTACCCTGCCTCAGGAAAACCATCAGGACCGCCCCACCTCGGAGGCCGGGAAAGCCCTCAGCCGCACTGGGATCTGCCTGCCGTGGGCTTCTGTGCCTCAAAAACTTTCAGATTTAAGAATCTGAGCTTTTCTCCCCTGTTGCGCTATTACGGCGCTGTTATTATTTGCATTACAGTGGTGCTTAGAGACCTCAGCAGAAGGCATAAGTCTCATAGCACTAGACACAACACAGGCGTGCTGTTCCAGACTGCCCCTTCTCCAACACATCGTCACCTAGATGGACACAGCAGACTAAAGCAGGCCGAAGAAAATACCAGTGACTCCATTTCACATGTGGGAAACCGATTCCCATTTGGGCCAAGGCCACTCTGCATCACTGATAGCATCGTGGTAAATAAGAGTTGTCTCTACTTTCAGGGCAGTTTGCTGAAGTAAGAAGAGCATAAATAAGAATAGTACCCAGAGAAAGTGAAGAATTTGTCTAAGGTCACGCAAGAATTGTGTTGCACAGCCAGGACTTTAAGTACACAAGACGTGTTTCTGACAGAAAGATATTGTTAAGTACGGAAGCACCAGGCAAGAGGATAAAAAAAAAAAAAAAGTACTCCTCTTTCCTTTGGTTATTACTGTCTTTAACAGGAGTGCCTCAAACGAGATTGGAACCACATTGTCCTGGACACCCTACAAACACCGTGAAACAGTGTTTTATTTTCTTTTTTTACATAAGTCTTTCTGCTGAGAATGAATTGGTTTCTGCATTAGTACAAAATATCATTGAGTCTTTTATTTTTATTAAAAAGTAACTATATCATATTTGTGGAACACAATTTACTAGCAAAACAAACAACTCCCCCCTTGGCTATGCTGCAGCAATTTGTATGGCACTTCATTAACAAAAACAGTTTATGACTGTGAATGAGATCAGAACCTATGCCAAATGCCCAAATGTGCAACAAGGGTCAAATTTTACCTTGTTTTATAGGTCAGCGATTTATAGGCTTGGTACACCAATCTCATTTCAGTCAAGATGTCCTAGATTTATGTCAATGTGAAAGYTAAGAATATAAGTTCAGGATTCTCCAGGGGGCAAGCACAGGTTTTAGAGAAGAGGAGGGGAGAGGAGGGGAGAGGAGAGGACAAGGTTTATGGTTGTACTTCTTCAGATTAAAGCACAAGCTGAACCAAGGCAATCCTCTTGCAAACTTTGGCTTTTACTCATAACATCTTTTCTGAATGGAAGATCAATGGAAGATCAACAATAGATGAATTCTCCTGTAGCGAAGACCACAGTTTTAAACTCAGCTGGTTATTCCACACAGACACCTGCATTTCTGTATGGGGAAGCCYATCAAAACACTGGAGTGAAGACCAAATGGCCAACATAATTTGCTCCTTTTGCTATGTATCGGGGGTCCAGCCTTTAATTACACAGTTACCTGCTATTTCTCAAACTCAAAGAGATCTCTCACCTTTTAACTGAGCTGCAATTTCACAAAGATTTTCTTTTCTATCAGTAAGGGATTCGCTCCTGCAAGATTCAGAGAAGCCATATAGGTGTTCTGTATTATTTTGTAGGGATCGTATTTTTTGTGTTATGCCTGAACCGATTCAATGACCAGTAGTCACAGAGCTGAGGCAGTCCTCCTGCCCTCCTCCAAATCTGTGTGCCACAAGCTCTGGAGCTCAGCTGACCTCCCGCTGAACTAATTTGGGGGACGGGGAGGGGGGCACACGGCCTAAACTGGCGGCAAACTAGCGCAGCTGCAACAACTGAGCAGCTTCCTGCTGGGTCAGGCCCCGGCGCTGGCTCCCTGCCTCACCCAGGAAACTCCACCACTGGCACAAGAGAGGCGAGGGGGGTGATGCGAGGAGGGGGCAGGACTGCCCTGTTAAGTGGCAGCTAGCTGTTTGATCAGCTCAAAGCATACCGCACCCTCAGGTACACTAGCTTAGCCTTTTCATAGTAGGGATAGTGATTTTTTAATCATTTTCCAGCTGTGGATTTCCCAGAGGAGTGGTGGACCTCATCCACAGACACAGATCAATGCCTAGCATAGGTTAGCCTATATGCACTCCTTGGAATTAGTCCACCAGCACCCCAGGAGTCTGTAGGTAGAGCGTAACAGAAAGCAACATAATATACTTTCAGATTAATGGTTGTCTTGCTTCCTTTGAAATTACTGCAAGCTCTGACTGATCAATGAGAAGAAAAAAACCCCAAAGGTTAAAATATATTTACCTTACTGCTGGCAAAGAACAGGGAAAAGCCATGTTGAAAATCCAGTGGTTTATCCTTCGCAACTCTGCTTTACCAATACACCAAACTGAGGATGGAGAGGAAGAAGAAACCATTAYTGGCACCATTGCCTTGGGTCTTCTTCAGCACGCAAAAGTTCCCAGTGGGCAGAGAGCAAGCACAAAGCTTAAGCCCAGCCTATTCACTTTCGCTATTGGAGAAACAAGCAGGCAGCCTTGGGAAGACAAGCAAACCTGAGACTCTCCGAAAGAGTGTTTGAAATGGATTAAGCCAGGTGAAATTAGGTCATGGGGGAAACATTTTAGGTACATTACGTCTGTATCTAATCTGATTGTGCTGCATAGATACCTCAATTTACTAAAAGCCAGCAAAAATGTAGAGGAAGTCTAGTAAAAATTTTACAAATGTATTTCCTACAGAGACCTGTGAGCATCCATGAGTTTTTAAAATTATAAAATACATATCCCCAAAATAAGAGCGCGAAGTATAGCTCTATTTATAGACCTGCTACAATGACTTTTCACGGAAAAAGTCACATATGTATTAATTGACTGAAGATCCATTGCTGCAACCCTACATGAAGGGCAAACTTAAGCTACAAGGTACGCATTTTGTATCAGAGCTTACTGAGTGGCAAAACAGTGTATCAGCCCAGATGTTTTTTTAGAAGGAGCTGGTAAACAAAAAATACAAAGCAACTGGCCATGTCCTCAGGTAGGATAAAATCACATTTTTCTGCCATTTACCAGTTAAGTCTCAACTGGCACGATAGTCCACCCGCAGAAAGGCAGGATGAAAGCACCGCGTTTGGCTCTAACTCATTCCCCAGAGGCTGGGTCTTTGGCAGGGTGGCCATAGTGTTGTATTTACATGGGCACCAATTTAACCAAACGTAAYCTGACCTGATAAAAACCTAAATAAAATTAAGAAGTAATGACTTTGAGATTCAACCCACAGTTTAAAGTTTTAAACAACCCTCCCTACACTCAGAATAAATATTCCAACTTTTTTCTGAGGTTTCAAAATGTCTTTGCAAGTGCATGACTTCGGAGAGAAAAAGAACTAAGGTTTGGCATTAGGGGAGAGCAGGTATGCAAGGATGCAAACATCTGTCTGCTGGAAAATGAAATCAGTTAGAACTTGAGTTGAGCAGAACCAGGAATTTCCAAGAACAGGAAAATATTGCAATGTTTGTTTTCCTCCTGCTTCAGGAGATAGTCATCAAATGCAATAGTAAAAATACTATATAGCAATTGCAAAACTCTTAATTTTATCACACTCTATCAAAACAATTTCAGCATCCCTTGACTGATATGTTTTGATTTGATCAAATGAACTCATGCTACGCATTTCATTTTGAGCTAGCTCAAAATTCAGCCGTGCTTTTCAGTGGTGCCAGGGTGCTGCCTCCTGGGAAGGAGGACTGAAGGAGCTCACAACCTTCTTCATTGCTACAGGCCATCCCATCCATATTCTCTTGCCGCCTGGGGTGGCTCACTTAAACGAGAGACTGCACTACATCATGACGGGACATGGTCTGGTCAGAGAGCACAGCCACAGGACTGCAACTCGCCTTTCCAGAAGCAATGCACCAGAGCTTAATGTGGAGCCACTGCTAGTCAAAGCATCTGGGGCCATTTCAAACCAAACTATTCGAATTCAGACTCACCTGAAACAAAGTACTGTTAGGAAGATTCAGATTGTTTTGAAAATCTCCTTGGAATAAAAGAGATATTTTGTAGTCACTGAATTGCTATCAAGTATGCAATGCAAGTAGCTCTGCTGGAGCACCAACACTCATGGAGAAAACTCATAGCACAAAATGCCAGATGTATGATGATCTAGTTTTGTTTTCCGTTGTTATCTCTACCAGATGGTTTTATATCACACCCCTGACCACGATTTGCAAAGCACTGAAAATTTAGCTTTAAAAAAAAATGTATTATTATTTTCAAACTCTCATTTTACTGCCTTGGATTGTATTTTGTTGTGGTAGATACTTGTTAAAGTTCATTCTCTCCATCCATACAGTCTTTGCTCTTCCTCAACACTTGCAGGACTGTACATTTTACAGTTACAGTGAACCCTTTTGATTTATATCTCCATTATCAGCTCACAAGAATGTCCTTTGCAGTGGCTCTTTTCCTACGAAGCCCTTTTAAATAAAGGGTAATTCAGAGCATGGTCACTCAAACACAGACCAAGGATGACACTGTGTGAAAGCACTCCAAATCATTGGATATTTGACAGGGAAGTGTTTCATCTGGTGGTGCATCCAGTAACACACCCTTCCCAGCGGCACTCCTTCTTCCCAGGACTTACAGCCCAGTGCAATGCAGGGTGGCCATGAGACTCCCTCATCCCGTAAGTCCAGCTTCTATCCAAAATACAGTATGGAAACAACTAGGGGGGGCGGGAGGGGGTGGTACATCATTAGACATCTCCAGGGTAAGAGAATCGTGAGAAATAGGCAGCAAGAGGTTGAGAAGATTGGGTTTTGCCAGATAAATTTGATTAATTTTTGGATGGGTTACACAATTAGTGGGTGAAGGGAATACAAGAGATACAATGTGTTTGGATTTTAGTAAAATATTTGATCCCGTGTCCCATGAAACCATCAGCGGAGAAATTAGTCCAAATTGGCTTGGAAAAAAAGTATTAACATGTGGGCTGCAAACTGGCTAGAAGACCGGAAACAAAGAGTAATGATAAACAGCAATGAATCAAACTGGAAGGACTTTGTTTTTTCTTTCCCAAGGTGTTAAACTGATCAGTGTTAGTACCGGTGTTATTAAACTGCATTCATCATGTGAATGAATGATCTGTGCATGAATGAAAGTTGCAGGTGATAATAAATTGGGAAGAAATATAAACACAAGCAAGGAAATTAAAAAAAAAAAACAAACAAAACGCAGAGGTATTGAAGAGTTTCTGCTGGAGCCTGGAAAATGAGGGGGKGGGGGAAGAATCAGGTGGGGATCCGGACTAGGGCAGTGATGCTGAGGAGGATAACAGTCTGGAAGTGGTGAGTTAAAAACAGACCTGATCCCAGGGCTGCCAAGCGTTCAGGCTCCAGTCCAGCAAAATCCCTAAGCAGGTGCTTAACTTCAGGCATGTAAATAGTTATTGAGTCACTGAGAATGAAACTAAGCCCACAAAAAGCTTTGCTGAATTGAGCACCTTGCAGAGCTCAGCACCTTGCAGATTGATTCCTTCTCCGTTTTTTCCCCACGATGCATCTTTCATCTGCTCAATACGTGTTTAGGCTATGGGCTCCATGGGCTCAGGGGGGCTGTCTCTTAAGGAGCCGTACCCAGCAGCTGTGGATTCTGCTCACACAAAAGGGTTTTGGAAGTCCAAATTCAGCTCAGCTTCAAGCAGAAAGAAGACTGAAAATTCCACAACTCTCCGCGGACAAAAATTTCATCAGCAATGATAAATTGCTTCAGAACAGTCCAGAGGATTTCGGTTTGTGCTCAGCTTTTCTTTGACAGCGAGGTCATACAAACTCAATATAAAGTCTCATTGAAAGGGTTGTTTCAAAGTGAAAAATGAGAATATTTTATTAAAAAAACCAAACCAAACCAAAACCAAAACAAAACCAAAAAAGGATAAACTGTTTTTTTTCCTGGGTTTTCCTTCACACAATTTCAGAGAAACTGAAACCAGTTTACAAAATAACTCACATGTTACAGGATTGGCATTTTCTAATGAAAACTGTTTGATCTGTCCTTCTCTCCTTGCATTCACCTAGTACCTTTTCATCTTTGTCATAACAAATACTGAAATGATATGACTGATTCTCTGCATGCCTTGTACAAGAAATGCTAATTTTCTATTCTCACTAGCAATTCACATGCTACCCAGTGCACACTGTTCCTACTGCTCTACTGTCCCCAGAACTGGCAAATGGCCTTGCCCTTCCCACCTCGTCAGAAACTTCACCTCCAGGTCTGCTTGGCCCTGAAAACTCCATAGGCTTTGTCACTTTTTTCAAAACATTTCTCCTGGGCCAACTCTTTGTGTGGAAAAAAAAAACCAAACCAAACAACAAAACAAACCAGAAAACAGCATAGATCCTCCTCCATACAGCCACAGCATCTAGAGTGTTTTATTAGGACTTGTGGCTTTTTCTTATGGCCCCAAGTTCTGGAGCCACAGATTATGGAAGAATTTTCACCTTCACAGAAAAAAAAACCCAACTTGAAAGTCAGGCTTCAGTGTTCAAACTCAAAAGGAATGAAATGTACCTCTGTTTTTAAGCTTATGTACTTTAGGGGATCCTTGCTTATGGTATATTAAGGTTTATGTTGGCAATGTGGCAACTATCACATCGGAATGCCATCCAACATCTTGCTACGTTACTATTTTACCTCCTTATCTCATCACCTGCYGTCCTGAATAGCTCTGCCCCAAACGCCAGCTTGGACTGCACCACTGCTTAAAGAAAACTCCATCATTCAGAAGAGAAAACGCACAGGAAAGTCTCTGACAACTTCTTAGAAGCTCTTTTTCCTCCACACCCAGGTGGTTTTGACTTGATAGTGACTCAAACTGTCACCAGAGGACTTCTGGGTAGAAAACTTATGCAAAGGAAGCTCTATCACTGACTATCCCTCCCCTTAATCACCAAAAGGTGGGAGCAGAGAGCTCCCTCGTCAGAGCCCCTGCCAGCCCACCAGTGCCTGCCAACCTCTCCCTAGCTCCTGCCCTCCTTGCAGAGAGGTCTCTTCCATCCCCCCTAATACCGGCGGGTGAAAATCAGCTACTGTCAGGCTCACAACCTCATCCATACCTCACTTAAGGTTGTGATCTGTAACAGGGAAGTTAATGCTGTGGCAAGTGAGGAAAAAGCTTTATCAAAAATGTTACACAATTAAACACCTCGAAATGGTTAAAACTGAGCAGGATGGTGCCTACCAACAGAAGGTGCTTAGGCTCCCAGAAACTTTAAGGGACACATCAGGGACACACTTTTTCTTGTGCAATACCATGCATTTAGCAAGGTTAAATTCAATCTGCCCTTGCAAACTTCCTTCCTTTGCTTTTCCCCAGTGAAGATGAAGTTTTAGAAACTTACGGAAAGGAGATTATAACTAAATGGGAAAAATCCCAGAAGGAGAGAATCATGCCTGTGATTGGAGTCCATAGGTGCTAGCATCATCTCCATGGGAGTTGGAAAGAAGATTGAACAGCTCTTTGTTTGCACCAGCTGATGAATACCATGCTTCCATGAAAACCTTGGGTTTTGCCTTTCCCTGGTCAACCACAGTTTCAAGGAAGATGCAGGTCACCGTGCAGGGCTCCTCAGAGCACTGAAACCTCCAGCGTCCCTGGCTAGTGGTCATGCTGACATCCTCTGCACATAAGCAGTCTGCTGACTGACAGAGCCTTTGGAAGCTGTTCAATGAAGAACCAATCTCTAGGATCAACAGGGAAGTAAAACTCCCTGTCAGTGCAGGAGCTGACCATCCCAGCAAAGTCCTTGATCTAATCCACTCTTTCATGATACAGTCTTTCCATGGCTTTTTCTTTGGGCTTTTCCTGCAGGATTTTCTTATGGAGTGCTGAAAAACCTTCTAAACTGTGATGGGGTTGTTGGGAATAAATGGGTGGTGAGCTCCTTTGAGCTCAGCACCTTTGTTCAGTGGCCTGTGATTTGCAGAGGACTTGTCTTGGTGATGAAGGTGATCCCTTCCAATCCCGTGCTACTTTTTAGAGCAAAATTTTTATTTCTTGCTTGTTTACAAAAGTACTGTCCCCATTAATAAGGCTTTATAGATTGTAATAATTCCTTGATGCAGAACATTAAGTCACATCACTGTGCAAGCAATTCCCCAACACATTTTGTTTTCTTTAAGTCTTTAGCTAAAAGCATTTTATAACATTTGGGTTGTCGTCGATACTCTGTTCCTTCACCTCAGCCCCTCGGTTTGCTCAGATTACTGCCAGATTTCTTAATTCCCCCTCATGCCAACTGAGACGATGCAGTATCTCCAGGCCAGTACCATGCTGCAGCCTGTCAAAATATGATGGAAGATGGCCCTGAATCCTTCCTTGACTTAAACTGCAGCTGTCATTTTCCATCAGTGCCCACTGTTGTAGCTTAGCTCCTGCTGGCACAGCACCCTATCCAGAGTTTAAGCTGTGCTTTTCGCTGCAGGTCTCCACTTTTCACACAACTGACACTTTTAACTCTCCCCCTCTTCCCCCCAAAAAGCTTCCTTTTGCTCCTCTGACTTTTCTTCTCTGGCTCTGTTCCTTCTGTGCCTAAGGTCCCACACAGTTCTCTCCCCTCCCTCACATTGCCACATCCATGCTTTCACCACAGTATTAAGCCATTAAGTGGGAGTAGAGAATAAAAGGATTCAGAGGAACTTCTTCCTAGGCTCTCAGTGTCAGATGAGGAGTATTTGCAATAGGGTAGGGCTAGGAGCAACATCTCCCCAGCATAAGACCCCACTCTTAGGATGACACTTCATCTACACTGGCTGGGGAGCACCGTCCCAAGTGGGGCTGGTAACCACAACCCAAGCTCCCATTATGGTACTGGCCACACATGCAGCAGTACAATGAGAGGCAGCAGGTGGGTCTGAACTGAAGGGCAGGGAGCCCAGGAAGAAATTAGATGGTACCATTCAGCATGCTGAGCGGCAATCACAGGACACCAGACACATTGTCACTGCCAAGTTTCTGTAGGGGTCGAGGAAGAGAAGAGCAACACCAAAAGGTCTGTGGGACGGTGAAGAGGCTCTGCTATGTTTTATAAGGAGCACTTTCCCTAAGTAAAGACCAGTAGAGGAGAAAGTGCACATTTATTGGAAAGTGCCAACAGGGGACTAGCTGTGTCCCATATACCACTTACTCCTTTACACTTCTTTTCCTCATCCCTTTCAGTTACATGTCCTGATCCCACCGATAGGATGAAAACAGGGAATAACRTTTCCAGAGCAGAAGCTGCCGCTCTGGCTTTGTGTGAGTCTATGTGAGAGCTAATTCAGCCAGAGTTTTCAGCATTTTTTTTCAGTTGACTGCAAGACAAATGTCTCTCAAGTCTGACTCTTCTCCACAARGCTGTAATGCACATAGACCTACACCAACAGAGCAATATGCGTTGGCAGGCTGACATCTGCCCAAGGCTGGCTTCACTGTCTTAAGCTGTTAAAAATCATGTAATATTTTCACTCTGCCCTTCTATCTGCTGTAAGCACTTACTTTGTATAACAGGTGAATGCCATGGAAGCCTTTACACATTTCTCCTCGCAGCTCTCTTGTTGCTGGGGAAGTGGACCACAGGTCTAAAATGACCAGGCTGCCCTAGGAGAAGGTGGAGCTGAACCTAGGTCTCCTTGCTGGCACATGGACCTGTGTCCCAGGGTGTCTGACTCTGCATAAACATAAATCCATGGCACGATCTTTTCCCCAGCAACCTTACAATACCGTAYGTAAGACAAGAGACAGATGAAGCAAAGTGGGAAAACAATGGGACACAGCTGAGCCAGTTCAGACCAAGGACCTGCCTTGCCTGGTATCTTGTCTCCAGCTATGCCCAGATTTCTTTTATTGCTTTCTTTTTTCTCTTCCAGTATCAGGCCTGGGTTTGGTGCTTCCCCCTGCCTCCCACCATGCTCACACCAGAGCCCACCACTGGCAGTGTCCCAAGCAGCTGTGACACAGGGCTCTCTCAGGGAGGCTGAGCAGAGCTGGGCATAACCCTGCTACCCTCCCTTGTCCATCTGTCTGCATGTCCCTCCCCCCATCCTGAGCCCACACTGCTCTCCCCAGCACACACAAATGTCCATGCTGGCAAAGCCCTTTGGCAGAGGGGGCAAAGAGTGGCCAGCTCTGTGCCAAACCCGTTGTTGGACACCCTGGCCTTCCCCTTCCCTCCTCAAAAAAGCATTTTACTTGGGGTGAGCTGGCCAGAGAATGCCCCGTGGTGCCCCCTCCCATGGCACCAGGATCTGTCTCTGTCCTCGCGCAATAGTGGACGGTGGATGGTGCCAGCTAAATGGGTCAGTCGTGGATGGGKTTTTTTCCATACGTGCAGAAGAAATACTTTGAGAATGGAAAAAAAGTTAAGGAAGCAGGACAAACAAACAAATAAAGCTGATGTCCCCAGGGTCCACAGGCAAAACCCAAAGCTGAAAGGAAACGTGAGAGAGATGGAAGAACGGGACAAGTGTACATGATACTTCCCCACGTACACTCCCGTTTCCATCCCACTCAGGAGACAATGGCAGTCAGTGTGCCTGGCTGGGCCCTCCGTCCTCTGCCTGCCGAACAGCTGGCAAAATTTACTGACTCAAACTCAGAGCGTGCCTGAGATGGATGTACATCGAGATAACTGTATCTGCTTTCCTTGTAGACAGAGGGAAGCTATGYGATTTGCATATGTCAGAGCTGGAACTACCTGGGAAGCCCTGATCCTCTCTTAAGATCCCACCACTAAAAACAGRGGCTCCTCTTAGAAGGCAATGTCCAAGTTAAACGGCAGATTGAAATGTAAGCATTAGGCTGTGAGATAGCATTTCCCTTTCTGTCACATGAAAGATGAGTTCATTATAGAACATCCTCTCTCAAGCCTGTAGGGAAAAGCTTGGAGGCTCACAGATAAAACAGATTGAGTTATGTCTTCCTTTGCTTTAAGTAAGTACAAGTACAAGGATTTTTATTGTCTGCAATGTTAGCAACATTGCATCGTCCAAAAGACCTTGTTCATTTATCAGCTTTCTTAAAAATCTTTTGTTCACAAGCCTGCTTGTGTGTGAACACAGAAAAAATTCAGCTCTATCTAGTATCAGCCCGCAGCTGTTCAGTGACAGAAGGACTCAAAAGCTACGGATATGAACATGGGAAAATCCACCCAAAGCAGAAGGAAGACACCGTAAGCAACAGCTGCATGACAAGAATATGCTGTTTCCGTAGTGTGAGAAAAAAAAAAAAGCTACAGTTACAGTAAGCATCAGAAAGTTGTCAGCAAACATTATAATTGTGATTCAGTTCAGAAGATAAGCAAAATCACTTCTCCTTCTAACTTTCTCTAGGTATCTGATGCTCTTTTAGACATATGTTCTGATTCCCAGCAGGGTTTGGAAACTCTGAGCCAGGAGCTGGGTCCTTTGAACCATCTTCTAAGCACTGGAGTCAGCAGATTTCAATCTGTCCCTGACGTTCACAGGAAAAAGGACAAAACGAGCAAAAAAATAACTTGCAGTCCCCCTCTACACATAATATTCTGATTATTCATAATAGGGCTGTGTTTGGGTCACAGCATGTTGGACCCATGTGCTTTTTATGCTTCCTTAAACCAAACAGATCCTACGCACAGTAGAYTTCTAAGCGTGTTCTCAGGGCACAGGTCCTCCCTCGAGTCCTTCTCCCTGAGACCCCACAGCCAGAACCAGAGACTAATGCTGGCTTTCCCAGCTCTCCAGGAGTTTCAGCTTATATTTCTGCATGCACTCCACCCTTGTAGGCCCTCTACTTTATCATTTACCACCTCAGGGATAAACAACTATTAAAATACATAGCAGATTGACTGTATAACATTCGTAAAAATAATCACTCTCTACTCGAGATGCACAAGAAAATATATAGAGCTAAATAATGCAACAGAAGAGCCCATCTGCACTTCCCTGCGCCTGGTTCTTCACCATCCTTTGTCAGCCCCTTTCCAGGTCCTCTCAGGAGGACCTTCTTTCACTCCTGCACAAGGTCTCTCCACATGAAATTGAAGCCTTTCCTCTGCAGCTCCCATTCTCAGGTACTGTCTCATTTTAAAGGACCCTTCTTTTGTGTAAGTATGTTTCTGTCTTCCTTTTTTTCCTTTCCAAGCTTTCTTGGCATACGGCTTCTTAGCCCTGCTTCTAAGGGAATGCTTTTCCCTCAATCCCAGCCTGCTCCAGAGAAGCTGGGTAGCCTGACCTTCTCCAGGACGGAGCAATTCCTTTGTTATCTGAAGCTAACGATCCCATTCAGGTGCCAACAATCTCTAATGATCCATCCATTCATAGACAGAGAAACCAGCTCCACTCTTTCTTTCCTAGTGCAATGTTTGTGAGATAAGGGCACAACAAAAGACAGTCCTAGAACATAAGGGTGGAAACCATCTGTAAAATGAAACTGGGATTCTATACTGTGCATAGATTCTTTAAAAATACTACCTATCCCATCCACTCTGATGAGGGAGATGTTTCTCTTCAGGTACTGCTCTAACATCGGAAGGGCAGTACTGCTCCAAGACGTGCTGTGAAGCCCCTGTAGGATGTTGCTCGACGCCATAGAGCCTCGGYTTTCCATTTGTAAAATAGAAATTATGCTTTCCTAACATTGTGAAGCATCTGTTCTGAGGATGGTGATTGCTACCAATGAGCCTCACAAATAAAAACTTGAAACCCAAGAAAGAAACAGTTCACGTTTCAGAAGAGTTCATGCATCAGAACAGCCACTCAGGCAAAAGGTCCCCTAGCCCAGTGCCCTGACTGCCAGCGGACAGTACTGAGGGAAGATGAGCAGCTAGCAACATAGCCCCAGGAACTCCCTGTTCAAAGTGGCTATCGCCATGTCAAGAAGAGGTGAAAGCCCAGGTGAGAGTTTCAGCATACAGTGAAATGAGACAGCAGCGCAACAGAGTTTTGCTGGGGGTACAGATTTGCAACATCAGGGATGAAGAAAGAGCATAGCTCACAACCAAGAACGGAGCTGAGGGAGGAGACAGTGGAGGAGATCTGGAGGTTTCAATGGAGAAGAGCAGTGTGGAACATATGCTAGTGATTTTCTTAGTTAATAAGGCAGTTTAGTTCCATTTACCAATAAACCCCACATCTACAGATCCTGCACGCTCCATCCTGAGCTATGTATATGGAGTTATGTCAATGGACAGCAAGCACCTGTCACTGCTTCTTGCTGTTTTTCAAATACTCAGGAAACTTCAAGGTGATGGACAAACGTTGCAGCCAGGCAAACTCTGACCAGGCACAAGGGAAAGGTTCTTCTTCCCTGAGAGCGGTGCAGCACTGAGACAGATTACCCAGAGAGGCTGCGGGATCTCCATCCTTGGATATTTTGGCTGGACAAGGCCCTGAGCAACCCAATCTAGCTTGCAAGGTGGCCCTGCTGTGAGCAGTGGATTGGACTAGATGACTTCCAACCTATCTCCTTCTACGAGCAATGTTTCTCTCAGACTTGTGTRTATTTATGTCCAGTAAGACAGCGGAAGGGCAGCACCACCCTTTAGGGAGCATCAAGTCATGCATAGGAAGTTGTGTATGCCTGTGAACACCAACTTCAGAATCAGGGAAAACAGCAGTCAAGCAAAAGGGTTTCCTAGTAGAGAGCAAAACAAATGCTGTAGGTAGCAGAGCTGCAGAAGGGAGAGAAGGACATTTCTTCTGATAGCCCTGGGGAGAGGTGGCCCTTGAGAAATCGCTCATCATTGCCCAGCTGCTGCTGAAGTGTTTTGCCCCTGTGGGGTGATGGAGGAGCTTTGGGAGCTCTCCAGGGGTAGCAGCAGTGGATTTTGCAGAGACCTGTGAGAATTTCTTTCCACTTCAACAGGAGGGCAGCTATGATTTCAGCTGCCTTCCTGTCTCGGTCCCTGCCCAAGCGACCTTCTTACCCACATCAGGAGTTTCGCCCAGACCAAACAGGAACCTCTTTAGACTCTGGATGTAACTCAGACAAAGCAGACATGACTTTCACCATGCCCAGCAAGACACCCCAGTCAGCCAAAAACTACCTGCATGAAAGTGCTGGGGAGCTTAGATCGAAAATAGCTGGGGCTAGAGCTTGAAACAAAGATGTTTGCCACCCCCTTGTGCAAAGGCAGRGGGCCACTCCCTGAGATCTTTGTTCCCCGTTACTCATGCAAATGCCCAGCAAAGCCGCAACAAGGGCAGCAGTGCTGAGCATGAGGACTTGGGGTAGCTAGGGATGCTAAGGAGCTCATGGGTGAGAGGGGTTTCACACCACCCACAGTTTCTTACTTCTCAAGAAAACCATGTCTTCAAAAGCCATGTGGCACCTGGCAAGCGGCTGAAGACTCTGGCTGTAATTGCCACTGTGAAAAGGGGCACAGACTTTTGAAGTGCTTTCACTTCATGACTAACTTTAAAATGTGTACTTCTTCATTTGTAGCACACTGGTGCTGAGACACTCCATTACAGGAATAAAATACTGCATTCCCAAAGAAGAAGGAGAGAAAAAAGCAGCGATAGCACTGCATTCAGGTGGTAATTAATGTCATATGCAATGTAATATTTTAGGCTATTAATATTTCTAAAGTAATTAATTTTCCCAGGTGTGGATGTAATCGACACAGAGCAGAGTAGTAAAATATCTGAACTACTTATCTGTGGGAATAGCTTTTAATTCAGCAGTTTTGGAAGAGGAAATTAACAAGTAAAGTTGTTTACTTGAGTAGAGGGCATTTATTTACACKGTTTTATTTTGGTTTACTCGTTTTGTTTTTTATGTGCTTGTCCGCTTGTCAGGCAATTAAACTTTCTTCATTCCATTTGTTTGTTTGGCCACGTTAAGAAGACCAAAGTCAACAGATCTAGAGAGTATTTCCTAGTCCCTGGAATGCAAAGGGGACATCCAAAATACTATATCAATGGTTATTTAAGCCAGAATACTTGTGAAACTAGTATTTCTTTATGGATAGTTTTTGATGCTTTTACAGAGGAAAACAAGCCAGGTGCCAAGGGGAAACCTAGCTTTTCTTCCCTTTAAAAATCCACCTATTTTCAGAACTCGGATGTGCTCTATACATCTGCACAAAATGAGAAGTCCGACTTGCTGCCATAACAAGTTGCCACTTAACACAGTCATTCACATGGCTTCCAAAACAAAATCTCATACTGATGCAGCTGCATATAAAATACCTCGCTATTTGCCAGACAATATATGCCTCATATGTTTCAGCAAACTATTCAGCGTGGAAACCTGTGTCAGGATAATTTTCTTACTGCAGATTAACGGAATCATTACATTTACCTTTAAAAGGGGAATAAATATTGTGATTATTTAGCAGCTCACAGTAATGTTAAGACAACCAAGGCATGCAGTATCCCCTCCCAACTCCCCATAAAAGGAGCAATTTGCTCTGAAGGTCTTCCTCTCCCCTTCCCTGTTTGTCTGTTTGTATAGACCTGGGCACGCTACACACGTATATTAAATGTAAAATCTTTGCCTCAGTGCAGACAGAAAGAAAATAAAACGGAATTGAAGCTCCACATTTGTTTGGTAAGAGCAAAACCACATGTATTGGATCAAGCCTGAGACACCACAGAGACAAGTCAGAACGTTACTTTTGAAGGAAGGTGTGTGACAGCAAGATGCTTCAAAAACTGGAGATCAGCTGAAGGTTTAGGGACAGAGAGTCTTTTACTAATCTCTCCTAACAGTCCGGAAAGAAAAAAGATTGTGCATTTAATGTTGAAGCCATCTTTGAACTAAGGACTGATGCAAACATCCCAGAGAGCAGGGAAATCACACAGTGGAATGCAAAAGGTTAACAGCAAAGTCAATTTTAAGCAGAAAAGCAAGCCGATTCATAAGCATGGGAAAAAAAGGGATTCTGTCACCTTCAGATCCTATCATACTATTAATGGTGAAAGAGATATCATGGTTCATACCTGTGATTTGTCAGAATTGTTCTTGCTCTTTCAAATATCTCCTCCAAAAGCCAACTTTTTTCCCCACACCGCTTAGCAAAAAAAGAATGACGGCATTTATGTACAGTTCTGCATACCAGGGGCCTGATCCTGTAAAAAATGTCAAGAGCTCTCCCTTTCAGTTGACTTCCTGGCGTGTGGGAGGCACCTGTTATGTGTTCCTGCTCCCTGTAAACGAACAGCAGCCTTATCACCCAGCTCACCAAGGAGAGGATCGAGTCGGCAGCACTCGCTGCAAAGTACGTGGCACCCCTGCAAGATAAGGCTGTGGCACCAGGGGAGTTAAGCAACACAAAAATTTCCCTGTCTCCCATATAGCGAGAAAAATCCCAATCCTAGACTTTCAGCTCCGGCAGAAATTTCTCATTGGTTTCAACTCCTTTGCTGCAGGAAAAACTGCAAGATCTCAACCTAATTCTGCATGTGCCTGTGTTACCACAGGTWAGAGGTTCTATACAGATTCACAGATCCAATAATTTTAAGGCCAGAATGCATCACGGTGATTATGTAACTGATTTTTTTTTGGTGTAACACAGGTCACAGAACCCCACGCAGTAACTCCTCCTTCAACTCTGCGGCTGTGACTTGTGGTAGAATACACTTTTCAGGCTTTAACCCCACCTAACCTTAAAGACACAGCCCTAAATGAAATATCAAGGGATTAATTAAAATTGCAGTTGAAAAGTTCACTTTGTTGTTAGCATAAACGTACCRCTACCAATTCTACCATCCTAAATCTCCCTGAATTTCTCTAGGTTTCTCTAGCTTACGTTCATGTCAAACCTGGGAGTGTCTTTGGGCTAACTGTGATGAATTTACAAAGTATTCCAGCCTAGAACACGAGTCCCAGGTACGTGATCATTCTTGCAGCTCTTTTTTGAGTCCCTTCACATCTCGCCTAATAAAGAAATCTATGAGTGGAGTTGTGCACTCCTTGCACCGGGCATTGCACAAACACAGGTTCTAATTACTGCTTTGAAGAAGTTTAAGCTAAGGAGAATAGGRGTTTAAGCTAAGGAATGAGAAAGGATAAAGAAGAAACTTTGCATAAAACAGAAAGGAGTAAATAATTAAAAATATGTTAAGCAATCACACAGAATTCATTAGTTAATGCTGTAACTGTTGYGCCTGCATAAAATCACCCTCTAAAGGCAAGTATAGTTTTATTACAGGATATATTTCACCTGCTCAGTAATTATGTTGTTTAAGGTGGCTGTTAATGATAAAGCTCCCACTACATAGGTGTTTAGAGTTGAAAATTGCCTGTACAATTAAAAATAACTCCTTGAAAATACATGGGCAATGCGCAGCATTGGTACCCAAATTCTTTTCTAGTCTTTAATCAGAAACCAGGGGAAAGAAAAGATAATTTTTATCATGTTGTTCCTGTTGAATGCACAGCATGGGATTATGGAATTTACCTTTGAACAGCTAAAAATCAGATATTAAAAAAAAGAAAAAACAGAAACCACCAAGATCGACTGCTTCCAGTGACTGAAGCTGGAATAATTTTATTTCAAATCTATTGCACATTTTATTATTCACAGCGTTTGTTTGCTTTTGGGGCTTTCCTCAGCTTGGACAGTGGAAACACGTTCATCTGTTTCTTTTTTGGCTTCCAGTCGGTTTCACTTTCAGATTCTCATGTTTCACACTCCAGCCTTCAGGTTTCAAGCACTGCAAGGGAATACTTATTTCATTTAAACAAACAAAAAACCTGCGGCCGCCGGGCACACACACAACATGTCTATTGGTCTGCGGTTCGGATGCAAAGCTTGATCCCATACTGTCCCCTGAAGCATCTTCAAGGTGGTTCTCTGGGATTTGCAAAGAAAAGAAATGAAATAAATAGGAGCGATGACGAATTAAGGATCTATTTTTAAGAAAGCCAAGAGTCACCGCGTTTTGCAGCGCTCTCGGACTCACACCAATAAAATACCATTGCATATTACCGATTTCATGATACCTGCGTGTGGGATTAATGACGAGGAGCCGTGACACCAGGCTTGATGACCAGAAGAAGAGGGGCTCCCCCCAAGGCATAGTTGGTGACCGCGGTATTGCCCCCCGGCGGCTGCGGTGGGGCTGGGAGCGGGACAGCCCCCTCCCGCCGGGCTGGGGGGCGGGGGAAGACGGCGCGGCTGCCCCGGGAGCGCGGTTCCCCCGCGGCCGCGGCGGCGGCTCCGCGCAGGGCGCAGCGCTGCTCCGCGGGAGCGCCCGCCTGGGGCTGCGCGCACCGCCGCTCCCGGAGCCGCCGGGGGAAAAAACATATACCGGCGGTGTTTGATTTAATCATTTATGCTTTTAAACCGGCGAAGCAGCTCATCAAAAGAAGGGGAGCGAGTGCGAAACGTATTTATTTTTTTCTTTTTTTCTCTCTTTTTTTTTTTTTTCCTTTCCCGGAGGGAGGGTGGTATTTAACATATGGCACTCGGTAATCTCTACACGGAGGCTGTTAAAACATCTGCTGCCTCCAAACACATGCGGCAGCGCCCGTGGGCACGGGGACAAGGCGAAGGGGCAGCTCGGGCACGCTGGCTTCCGCGGCCGCGGGGCCCCCGACGGCCGCCCCGCCTGCGTGCCCGCTGGCCGCGTTTCACAGGGCCGGCGTTTCCCCGTTGGAAACGGGTACCGCGTATATAAAAGCCGTCGCACCGGGGAAAATTGTTTTGTTTTGTTTTGTTTTTTCACGACGTCGCCGCAGATCAACGGCACCTTCGCGTGCAGAGCTGGCATGCTTCCATTTATTGATTTAGGTTGGTGGGTTTTTTTCCTAACGGGACACACACACACACACACACCCCCGCCAGCAAGGTGGCGGGGAGGCAGCGGCCCGCCTGCGGGGCCCTTGGCTGCTCTCCCGGCGGCCGCCCCATCGCGGGGTGCGGGGGGCCCCCGCATCCCTCCCCCGGTCCCCGCTGCTTCCCGCCGCCGGCAGCCGCGCCGTGCCCCAGACATCACCCCACTTCGGAAAGTCGGTGCCGGACAATTAGGACACCCGTTGTCCTCCCCCCCGAAACCCACATAAATCACAATCGCTGTATTGTCGGGCTACAAAGCCAGACGGGAGCGCTTATGAATTTAAGTTTGGAGAAGGAAAACGTGCGCTGACACAACACGCTCCCTGTTCACAGGAGTAGCCAGGAAGGGGAAATGAATGGTGGAAGTTAAAGAGCCTTTCATTGCGGAGCACGCCGCGCCGCAGCGGGTCCCCGCTCGCCGCCCTCGACGTACGGCGGGGGGTGCCCCCTCCTCGCTCCTTTCCTTCGCCCTCCTAAAACGCGAGCCTTGCCGGGCAAAGCTCTGCCCAATTCCCCTACGGCGGGCTCGGCCCCGGTAACCTCCCGTCTCGGGTAGGGGCGGGGGGGCGGGCAAGGGGCCACACACGGTGCCCGGCAGCGCCCGGACGGCGCCGCCGCCACTTCGTTTCGGCTGCGGCCGGGAGCTGCTCGCTTGGTGGACGGGACGGGACGGCACGGCACGGCACGGCACGGCACGAGGGGGGCGCGGAACTGATTTTGCGGGGAAGTGCTGCTAGCAACGCGTGGAGGGCTCGGCTGTCCCGGCCCGGCTCCGCGTTACCGGCGGACGGGGGGGAAAAGAGTCCTGCTGCCTTTTCGGTGGCGAAGTAGCCATTTGCTCCGACGGGCCGGTTAGGTGCGGGGCCGTCCCAGCCGGTTTTTGCAAGGGAGCCCTTGCCGCTGTACTCCGAAGAGATGCAACCCACGGCAAAGCCGGTCCCATCCCTCCCATCCGTTTTGATGCAGAGGGGCGAGGGCTGGCGTGGGAGGGGGCGCGTTTGCCCACTCGCGGGCAACGACGGCCGGTCGCCCGCCTTCCCCGATGCCAGCAGGGCCCGTGCGGCTCCCGGGACCGGCGGTGCGGTCAGGTGAGAGGGCTCCCCCTCGCCCCTTTCCCTCCCGGGCTGCTTTCGATGCTGGGCAGCATGCGTCCTTAAAATATAATCTGCCCGGTAACAATCAGCGCGCAGCGGCGAGAGCCCCAGAGCTATTGGCTATGCAAATGGAGGGAGGGGAAGCGGCGCCCCAAACTCCCCACTCACGCTTTTAAGGCGGTATTTCTTTCCACCACCACCACCCCCCCCCCACCCCTTCGCCAAGCCCACCTCCGTGGCGCCCGGAGGGGAGAACGGCCGCTGCGGGGAGCGTCCTCCTCGCAGGCCCCGCGGGGCCGCTGCCGCTCCGCGCCCGCCCGGGCAGCTCATCCCCGGCCGGCCCCGGGGAGCTCCTTCCCCCTCGGGAGCCTCTGCTCTACCGTAGCAGGCAGCGGCAGAGACTTCGCAAAGTTGACACATTTTGCAGGCGGGGAGCGACTGCGACGCCGGCGAAGTGCGAGGAGGGTGGAAGTCACCCGTTGCGGGACATAACTCCTCTCTCCCTCCTCCCTCCCTCCCTCCCTCCCCCGTTGCGTTTCCTAGAAAGTTGTATCAGTGTGGCCGTGTAGTGCTAAAACGGTTCGCCTGCTAGAAGCGCGTATGTGTGCCGGAGGAAGTAGCGCGGTGATTATTGTTACGATTTCACCCCGAAAACGCCGCCGAACCCCCACGCCTCAAGGAGCTTTGGGGTCTTTTTCGGGTTTGCTGTTAGGCTGCAGTTAGCAGGGAGCTCTGTGTCCCCCCTCCCGGCTGCAGATTAAGGGGGTACCGGAGGGGGGAGTGGATCAAGGGCTTGAGGAGGGGGACGGGACGTGGATTTGGCACCCCGCCGAGCCAGGGCATTTCATCTTTCGCCCCCATCGTCTCGGTGGGTACCGAGGGGGAGCCCTTAGTTTCTTGCAATAAGAAAAGGCGGGGGGG
>JAYKAV010002508.1:273992-306073 GCA_035582835.1 Phoebastria nigripes | reverse complement strand
GGCGGGGCAGGGGCGGGGGGGAGCCGCCGCGGGGGGCCGCCGGCTGCGCAGCGCCCCGCAGAAGGGCGGGCGGCCTCCCGCCGCTTGAGCTGCTGTCGGTGCCCGGCGGTGTCGCAGGAGAGGGTGGGTTCCCCTCCTTGCTGAAGCCCGGGGGGACGTTCGCTGTCGGGTGGCGTCGAGGAAGGCTGAGGTGCCAGCGGGTAGATGGCTGGGTTTATAACTTGGGAAGCTGCGGCCTTGTTCCTGCAGCTTCTGCGAACGTGGTTCCCCCTAGGTCATCACCGAGGCAGGTGGCGAGATGAAAATTCAGCTTGGTTAAACAACGCCGTGAGTAACAGGCCACGGCTAGTACTTCTCCTGGGAGAGTGCAAGATCAATTCAGACCCAGTGAAAGCAGAAACAAAAAGAATCAAAATTATTTAATGGAATAATTAATATCTGCAAAGGGTTTCGTGGTATAGAGCGCTAGGCAAGTACGTAAGCCTCTCGGTGAGATATATCTATCTTCAGCCAGATAGCTTTGTTCTCGCAGATCCTGGTGAACGCGCGTAGCCAGCCGAATCCCAGAATTTCTCCTATGAATCACTGGGCGAAGGCAGTGGGAATTCCCCCCGGGGAGGGGTTGGGAGCTCGGGCTTCTGCAGAGTAAAGAGCTTCGCACTGCAAACCCTGCCATGGCTGTCACGGACATGAGGTGTCCTGCTGGTGGTGCAGGCTGTTCGGGGAAGTGCCGTGGCCCCCGCGCGAGAAGGCATGGAATGATGTGCGTACCTTTTTGTGCCACGTGGATTTAAGCATGTGTTTTAAGCGCTTCCCTGTATTCAGTCCTCTAGATCAAGTGCTCTTCTACATCAAAATCTGTCGCATTAGTAACGTTGGGAAGATCAGTCCTTAGTTAACATAATTGCCATTATGTTCAAACGTTTTACAGGTTTTCTTGAGAAAGAAAAAAAACCCATCTAGTTTCTGGGGCCGGTGACATACGTGAACATGAGATTTTTCAAGCTATGGAGGGCTCTGTCATAATCCAGTAGGAATGTCTGTAGGAAAGTAACTTGCTGTTAAAGCGGGCATCTATTCAGAGAAACGACTGCAGAAATGGCATTGTGGGGTCCATGTTTATGGTTTCTCAGCAACGCTGGTTGACGTCTCCTCGGCTGCAAAATTAAAGGACGTTTTTTTTCGACTTGCCAGCTCTACAAGCTTAGCTGGGGCTCTCCGCCACGCTGGGCTCCATCAGGCTCACGCATCATCAGGACTCAAGAATCAGTGCATGGAATTTAGTTAATGGCTAATAGTTGATGCATGAGACAGAAACGAGTCCAAGGCCTGAGCTTTGTTCACTCTGCGGGGCACTGTAAGGTATTCGAAACTTATTTTAAATGTTGAAGCATGCAGGTCTAGCCCTGCTTGAACCCCATGGCTGGATTTGTTGATTAGGTACCATTTCTACATGTAATCACATTGCAGGGAATGGCCAGTAGCTGCATACGCGCCCAAGCTTTCCTTTGATTTCACTGGGAGTTTTGGGCGTGCAAAGAATGTGGGAATAGATCCTACATGATTTATTGGCAGATAATTTACACARGCTACTTCTTGGCTGTGTTACGTGCATTTCCTTTCTGCAAAGCCTGTCTTGGAGTAGTTTAAGCACCATCAGATTTATCTGCAGGAGCTTTTGAATACAGTTTTGGGAGAGAATGTCATCAAGCTAACTTCCCCAGTTTTGAAAAAAAGAATGTATATCTAGGTTATTTTTGTGCATGGTTATCCCTAGGGCTTTAAATGGCTATAAAGTAAGGACTATAGCCATTTAAAAGAAGTTACTAGGAAAGGACCACAGCGACCTTGGCAATATCTAATTGCAGGCTAAACTTTCTGGGTGGGCATTCAGCACTGGATACAAAAAAAGTAAAATCTTGGCAGGAGCTGCCAGGTCTCATTATTTTCAGTAAAGCTTGACATTTCCAGTGTTTAAAAAAAAAAAAAAGAATAAAAAGAATAAAGTCAAGAACTTCAAAGCAGTAGGGGCATACGGAAAAAAATGTTTGAGCAAAACCAATTTAGCAGTGATATAATTACAATCAGAGAAATAAGCGAAGTAGGTTTTTTTTCAGGCTTGCTTATGGCTTTTCTCCTCTTCTCCCCTCCCCGTCCCCCCCTGCAGGAATGGGAGCTGGTGGTGCTGGGGAAGTTGAAGTGGAACCTCGCAGCCGTCACCCCGCACGATTTCATTGAACACATCCTAAGGAAGCTGCCTCTACCTAAAGACAAGTTGCTTTTGATCCGGAAGCATGCACAAACGTTCATTGCCCTTTGTGCCACAGGTAGGCCAAGGTGCTCTGGGTGCACCTGCTGCTTGCCCTGTGGTTGAAAGGGCAGATTAGTCACTGGTGGTACAAAGGCTTTTCATTCCTTCCGTCCTTACGTGATGTGGGAAGAGTGGCTGAAGCCGGTGGGACTGTTGGCAAAGGGCATCGTGAATCAGGCCCCGAAACTGCGGATAAACAGAATTCTTGCAATCGGGAGCTGTAGTGCAGTTGCAGTCCTGCTCCTCCTAACGCGTGCGGGGCTTTTGCAGTGAAGTCAGTAAGACTGGATTAGACCATACAGTTTTCTATTTTGCTTATTCACTAATTTTTTTTAAAGGGCCGCAGATCGTTTGTAAGGACAGATGTGGGACAGCCAAAATACTAGAAGCTGTTATGGCACGTTAGCCCAAAATGCATTGGGCTAATGCATTAAATTAATGTGTTTGTAAATTTTTCATTAACTGGACGCTGTCCAGATAAAAGGTAAAAATTGTATTTTAACATGTATGTGGTACTACCACATTACTGAAGCGTAGGGAATGACAATTTAAAAAATAATGACCTTTTTTTTAAAACATTTGGATTCTTTCTCTAACTTCACTCCAAGAAAGCAGTGAAACTAGTCTGTTTCATAGGGAACCATTACATTCCTCTTTTGTCGTATGTTTGGCTGAATACAGTTTCTGAAGATTTAGATGAGAATAATTGCTTCTGTGGAAGAGAGGCTTTTAATTTATACTTGTCTGCAAAACACTGGGTTTTGTTGTTGTTGTTTTTTTTTTTCTCCAGTGACTTTTAGAAAATAAGTGTACTCTAATTTTCATCCMAAGGATTAACGGTTAGACCACTTCTTAGAAGCTAGACCTGGAACAGATGAACAGCATGCAGTGTTTTCCGGGGTTATTATCAAGTACTATATGGCTCAATGTTTGAATTCACTATAGTTTGACATACCTAGTCCTTTGTGATAGGAACTATCTGCCTGTGTGTTTGCAGAGGGGAAAGGAAGATGGGGTGCAGCTTTTGGGTATGAATGTCTACTGCTATGCCTGCTTCTCAATATTTGAGATGTAGTGACTGCTTTTACAATGTAGGCTGGTTTTTGCTACCTCAGTCGATTTGTTTTAGAGATTTGTTTTTTTATATGGGCTGTGTTAGGGTAATTGACTTTTTGGTTACCAAGATGCTCAAGCTTTTCCTTCTTTTCCCACTGCTGCATGATCCTTTTCAGGCAAAAGATCACAGGACTCAATAGAAATACTGCTCAAAGTCTGCAGGATCACTCCTGGTAATTCATCAGACATTTCTGGACTAATTAGCTTTTTACTTCAGGATTAATCTGTTTCATCAGCTTTGCCTTCTTTCTTTGCCTTCTCCTCTTACCCAGGATTCATTCACACTACCCTTTTCTTCTGAAAAAGATGGTCTTTCCCATGGACATTTCTCTGGATCCTCACACCACCATCAGCCATCAACCTCCAACATACCTGGATGTTGTCTTCCAAACCAAACCAATCTTCCCTCTCTTTTGTTGCTTTCACCTCCTACAATAGTGTTTTGGTTTGTTCTGTTTTATCCAAGAGGACATTTTCTTGAGTGACGTAGATTTCATTATGATGTAACTTCTCAGATTCTGGTCTGTAATCCTTTGCCCTTGAAGTTTTCCGTATAACCAAARCATTGCAGGACAGTGGGCCATGAAAGAGTTTCCAAGGTCCGTGGCTTCTTTCCACCCTTTCTCCATGAATTATTTGATGGTTAGCTCCATGCTTTACTAGTCCATTTACTGAGATCCAAAACAGCATCCCCTTTCCAACCCTTAGCCCAGTCATGCACTTCTCTCATGTGTTTCCCCCATGTGATCTGCTTCTCATATTATATGTCTCCAATGCATGAACTGAAGTCCTTTACGTAGAGTTTAAAAAGCCAATAAGTCAGAGTTTCTTTTCTTGCAAATGAAAGACGTAATTGACTGCGTACAGAGCTTCCCGAAAGACATGGCACCATGGTGCTGGCTGTAGATTTTCTTTTCTTCTCATCCCATTTTCCACAAACCACTGTGTTGGCATTTAGTTTTGAGGAGGACCCACAATGCCTTGCAGTTTCGAAAGCAGAGATCTTACCCAAGCCCTCATTCCCAGTCTTCTACCTCATTCCAGTTTACTAGCAAGCTACTACCCCCATTTGCATTATAGAAATGTCATGTTATTACTACTGTATTTCCCTTCCACTGCCACTCTTCTTGAAGTCATTCTTACCCTTCTCAGTGAAGAAAAACCCCTTCTCAGCAGACTTCCTTCCAGATCCAGTTGTCATTTCCTTTTCTTGTCCTGTTCGTTGCAGAGCTCTCATCGGCCGCTGTGTTTCTTCTTTCCCTTTCTCCCTCAAAGCTTCTGCTCTCTGCCAGCTCGGGTTAAGCCTGGTGTTTCATTTCCCCATTTGCCTTCTTTCAGCAGGATGACCTCCTTTGACAGCTGGCTGCCTCTTCCCTTKCTCCTTCCACGCATGTTTTTAGCCTGGGTTTGACTCTTCTACCAGACCTGACCTCACTGGCTGGCTAATGGCTCTGGTCTGGAGCACAGCAATGAATCTCTCTTTATTTCCATTTCAGTGCAGTTTTCCCTGCTTTCAAGTTCTTTTTCTTCTTCTTCTTCTTCTTCTTCTTCTTCTTCTTCTTCTTCTTCTTCTTCTTCTTCAGTGTACCATGCAAAATCTGGCATATTTTGAACTTTTTTCCTCTAGCCCAAGTTCTTCTTCACCAACTGCACCATTTTAATTTCCCAGCAAAAGCCTTATACCAGAAATACCTGAGTGTTGCCTGCCTTTACAGAGCCGGTTGTGATCTCAGTCCTGCAATACTTCGTGTCAGCAAACGGAGAGGGAAGCAACCATTAACAGTTCTGGATGTTGTGCTGGATGTGTAGGATCACTTCGATACTCATCTCAATTCTCCTTTCCATTTGAATGTTATGCAAAAGGAGATGACACTTGGTTCTTTTCTATATTCCTCTCAGTCATGTTTTATCATTTTGGCGCTCTCTCTGTTTTTCTGTCTTTATTTTAAGCCCAGTTTCTGAAACAAGCTGCATGGATATAAATCCACAGCCTCTCCCCCATCCTTGCGGTGATTAATGATTCATATGAGCATGACTGAAACTGGAACGTATCCCTCTTTGCCCTTGGTCCCATCTGAACRTGCGGCTGCTGAGCAAGACAGAACCTTATTCCCTGAATAAAAAGTTTTCTCTTTACCATGCCCTGCACTAGCAACGCTTTCAGGAGCCTCCTTCTCTACTGGAAGGGGCCAAAAGTGGCGTCTGCCCACAGCCCGTCCCTGGCTGCGCTTCCAGTGCCGTGGCCATGCAAACAGGGTACTGTCATTGAGGGAGAGCTCGATCTGTTGGCTGGGAATTGCCCATGCATAGGCCAGCTTTCTTCAAGCTGCCTCGCTTGCTGCACAGTAGGAGCGTATAGATTGACATGTGCTGGCATAGCCTAGTCTATCATGATGTCATTTGTTTTCTCATCCCGCTGGTGGCTCCCCGTGTAAGCAGAAATCTCCTTCAGGAGTCTTCTGAATTTTAAAGGCACTAAGAGGCTGCATCTGGACCCCTTGTGCTTAAAATATAGCTTGGCAAAATTGAGGCTTGCCGCTTTTTCAGCATGGGAGGATCCTGTTTTATCTGTGAGCCCAATGGAGATCATCCTTCTTCTGCTCTCCGGGATCCCGTCGCTTTGCCGCTCTGACCCCATCTGTTCATTGCTTTGCGCCCTTCATCCCTCCTCTGTCTCTTTGCACAGTGCTCCACAGTTTTGAAATGTTTTCTCTGGGGCTGCCTGTTTGCTTGTACGTGCCGTGCTCCAAGCCAGGGAATCACTCCTGGAGGAGTGGGGAAGGGCACCGGTTACAGAGCTGCGTGCAGAGCAGAAGAGGACCGTGCATTATTTCCTTGACTTCAGCGTGCCCTTCATTTCTTCTTCTTCTAGGCTGTAGGCTGTTCAGAGTCACAGATGCCCAACTGCTTCCTTGCGTTACGGTCTCTTGTTGGAGGCTGTATGTGCCACTGTTTTGGCGCAGGATACCTTTTTTTATGTCAGAGCCTATAAGGGAATAGGGTTTGGGGGAGGACAGGCTGTGAAAGTCAGGCTTTCAGAAAGAGGAGCTGTGTGTCTCTGAACACAAGCTGTAACGGAGAGACTAATCTCAGTGAGGAGGTTTTCGGTGTTTAAGTAAGAGGCGTGCAAAACTTGGAAGCAAAAAGCCTTGCAGACTTGCAGAGACAGGAGGCAACTTGTGTATATCTCTAGACTCAGCCCGTTGCATGGTCTTTTCTGTGCTTCACCTGAGTCCTATGGCAGGTGAGATGTTCCCATGATGGATACAATGCAGCATCTCATAGACTGGTGGCTTTCAAAGCCTGTGTCTGCAAAGAGGCTAAGAAAGAGGAGGAAAATTTCAGCTTTAAGTCAGTTTTGTACAGTGTGCCAAACCTCTGCCCACTGTCTCTGGGACATTAATCATCTACATTTGAAAGCTGAGAAGGCTTTTTTTTAACTCCTGGGCCAAATCCTGGGTCCTTACTCAGACAGAAGTTCTGTGGAAGTCAATGGGAGTGTTGTCTGAGCAAAGACTGCAAGATGAGGCCCATAAACCCTAGTGATCTGGAGGGTAACCACACAGAATGCTTTGTAACGCCAAGAGGCATGTTTGGTCCTCAGGACTCCTGCTGGGCAAGTCTACTATGCATCCTTCCCCTCTCAGCCAATGTGAGAGTTATTGGGCTCTGCCCCTGCAGAGGATAAAAGTGTGATACGAGTTTTAGCCGGGACCTGTTCTTTGCAGAGGAAAAGAAAGAAGTCCACAGAACCTTCATTGTGTGGATTGATCTCTTAGAAAGGAAATACATGTTGCAAAGTGGCAGTGGTTGCACAAATGCTTCTTGCATGACAGAAGAAAGAACAATCCACATGAATTTATTGCCATACAAAAGAAGGCTCTTGCTTGTTCTTGGGAGAGGCAGCTCATATCAGTATATTGAGCTCTTCTGGAAAATTAAGCCACAAGAACCATGGAAGCTCCATCAACAAGTAAGCAGGGCCTGGGGAGTGTTTCGTATGAGCAGACTCACTCCTTAAGTTGTAGGACCCATCAAATCTGGGAAGATGAGGTGGAAGGAAATGGAGGAAGAGAGACTTTGCTGATACAAGCTGGGGTAATTCCTGTGCTGCCGGATAAGTTGCCCTCCTTCCTACCAGCTGCAGATCTGACCTTTTGATGGTTCTAGCGCTAACATAATCCTGATCCCTGGTTAGGCTTCCTAACTGAAGGTGTAGAACAAGTGAAAATAATAATCAGTACGAACAGTTGTTCAGAAATAGTTTATGATCAGCTAATAAACATGTTGTACTGAGTGCTCATATACTTTACATAGACTGCTCAACGTGTTTCCCTGTCTCTACCTCACTTGGATGGTTGTGATGTGACATTAGCATTTAGGATGCTTTAGACCCATTTGTATAATGGCCAAATACTTTTTGCCTTACTGTAGCCCAGGAACAGAATTAGGTGTCTGCCCTCCCGCCTACTCAAAGAATAGAAGCAGGTCTGCATCCTATTTTACTTGACAGTTTTTTGTTTGGTCGTACTTGGCACTGCCATGCCCTTTTTTGAAGGGCTGAAGAGTCATCTGGTTTTGCCTTTAAAAGCAGAAATAGTTAACATGGGGAAAGATTGCTGTGTGTTGTAGAAATACAAGAGCAAGAGAGAAAAAATGGCCAATGCAGTTAAAACCAACTGCGTTTGAAAAAAAAGTAGCACACTGACGCTGGAATTGCATTTGGATCAAAACAGGCAAGAATTAAATTCACTACTTATATTGTTTCCCTTAGACCTTTCTTTTAAACTTACCTGGTAAAATACAGATCCATGCTTGTCCTCATAGTAAAGTCATTGGCTGGGTGAAGTTTGAGGCTGGGTGAAATTTGACCATTATCTATATCATTTTATAAACTGATACTGACTGTCATGATTCTGTTCTCCTGATGGAGGTAACATTCCTTTTTTTTTCCCTGCTGTGAGACTGTTGTCTTCCTCAAGACAGCAGTTTCCARTTCTCCGTTTGCAACTCTGAAAATAATCCTCTATCAAATTATAGAGATGAAAACTGGCTGTTATAAAAACCAACCTCAGCCAGAGCAGTAACAAGGATCATTGTAGGAAGGTAGAGTTCCTACCTGGCTTTGGCACACGGAGCACGTTCAGCCCAGATATTTGTCAGTGCTCTTTTCCTTCCGGCAGTTTTCATTTATTGGCTGCGAGTTAGGGCTTCCCCTTGCAGGACCTCTCTGGGTTCCTGCCTCCAGTTCCCTCCTGCTTTAGACTGACTGTCAACCTCGCATTTTCCTGGCTCGGAGGTAGTGAAGTCCACTGGATCAGGAGAGAGCCAGCAAAACAGCTCAGCCGTGGTGCGCAGGATCCTGGAACCTGACCATAGGTTACGTGTGCCGTGTGGGCAGAAAAACGTCCTCGGCACGTGCGTACGTTCATGCCCTGGCTGTCAGTGTGAGCTCCAGTCTGAAAGCAGGGCGCGGATTCAGGGTGCCCTGAATTTGCTTTGATGACTCCGGCTGGCGGGTCCAGAGGTGGCTGTGTTTCAAAGGGCACTGTTTCTTGTATCAGCTTTTTTTATTTCCAACACTGAAGTCACTGGGGTTGTGCAAGGTCGGTCCCTTGTTTTTAAGGTCCTTTAGGAAAATGTTGATACCGAAATGGAGATAGGATGGTTTTTGGTGTTTATTGCCTGGGAATAGAAGGTAGAACAAGTCCTGCTTTCTGACTGCCCAGTTCTTCCCTTGAAGTGCTCGTGTGCTCAGATTCTTGTAGACTACACGTTGTTGCACTACTCCTCTGACTTTCAACGAGACTCTTTTGTACTTTGCAGTGGAGTTGCATAAATCACAACAAAGTTAGAGGCAGAGCCATGTCTTCGGTGCAGGCTCTGGGTGCCCATTAACCAAGGTTGCACATAGGTCTGAAAGAAGGATTTAGCCCATAATCTTGATTCAGGTGTCCAGTAAGAAGTGATTTTTGTAAGATTCCCTCTGTAATTCAGGGTTCATCATCTCCAACAAGAATTTAAAGTAAAAGCCTATGTTTCAGAGCCAAATGTTTAAGTCCTCTCTCTCACCCTTTTATTTTGATTTTTTTTTTCCCTTTTAAAATCTCAGGGCAAGCTTTTGACTTAGTTCTGGGGGCAGTTTTAACCTGGGTGAAAACTGAGTAAGGATGGCGGGACTTGGCTTGTTATCATAGGGGAAGCAGGGATAGCGGTTTATAATTGAAAATAATGTGTAAAAAGCTTGTTTTGAATTTCTCGATGGAATGTACGGGACTCGAGGGGGGTTCTGCATCCCCTCAGATACGGCAYTTAATATTTATGCTTTCATTGCACCTTGACAAACATTTCACGTAGTTATTGCTTTGCTTGAATATGGAAATATGTTAATTGCGGCCTTTATTCCGCTGCCTGCTCTTTTCCTCAGCCTTTTCTATTCAACCCTCTAGGTGGCCCAGCACAATGTGGCTTCTTTTCTTTCAATGAGCTCTTTCCACACTAATAGGGTCCAGGGTGATGTGGAGAACCATGTGCACAAAATTGGTGCACCACCCCCCATCCCTTTGTGGGTATGTCAGGTTAAATTCATATCAGCAGGAGGGTCACTGCCATGATTTTCAATAGCGCGAGATGAGGTGATGACTTCAGACAATGGCGCCACACTCTCCAGTTGGAGACACTTGCCTCACCAGTTGCAGTAGTTAATTAATATGCTAAAAATAGAAGCCAGTGATACAAATCGCTGCCTGTTGTACAACAAAGACTGGGCATGTGTAGCTTTGATAGCCAAGTTTATGGTGCTTGTTATGGAGGGAAGTTAGTTTAGAGCTAGAGGCAATGTAAGACTTTCTGGATGCTGAGCTTTAGTCACTCTGGGCCTCTGGCCATTCGCTCGCTGTCTCATTTGCATTATGAATGACATTAAGGGAACTAACAAGGTTATTGGGCATAGAAATGTTCTCATGTGACCCCACGTGGAAGCAGACCTACAGCAGTGCTAGTTGGCAGGGGCACTGTGGCTCTTTATTCAGCTTCCTAGGAAGACGGTTTCTGGGAGTAGATATAAAATCAGCCACGAGAAAACCGGCATTTGGATAATGTGAAGGTCCTGATGCAAGCCCCTAGGAGGCAAGGAAGTTCAGAGGCTGGAGCTGTGTCCCTCACTCGGCCCGCCGTGCCTGGCCGGTACTAAGCGGTGAGTGCGAGACATGGGAGCTCCCCGTTGCTTGGGTCTCCCCACCAGCCGCCTGGGGCTGGGTGAAGCTGCTCCGTGGGGGCTCAGTGACCATGCATGAGGATGTGGGTCCATCCGGGCCTCCGAGTGGGTCCACTTCTCCCTGCTGCTGGCTCAAATGATGGGKGGGAGGGGGTGGGTTTTCATTCTCACCCACTGCATCATGGCTTCCATAGGGACTGTCCAAATACCGGCAGAGTTTGAGAGGTTTTGCATCATCTTTTTACTACATCTTCCCCGAAACTCGAGACAAGGAGGGGTAAATTATGGAGAGTCCGTTGCCACCCGTAGTTCCCATGCATAACTAGGAGATGGTTTGGTAAGCCCAAAGATTTAAATGTGGGAGTYGCATCCCAACTTAGGGCCACGTTGGCCAAGTGCAGCCTCATTCACGCCAATGCAAGCACACGGGATTCGCAAACCCAAGCAAATGCAGCGTGTACAAGAGGAGAAACAGACCCGTGGAGATGTAGTCTGCTTTAATTTATCCCTTTTCTAAAGAAACTAGTGGGGTTGCTGATKAATCGCTCTATGTAGATGACAGCAGGTTTTGGGGACGCTAGATTTCTTCCATAGATGTTTGAACATTCTTAAATTTTATAGACATTTGTTATTTGCTCCATACAAAGAGCACACTCGGGACAGTCACGTAAGTGCATAAACATTTACGGCCTGTATAAAAACCTCTCATTATTGGAGTCCTTTAACCATTCCTGGTTTTCATATTGGACTTTGTAAACTGGTGGCCCARCGATCACACTTCTTCTGTGGAGCCACTAGCTACCAGATCAACCCAGGAATGAGCTGCTGCAGCAGTCACCCAGAGCCGAGTCCCAGGGCCCCCCGTCAGTAGCAATGAGTAAGAAGAGAGGCAAAATGGCATAAAACAAGGGCTGTTTCAAGGGCTTAAAATCCCACTGTATTTATGGCCTGCTCTGAAGGTCTGGCCCGATGGTAAGTGCAACCACAGGCTGAGGCACTGGGGATAGGGCAGGCTCTGTGGGGAGTGCATGTGCTGTGTGTCAGGTAGCTTTATCTATTTTCCCCGGTCATCCATTTACAGGCTGGATGGGGCTAGCCCTTCCATGTGTGTGTATAAATGTGAGGTAAATGTGAAAGCGATTTTGATCATGAAAGTGCAATTCCTGTTACCTCGACATGTGCTGAGATCAGCATCCTCAGGGCAGTGTCCCACACTGATAAGTAGGAGTCAAGGCTTTCCTGTTGACTCACTCCTCAGTGCAGGCCATATAACTTAATTTTCAAGATCATCAGCTTTCCTATATACAGTGGGTTCTTAATACTACAATAGTGCAGTTATTATTTTTATAATAATGGCAGTCCATTCAAGCTATGAATCCATCCGTATTCATTGCTTCTGTCAGTGGGAATTTGCTCCTTCAGAAGTGTTTGTCAGAGTGTGATGTCTGCTGAGCTCTCCTGGTAGGAAGGACAGTGGACTTGAGCAGCATGCAATGGTGGGCTTGCAGATGGTCATCTCCTGGTGGCTTCGTGAGATAGATAAATCCATGCCAGGGTTTCAGCTCCTCCTTTTCTCTCCCCACTTCTAACATCCCCCCTCCAATCTGTCTGGATGAATGTTATGACCCGAGTCCCAGCCTTACCTGACTGCTTCATTTCTCGTGGGTCCCAGGGACATATTCCAGCCTGGAGAAGAACATGCCGTCTCCACAGCTATTGCAGTATCTGCCAGCTCAGAGTCTGGGAGGCCGAGAACAACTCTTCATGTGTCTAAAACTTGAGCGGTTATGCAGACATCAACGGGGTTACAGAATTGGTGCTAGCTGAACAGAGAGGACKTGGGATCTGCCCTTAACAGAAGGGCAGTTTTCTGTAACAATCTGTTTCGATAAATAGACTGAATATATTGATTGTGGTTTATTTCATATTAAGTATTACATGGGTTTCCTCTTCCTTCTCCTCCAGTCACCCCAACTGAAAACTGGTAGAGAAGGGTTTGTTAATGAGTTATTGTTGAACCAAACAACTTGCAAACCAAGTTTCATTTTAGGAAGATATCAGTAACCAAGAAAATCTCCTGGAAATGGTATTTAGTAAGCCAGTGCCTATGGCAGTATCATAAACCATAAAATGGCCTTATAAAGGTCACATTTAGTTTTATTTTAATTTCTCTCCTGGTCTCCACAGATGTGTGAGAGGAAGTTTTGAAATGTCTTTTCAACTTGTTTATTAAGAAATAGTAGTAATGACAAATGTGATCTTTGTTTTTCCTTTGATTACGTAGCTATGGGCTGTAAGTGTTCTCATTTCCTAATTGCGAAGGTGGTAAAGATGAATTGTTAATTAAAATCTCTTTCCCGGACAGGTCTTTAAATGCTCGAGTTAATTAAGTCTTTAAAAATTGACGTGACTAAAAATCTCAGTTTGGTCCTTTGTGATACCTTATTCCAGTTAGTTTTCCGGTTGTACAGAGAGCTCTAATGTGACTGAGACCCAAATTTCTGACATAAATTACAGAAAGCCTCCTTCTTCTCTTTCCTTTTCTTTAAAACTAAGGAAAGACTATTAAAAATTGTCCAGGTTTACTTTATGCATCAGTGAGAATAAAAGACCGAACTGCATTTCCATTTTAATTTGCAGATCTGTTACCCCTCCTTTGACTGCTTGTGATGAGCAGTGTGACTAATGAGCTCCGCCGGACCAAAAAGAGTGGCACTTTTCCCTTTCTTCTACTTCCCCGTTTTTTATTCTTGGGTGTGGTTTTTTTATGTTGCTTGCCTCTGATGTTTTGCAGCTTTTCTGGTCTGGGCTTGGACTGATTCCCAGATCTGTTCTTGCAGATTTTAACTTTGCCATGTACCCACCGTCAATGATAGCAACTGGAAGTGTGGGAGCAGCCATCTGTGGCCTTCAACTTGATGACGGGGACAGCCTCACGGACCTCCTGGCCAAGATCACAAACACAGATGTGGTGAGTGTCCCGCATTCCTCTTCTCCTTTCACTTCTGAGGTGGAGAACTGGGCTATCAAACCAGTTTTGATACTGGTAGGAGTCAAGGCTTTCCTGTTGACTCACTCCTCAGTGCGGGCCATATAACTTAATTTCCAAGATCATCAGCTTTCCTATGTACAGTGGGTTCTTAATATTACAATAGTGCATAGTTATTATTTTTATAATAATGGCAGTCCATTCAAGCAATGAATCCATCTGTATTCATTGCTTCTGTCAGTGGGAATTTGCTCCTTCAGAAGTGTTTGTCAGAGTGTTTTATCAAACCCGGCCTGATCCCAAAAGCCCAGTGGAGCAAAGGAGGGGGGTGCTCCTGGAGCGAGCGGGTTGCAGGCATGGACCTGGCACCTTGGTTGCAGTGCTTTGGATGTCCAAAGCTCCTTGGCCTCCTGGGATCATTTTTTATTCACGCTTTGTTCAGCAGCTTGGTGGGGAGGGCCTGCTCTGCCCGCCCTGGCTGATGGTCATACTTGCTATAGGGGGGAGCCACCTTGGGTACCACCCCGGGCAATGGGGCGAGCAGGCAGACGCCATCTCCTGGGGCGTAAGGTAAACCAGTATGTGCGCCGGTCCTGTGTTCGCAACCTTCAAACTGCTCTTCTCGCCCTCATTGAGGTATTGTCTAAAAATCCTTGACTTAAGGGAAGTGAATGATGAGCTAATCCTCTGGCGTTGGCACAATGTGAGGCAGGTGCAACCCAGGCTATCTGGGTGTTTGTCTGTAACTTCACAAAGCTCACCCCATGAAGGGCATTTTTTGGCTTGTCAGAAGGTCCTGTCGTCCGTAGGAGAGGTGAATCTGATGGCAGTTCAGTGGTGCTCAAACTCGCTCAAAAGTGAGTTTGCTGGTCTGGGGTCAGCTTCTAGCGGGGACATCAGAAAAACCCAAACCTGACAGCTCTGCTTGGCAGTCTTAGCAGAAAGCTGGGAGGAGGTGCCTTCCCCGAGGGGTGGTGCCTCTCCTGCTGTGCCCCCGTGTCGGTGGGATGCTGCGGGGAGAGCTTACGCTCCTGCAAATCCAAACCGTCTGTGGATAAACAGGAGTTTCATCTCTAGCGAAGCTGACATGTTTTGCTGTGATGAAATTCACTCAAAAGGAAAGAAAATGAGTGAGGCTTTCTGAAATGCAGGCCGCTAATAAGGTAGTGCTTTTTTTTACCGTAAAAGTAGCAGTTTCCAATGCATTGTCCTTAACATGTGCTAACTATAAAACTTTTTATTGCTTTTACTTTGCAGAGTAAATACACTGTGCAATTATTAGATCTGTGATAACATTGTCAAGAGAAGGTTTGGTTTTTTCCAACAAATATTCTGCGTTTTGGTTAAAAAGGAATAGTCCAGTTTATCAAAAAGGGAAGAATTTCACTATTTCTTTTTTTCTTTCAATCAGATTGAGCCTAATTTTCAAGTGCAGTCCTGGGGCTTCCCATTTCTTTTGATTGGAACTAGGTTTTGCACAGAGAAAGGAGCATTTCCAATTCTGAATGCTTATAATGTAAATCAAGTAGCTGCAGAAATTTAACAGACACTCATTTCAGTGTAATTGCTCTTTTGTGTCTTTTTTGTAAGTATGGAGAAACAGAGTGGTGATACATTACAGTAAGCAGCAGGAGCATGCAAGAAGAATCCTATATAACAATTCAGACTGCATGGCCTGGTGCAAGTAATGCACAAAGCTCATTTGTACATTTAGACTGGGCTTAAGTTAACTTCATTTGTGTAGATAACAAGAATTATCCATTATTGGTACTGATATTGGTAGTTACTGGCTGAATGAAATTTTCTCTTTGGATGTTTGTCTGATTGGACATAACATGGTAAGTTTTGGATGCTGCATCCAGCGAATGTCCGAGAGGACTCTTAAGACAAGTGGGCAGATGTGAGAGGGACATTAGAAAATCGGGCAGAGAAAGACAAGGATTTAGGGAGAGACTAATACCTTGCTAGCAAAGGTGCTGTCTTCAGCCAAGGTTGCGAATATCCACAGAATAAGGAAAGCGGTTGGTGCTAGCCCCTAAGAGCTTCTTGTATAACTCCATGTCTTAACTTCATGGAGTGTCTGAAAGGCTGATGCCCCTCTGCTGTGATTTTCCTTGTTACATGACAATGCTGAGTGAAGTTGTTCCTGCTCGGCTGCTGCTTATTTTCAGGCTTGTTTTTGCTGATGTATGCCCACACAGCTGCTCATATCCTTGTGTTTCAAACCCCATCCTGGAACTAATCCAGCTTGAAGAAGCGGGGGAGGGACCATTTGTTGTTGTTTCAGAGCTGGGGGGTCAGGGGGCTTGCTTGGTTTGTAAACCAGATCAGTTAACTGATAGATTTCCAAGAACAGCCTCACGAACAGCTGGGAGAGCTGAGCACAGTGGCGCAGGGCAGGACCGTAGCGGGAGATGGGGATGAGAAGAATTTCTGTAACCATCATTGTCTGTGAGCTTCTTGTACTACAGCTATAGAAATTACAGCCTGACGGACCAACTTGGTAATCAGCAGGAGAAGGATAATGATGAGAGTGAGGGAATGACAGCATGGGGTGAGGAATGGGAACACAAATAGCCCTTACAGTGGCAGGGGAGGGACAGGGAGGCATGCAGAGTGAAGGAGAAGGGAGTAAATGGAAAGTTTAGGGGAGCCTTTACAAGCTTGGCGCCTGCTTCTGCTGCTGTGAAGCGGAATGGAGCACATCACTGCCTGCAGAAATCCCTGAGTAGTCCTTTGGAAGTCTTTTTTGAAGGCAGAAGCAAGTGGTGCTCAGGTACCACCAAAACCTAGACCTAGAACAGATACCCTCAAGCAGAGCTCATCACTTTGTTCCTGTGCCATCTGATCAATGATGCAGTCTTCCATCACTAGACCATGTTGCCCACATTGGTAAGCTCCAGATAAATTTCTGATGTTGTTTCCACAGTATTTTAGGACTTGTCAGAAGGGAGATGCCAAGGCAGCCCTTGCTGGTGCATTTGTATTTGAGGTGATCAACCATCGAGTAGCTGGGTTCTGCCTTTCTGGAGATGCCAGGGAGTTGTTCAGGGTAGTTCTTCATTTCCTCTTAATGTTTCCCTGTGCAGTCACAAGGATCTTTTCCCTTCTTGTTCTTTTTCAGCATGGAGAGGAGGTTTGGGTTGCAGTGACAGCACGGTGTGCTGACAATACTCAACTCTTAGGTGAGGGCAAGTGAGCTCAACACATGGGCCACAAGGGCTACATCACTGGGACCTTGCAAGATACTTAGCTGTGCCTCGATTCCCTGGTCACAGGGAAGAGGATTTCCCTCCCTCACCCGTCATTTTTGCCAGCAAAGAGATTTTGAGCATCCCTTTCTGATGCAGCCCTTGCCTCAGTAATCTGTTCCTTAGTAACCTTCATGCATGGGCTCATGTTCAGAAGGTCCCGCAAGGCTAGGTGCAGCTGCTCGCTTGCATAGCTGCTCCTCACAGCGGGAATTAGACCCACGGGTTTTCCTGCTGCACCTCTCTATGTGTTTCGTTCTGGTTGCTGGCTGGTGCCTTGCTGCTTCACGTGTGACGCCYTGCTTGAATCGGGATCCCAGCTGACTCTTCCCATGCTCAGTCTGCGTGCGGGGGATGTTTGTGAAGGCTTGTAGGGACAGAAGAAAAGTCACAGTAGGGGTGGAGCCCATGTTAATTGACTTTCCGAGCATGTTGAGAGCATATTACATACAACCACATTTAAGGGGGAGTATGTGGCTTTTCTGGATTCTCTTAATTTAATATTTATTGATATACAATTAAAGCTCATGTTCTTTATTATAGGAGATACTTGAAGCTTTCTCAGGCATCCCAACGCTTCTTAATGTAAGGCCCTTTTGCAGCAACTTGCAGATTGGACAAACTTTATCTCTCATGCTGAATTTTTCTATCCTGATTGTTTCAGTCTGAAAGAAAATACCTGCCAAACAGCTTAGTAGTTCTTAAGTGGTTAGAAGAAAAAAAACATAATGTTTTTTGCATTGAAAATTTCTTCATGCCTTTTCTTTGAAATTTAGCAGATGRGTTTTTGTCAGAAATGTGCTTTTTGCCATCCTGATGAAAATCTTCCCAAATTTGGCTGAGCATATATGCCTTTGGGGAAAAAAAAAAAAAAAATAAAAAATCACTCTTCCCAAATAACAAAGAACTCTTAACATTTTACTGGTCGCATCCTCTCCAAGAGTCTGTCGGCACTGGGTAGAGACAAGCTTTCTTCCCTTTGCTCCTGGTCTCAGCCCACAGCAGCACAGACCACTGAGGAGAGTCTCACTCGCCCCCCCCCAAGTCAGGGCACACTCAGGACAAAAGGAGCTTCTGGATAATTTAATCACTAAAAAATTTAAGTCTTTGCAGAAGTTAGAGGTGCTGTCGTTTTTCAAGACGTTTCTGTTGTTGTGGCAGAGGTGGCCTTAACTCAAAGCCTGTCTCCTGCAAGCTTTGAAGTCTCAGCCCAACCAAAGGCGGCCAGAATTTTTAACTTGGGCAAAATAGTGTATTTTTCATTAGCCAGATATTTGGAAATGGGAGAAWTATTTTGATAGAAACTTTCTTCATGACTTTTGCACTGGAAAAACGCAACAGAGCCCAGGACTGGAAAATTTCATCCCACATGTTAAAGCTTGAGGGAGAGATAAGCAACTGAAAAAGGGTCTCAGAGAAGTATCAGGCAATCTTAGTAATAGGTAGTAATACCAGCCTCATCTGTAAAACGTATTGTTGGAAAAAACGTACTGGCTAGATTGTGTAAGAGTTAGCCCGAGGCTGTGTTAACGAAGAGTAAAGACTATTGTAATATATTTTACGCTGGGACTTAATTGAAGTTGAATGAACAGCTTCAGTTCTCTCACTTCCTAATTTCTGATGCCTGAGAGCTCTTCCTGCAGTGACACAATTAATTCATCGTCACTGTGTGAATGATTTTGTTTTCAAAGGGGAGGTTAGGGAAGAGGAAGAAACGAGAGCTTCTAGGCTTCAGGAGCATCACGCAGTGGAAAAGCAAGGGAACTCACAGAAATTACAGTTCTGCAGAGGAAAAACTTCTTTCCCCCTTCCCTGTGCCTCCTGGTAGCCCGTAGGAAACGGCAGAGAGCTGGGGGGAGAGTCTTTCCCAACCAGAGAGTCCCGGGGCCTTCTGCTTCTTTTTCCTTTGGTGTGTGTGATTGCTTAGCGTGGAAACAGATCATGAGACTTTCTCATTGGCTTTCCAAAAAATGTCACCGTCTGAGGTGAAGCATGAAAAATTTCAGCTTCAAAGTTGCAAGCGTATGAAAATAGAGAATGATAATGAAATCCTGATGCAACTTAACTGCAATGAGCTTTTCTGAACTTTCGCTGTTCTATAATGATAATTTGAGGGTGATATCTGTTTGCTAGGAAATAGCAGCATAAACCAAGAGGCTGAAGTCAATGGAGTTATTTTAGATTTACACTGGTGTAACTGAGACTGGAGTTTGGCATTTAGAGCTATAATGTTTTTAATGGATGTTTCATTAAGAATTAGACCAAAAATATGTTATTAATAAACAGCATTTAATTTAGAACCCAGCTGTTGGGTAAGCAAACAACCAACACATGAGTGTTTCTTTCAAAAACACACTGGTGTCAGCTATCCTTGTATGAATCCAAAGCAGCGCTCCAGACTTTAGACGAGATAGTGCAAGGCATCATGTCAGCGTCATTCTAGGGATAACAGTTATTTCTGATAAATAGCTGCCCTGGGCCATTAGGTGAAGGCTGAATCGCAGTTTGAAGAGACAGTGACAACGAGGCCATGCAAACCTCTGTTTCATTACTCCCTCCACCTACCAAAATAAACACCAGGGAGCTACTCTTGGAGAAGCTGAGAAGCTCAGCAGCCTTATGAGTAGCGAAAGTAGCTCTGCATGGTGTATCTGAATTGCCTTTTCTGATCATTATTGTCCCAAAGAGTCAATAAGAGCTAGTCCCACACAGCTTCACGCAGCTCTGCAGGACGGGGATTGCGTGTTCTGATCTGTTTTGCTGCCAGAGCGTGGGAACATTTCCTTTGCTGTTTCTTGAAGAGGAGAGGAGAGGCTGGTGGGCAAAGAGTTAACAGACCTATTCACAGGAAGCGCGCCGAGCTCCCTGTGCATCTCTTGGTGGGTCATTGCAATGGAAAAATAAACAACTCGGGAGGTCAGGAATTCCCACAGCATCCCAGACAAGCACTCCAAGTGCGCGCAGTATCCTGTCCCCGGTGGAGCCAGATGCTTCAGAGGAGGATAGGAGCATCCCTGCTGCATACAATTATGGGATGTGAGGAAGGATAGCTGAACGGGTAAGGTACATTTTAAGATGTTGCAATCTATACTCTGCTTTGCCACAGACCTGCCTTGGGCAAACTTCTCTCCTCACCTCCTGGAAGAGCAGCCGTCAGTTCAGTGTGTCAGCTCGCTAGCCATGGATCTGGAAACTGCCTCTCTGGCCATGCCTGGGAGTGTTCTCATAAATCATGTGCAGGGCATGCATGCCGTGGCCTCGTTACTGCTTGCATCTCCCTTGAGTCTGTCCTGAGCCCTTCCGTTCTCTGGTACCCCAGATCTCCTTGTGGAGGAGAAATATATTAAGGTTTCTGAGGAGCTCAAGAAACTACTGCAGGGGTAGGTAGGTTCACCTGTTACAAAGCACCTTGGACCAGAATTTTGTAGGCTAAAGTCAGTGAGAATTAGGCACACAACTAAGTTTTAAAGATAACCCAACTTTGAGCAGAAGGTTGCGTTAAGTGACCTCCAGAGGACCCTTCCAACCTTYTTCTATGAGGCTGACTGCACTGAAACGTAGAAACGATTATCTCATACTAAAAATGTGTTCAGGCTTACGTCATTGACAAAAGCTGGCAAGGTTAGGTCCCAAATTAAGCTGGTTAGTAGCTGTTTGTGTAATAAACTCTGTAGCACCATAGCCGCTAGAAGGGCTGGCCAGGTTCACTCTGTGTGATAATGAGGGTTATATGCACACATAAGGAGCATCTTCTTCCTAGAGCCCAGCTCTTAAGGTTGCATCCGGATGACAAAAGGAGTTGTCCTCCCCAGCATCAGCGGCAGGGGAAGGGTTTTCAGGCAGAGCCAACATGTGGGTTTGTATGTGGGCACAAGTCCCTTCTAAAAGTCTGTTCCCAGATGGGAACTGGTGTGTACTGAGTGGTTTTGAAAATCCAAAGCATATTTAAGGGCCTGAGGTAGAAAGAAAAAAGGAACCAAGCTTTTCTTAAAGTCTTGTCAAAACAGCTGGCTGTGAGCCCTTGAAAATGTGGAGTCAGGCTGTTTTGAAGACTGGATCCATAACAAATGGCATTTAAAATATCTCCACTTAAATGTGCTACATATGTCAGTGCTGGGATTTTTTTTTTTCCCCCCTCAAGGTCTGAAAAGTCCCTTCATAAAGATCCCTGCAAATTTCTGCACAGAAATGACGTTTAGAACCACCACACTCAAGAATTCAGTTTCTGTCRAGCCGCTGTATAAAATCATGGAAATCTATCTTGAATGGATAGCATTTGAACATTGTCCCTACAGCACATACACCATTTATCCCCTCCTTTGTAGTGTTTAGGGCCTGTGGTTTTGGAACCAAGTAACAGGACTCGCTGTATCTTATCCTGCCTTATTTGTTGCAGACCACATTTTGTATGCAAGGAAACAACAGACAAAATAGCCTCCAAAAGAAAGGAAGAATGAGATAGTTTCCTAAGTTGTCTTTGCCTGAGTTGGCAGCTGCTCCGCTTCATTCAGCTTTTTGTTCCCCAGTGAGTGCTGTGCGTGTGTAGCAACAATGGGGTGATGCAGTTACACTGCGGGCTCATGGCGGAGTTCCGTCAGATCCATTCATAAATACAGCCTCGGCCGGCGTGCCGAGGAAGCCGGGCCCCCAAGGAACCGGCCCCGCAGCCCAGGCATCGCCGCCGGAGGAGCTCACGGGCCGGCGATAGATAGTCTGGTCGGAGACTTGCCCCCGACCTCCGGGGGGGAATCCTTTCTCGGCTCATACAGCTTTGTATAACGCAGGCGGGTTGTCGCAGCTTTTTTAAAATCCCCTTTTTCAGTAAACACTCATGGCATTTACTACAGCAGGGTAAATTCGCAGCTTTTCACAGTTGCAAAGTATACCTGTTAGACAGAGGTTATCAGCTTGAAATCCCAAGTCATATTAAGCAGGGAGTATAATTTCAGGCATGGCATCTGCCCCTGGATCACCCTGCCAGTGTTTTGGCTTTACTCTCACTTTTTCCAGTTCTGAAAACATTGTTCTCTCCTGTTGCTATGAGGAATACCCACATGAGCAACAGGAAACCAACAAACTGACTGTTGAAGCAAACAGTGGAACTGAATCTAGAAAGTACACTGTTGAAAATGCTGAAAAGACCGAAAAATTGCAGGGAAAAATGTGCCATCTTTCAGATGCTTAATGTTAGTCGTCTTATTATTGCATTATTACAATAATGTAGCAATAGTAAGTGGAGAAATTCTGGCATAGATGAGTTTTTTTTTTTTTTTTTAAGTGAGATGTCCTCATTAGTCTGCATGAAATGCCCTTTGGAACAGCAAATTACTATTTTCTGTACTTGCAGATGGAAAAACAGAGACATAGACACTTATCTGTAATTGATGCTCTTTGTTACAGTAGCAAAAATAGACACATTTAGGAGGGAAAACATTTGTGTTTTTAAATTGCGTCCATTAGATGTGAGATCACTGAGATACAGTAAATGTAGTAAGCGGGCATGATATTCCCACAGCAGCTTTTCAGGCTCTTGTTTTGGAGAACGTCGGCAAGCTAAAGGCCAGCGCTCGGCACACGAAGGCCCCGCTTTGRGAAGGAATCCCTGTTTATGTCAACAATGAAGCATGTGCTTTGGAGAGGTTTGAATTGGGGCCTAAATGTGAACCAGCGGAGGAATCCAGCCGTCTTTTGTATTTAGGAGTACAGATGACACGTTCCACGCTGGAATTTATGTAAATCCCAACTCTTTAATGCATGTCTGATTGCTGCTTTCTTAGATTATCCAAGCAATGCATACATGACCGGGGAACAGTATTGTCACTTCAAATATCTCCAGCATCCTTTCCATTTATAATACCAGGTCCCGCACCTAAAAAAAGTCCTTTTCTGGCTTCCCTTTTGCAGTTAGTTTTAAGAAAGAGGAAGAGATCGGGGGCATTAACAGTTATTTGTGACATAATTAATGTATATGTGGAAAAACAACCACCCTTTAACACAAAAACGGCAGAAGGCTTTTGCAGCATTCCCAGCTTTGGGACTTTGAGCGTTCAGCAAAGCACCCAGGGTTTGGATCCAGGCTCTTAAATCTGGTCAGAAAATGCAGGAGCATCAAGAAGTATCTGGTAGAGTTACAGCTCAGTATTTTGCATCGTTTGTATGCATATGTTATATAAACAACAGCCCTACTGTTACTCTTCGGCTGCTGGTTGTGAAGGAGAGTAAGGTTGCGGTTTGGCTTTTGAAAGCCCTTGAGAAATGACCCACTCAGTCACTGAGCGGGATTGTCCTCAGCCTTGGCATTGCAAAGGATTTCATGACTCTGCCTTGCCGTTGGCCTGAGCTGGGCGCAGCTTGGGCTGTGGTAGCGATGGCAGGCGTGCCGATCCCTGCCGACTTCCGTGGGGTTACCAAGCCCTGCTGTTGGCAGCTGGATGTCCGTATGTCCCAGGTGGGGCTCTGAGGTACGGTGTCGCTCCTCGTCAGTCGTTTCTCACTGATCTGATCAAAGCTGTTTAACTGGCTCAGGCTTTGGCTGGTGCTGGCCTTATTTATTCTGTGGTTGCTGATGCACAACACCTCACCGTGAAGCTAAGATCTTGTCAAGGGTTAAGCGATGTTTAAATTTAACAGAATTAAAATGGAACCTTGTTAAACAGTAGTTTTGCCATCTTTGGTTTCTTCCTTAAATGCTTCCTTAAATGCTGCATTTTATCTGGACGCTGGTATTCCCAAAAGAGTGCCATCTCGGATGGGCAAAAGCTGGGTGGCTGCAAGGCTCAGACCAGTTTCCATGTACCCAGATGTTTCCCTAAATTTAGTTTTTGATAAACAAACATTAGGAGGCTTGCTGGGGTAAGCTTTCTTGTTTCTTCTCCCAGGCAAGACCAAAACTGAGATGCAAAAGGGGAATCTAAAAATCAGGATACAAAAAGCGCTGTGTCCTGAGGCACTGTGGAAGAGACCAGAGCTAAGTTCATCCCTTCTGCACGGCATGCCTCCCTGCCTGCCGGAGTCCATGAGCGGCAAAGCAGTGGTGGTTGCTGGCACAAGGAGCGTACGGTCTGGCAGACCTGGGTGTTATGCGACCAGTATGGATCCAGGGGTGCGCTGTCGTATCTCAGCCCTGCCTGGCTGTGAAATGAATCTGGTGGTTTAAATCTGTTTTAGAGTGGTTGTCATCGTGGGAGTAGGTGCAATAAATACACAGTCGTGGTCCCCTTATGGTCACAGAAGCTCTGGATTGATTCAAAATGGAGAAAGAGAGAAAAGATGCGTGGCTGAAATAGTTTACCTTCTTGTGATAGCCCTCCACTGTCGGCATTTGAGAGGAGTGGTCTTTTTCTTTGTGGAGAAGGTGGTGTACTGCTACTCAGTTGCTGCAGGATCTGATGCAGAGACCATTGTCATCCGAAAGGTACCATCTATCAGCTTCGGTTTGGATGGGGTGCCAAGGAAGACTTGAAAAAGGCTAGATAAAGTCTATGGCAGAAACCCAAGCCAAGTTACTAAAACAGCTATAAAATACCCTCCCCCCTTTTTTTTTCCTTTTCTTTTTTTCTTTTCTTTTTTTCTTTTTTTTTTTTTTTTTTTTTTTTTTTTCAGGCCAGTCATCATCTTGCAAGATGGAGAGGATGTCTTGCACCTGTTTAACTCAGTAAAGCGAGGGCGACAGGCTGCGTGGGTCACGATGAGGTAGTCCTGGAGCTCGGAGCAGTCAGGACTGAAAATCCCAGTAATTACCAGTGCAGAGCGAGAGCCTGTTGGTTGAGTTGAGTGGGGTGCCTCCCCTAATAGCTTGCCCATGCACTGTAAACATCAGTTTAAAACTGAAAGCTGGGGGGGAGTATAGGGCATATATATTACAGAGGTGTTGAAAAGTTCAAGAAAATAAATTATGTATAATATTCTGCAGGATCTTTCCTAGTGCTTGTGCTTTCTTTCAAGATTGTCATGAATGGAAATTGAAATCCTCAATTATTATTGACTTGAATAAGCAGATCCTGCCATAGCGCTGCTAATTCCTCCTTCCAGTCATTTTCACTGCCAGCATTTACATCACAGCCACGAGGGTACTCCTCATCGGACACAGAAAAGCATTTCTTTTCCTTCAAATACATTTCAAGTGTGCTAGTAAAATCACCCAGGGATGAAAAAGTTTCAGAAAAAAAAAAGAAACCCAAAAGTTAATTGCCTTTTTAAGTTCTGTACATGCTGAAGTAAAAATAAAACTATGGAATGGAAAGTACCTGAACTATTTTAATCATTAAAACTACTAGACCATATAGAAGAATGGGGAAGTTGATCCATGTGACGCACTTAAAAAACGTTTTTATAAAAACAACAAAGGCAACCCTACAATATTCTGAAGGAATGGCCCAGTCCCTGTATTGCAAAATCTAGGGCCATTACTTCAGTGCATTATAGTGTTCTTTCAAGGAAGAATTGCTGAATATAGTGCAATTCATATTTTTTTCTTTGATATGTTTTTTAAAGCTTTAATCTTCTCTTGGCAGCGCTATCTAGAGCTTGCAAAATGAAAGTCCACCAGTAAAATATGTACACATGCAGCAAATCCACGTGAAACTTGGAGGGGTTAAAAACACTGCATGAGGGGAAGACTAGGCTGTTTGTCCTGAGGTTTTTTGTATTTTTTGTATTGTGTCACCTAACTTTGGATTGACAGAAAGTTCCAGTGAAGGAAACAGAATTGGTAGCCCCATCTATGAAATAAGCCACTTGCTGTATCACACTATGACAATCGGGCTGGTAAGATACTCAAAATAAATTCTTTTTTTTTCCTTTCACCCATGAGATAACCATCCAGCTGGTGTACTTCATACGTCTTAAAGCTAGTTGTGGAATGAGGCAGAGGTTCAAGTGCACAGCAAATGTGGTTTTAGGATTTTTCATAAAAGAGTACAAGCACTTTGCTCACATGTTGCATTGGCCAGGTGTAAACTTCTTCTGCCAATTCCAGTTTATTAAAAAAGCCATTGTCAGGTTTAGTTGGAATCTCATCTGGCATAAAACACGTTGCTCAAATCTGCCCACAGCACTCTGATGTTGTGCTGTGCCAGGTATCATCTGTTGTCCCGCAGCTACCACGGCGAGTAAAAACCCATCGTGTGACCTGAATACCTGGGCAGAAGTGGTGGTGTGGGCCAGTGCGTCATCTTCAGCAAACCAGGATGGCTGGCTGATCGGGTAGTGCGCAGAGCCAGGGTTAACGGTTGCACAGCCACAGCCTCAGGTGGACGAGTTTGTTGTATCTCCATCATCAGTACTGGAGAGTTTGGGCTGCATCTGCTGGTGTGTTCCAACTCGTTTTGCTGCGTGACTGAGGTTCACTCATTAATCTGGCGTTGGGGGTTTTTTCCTTACTAGATTTTGACTGTAGAACTTGACAGCCTACAAAGTAAAGGTTTCACCATTTTTGGTTTGTGCTGGCCAGGCAATTTCAGCTCCTGGATGGATGCTTCATAGACAAGACTAATTAAACAGAATGTATTACTCGGACTAATAAAAAACTGAGTTTTAGTATGCAAATAGCAACACTTTTTTGGGAAGCTATTTCATGCTGAATGCAACATGCTGGTCTTTTTACCATTGTGTTCTTTGTTTTAAAGAATTAAGTTCAGAACATAAGTGTAGACCAGAGCTAACACATGACAGAAAAAATACATCAGTGGCCTGTGGATCCCTGTATGAAATAAAATCTATGCAAACTGTGACAATTCCAGTCTGGGCACCTTCATTGGTTTTATGTACAAGATGAAGACATCAGAAATGACCCATTTCTCTCTAGGATTACCTAGCGATTTCAGCATTTTCATACATTAAATGAAGCATCATATTGACCATCAGAAGTTTGTATAGTAACGGTGTAAATGATCATATGGAAGAGTGTTTAGAAACAGGGAAAGTTGGCTCCAAATGCTCAGGCCTTATGTTCTGCGTGTCACCACCCTTCCTTCCCCAAGCCTGGCTGCAAGGAAATTGCCTCATTAAGCTCTCCAGTCTGAAGCTGCTTGTAAAAAATCTGGCTTATTTTCAGAAGGACATACTATTTTGAAATTGTGCACCACTGTGCTTTAAAAGAAGAGATTCGTACACCAAAAAAAAAAAGTGCATTATGAGCGTATTCTGTTACAAGAGTCTCCAAACTGGTGCTGCTGCTCTTTCTGCCATTTGAAAATGCTTTGACCCTTGAAGTGACTTGTTGCCATTGCCTTCTCACAAACAGGTGAATGCTTGCAATGGACCTAAAACCCGCCCAAGCTAATAACGGGGGATTTTCTTTATCTGGGTTTCTGATAGCTTTTGGCAGATAGGTACTTCGGAAGAAAGGCCGAGGAATTTGTCCAGCTCCCATTGTTAAAGAAGCAATTCTGGTATTAGGAAATTACTAAGCCCCCAATAATACAAGGCAAGCCCCAGCTATAAAAAAAGTTTACCTGGTTAAACAAAAGTACATATTCTTACCTTAAAAAAATTAGCTTTGCCAGCAGCAGCAGGAGAGTGTCGACAAACAGAGAAGCCCTTCTCCTTACCTTTTGCTAAAAGGAAAGGACGAACCCCATGAGGTGAGGCATGCTCAAAAACTTGCTTATCTGTCCTGGATCTCATCACCAGAAAATCCACTGTGCTCACATTTTATTGCATCTTCAAAGGCATTTGTCTCGGTCTCTCACTTCCAAGGCTTCCTGCTCCACTCCGAGCAAGCTCAGACACTAAAGCTTCCCTTCTCTCCAGGGGCGGGAGGCCAGCAGACAGCAGTCCCCAGCCGATGGGAGTGCAAGCGGGGATGGGCAGCTGCCCAGTGCTCTGCCTGCCAGGCAGCTCTGGGAGGCCTGGGTTCAGGCGTACCCTCCTCCATCAAACCCCGGCTGTAATGAAGCCGATGCGTGAACCACGTGTTTGGTAACTCTGCGGGTTTTTTGCCACATGAGGAGCTTTGCAGCATGGGGAAAGGCAGCGGGCGCTGGTGTGGGATGGAGACGGGGATGCAGCCCAATGTGAGCCTACCCAGGGCCACAGCCCGGGCAGGGGAGAGAGCTGGTGTCCTGTCTCAGGGCACGGGAAGCAGTGACCAGACACAGGGAGACTAGTATACTGATACTCCCTGCATCCCGCTGAGTTGACTTGACATTTCAGGTGCTCTGTGGTTCCGAGCCCCACGGTTATTCACTTTGCAAATGATTGTGATTAGGCACTGGCTGTGGCAATGCAGTGGTGGTGCCCACGTGATATCTCTGGTCTTCCAAGAGCATCATTCCTGTTCACAGAGTGTCGGGATGAATTACAGGAGTGATGGAAATCGGGGCATGTCCCAGAGGCAGCTACAAAGAGCTTGGGGTGATCTCTGCAATATATCTGATGCAGGAGTCGTTCCAATGTACAGGCAAGGACTGGTGTGACCAAGAGCAGGTTGCAGCACTCCCTCACTGTACTGTGTGCTACACTGGTGCCTGCTGGAGCTCAGGAGCAGAGTGCTGTGCTCCATGAGACGAGGAGCCTGCAGCCAGTCACCTGAATTTAGTGTTCGGTGCTGCCCAGGCCATCTTAAACAGCCATGTCCCAGCTTCCTTTGGCATCACGCTTCATTTGTATTCTGATGCTGCGCCAGTGGTATGGCATATACTGTACCATTTTTCCTATAAGCTGGTTTCCAGAGGAGGGAAACATAGGTGCCTGGGCTGGCAGGGAACTCCCGTGCACCCCTGCAGGGACCCTCCTGTGCTCAGCTGGGCTTAGATGCAAACGGGGATGGTGGTTGCCTTCCTCCAAAGCACAGACCTCCTCGATTGTAAGGGCTCTGAATGAATGCAATATGCAGTTTTCTGAGCCATGTATCTTGGCTAACCTTGGGCTGCATTTCTTGAGGATATCAAAAGGTATCTGACCCCCCCCTCCATGTGCCATGCCGAATCCTAATTATACTTAATCTTCTCAAAAAAACACAACMGTTGGAAACTTTGGTTAAGAGCTGGCTAATGTTGGTAAGATTACCTGCTTTCCTTAACCTTTTCCTTGGACGTAGTAGCACTTTTTTTGTTGTGGTTTCTCCCCTTCCATAAACAAGGCAGCCTGCTGGGGCAGAGGGTAAAGTTTAGCTCCAGTGACTTGCGACTTGGGAAGGTTGCTAGCAGTGAGAAGCATCGCTTATAGTGGAGTTTTATTGTGGTAGGTACGGCATGGCTGCAAGTCAGTTAACTTGACCACAGCTCCTTTTTCAGGGGCAGTCCCACAGTCCCTGGCTCTCGGGACAGAAGGTGAACACGGGGAGGGCTCGGTCTGCCCGCCGCATGCACACGACGTTGCAGCAGAGGTTTTTTGTGTCGCCGTGCCCCATACTCTGTTTCACCGTGTTGTTACTCACCGTGCTGAGGGAACAAACTCCTGAGTCAGACTGCACACAGGTAGCCCAGATACTCGGGAGATTTCGATGACATCTCACTCTGGCTTTAGCTGATGTGATCCACATCACTGTGAATATTTTTGTCTCTAATACAGCCAGCATCTCATCCAACCCCTTTTTCCTGGGTCAGTTTGAAAAGCTGTCCCTCACGGCCTCTCTTTGGCAGATGCACCTTCAGAGAAAGGTTGTGATGCTTCATTATATTAAGCAGGACCGTTTCACGACAAGGAGAGGACATGATTTTGCAGCTAGCAGATGCTGGCTAGTAGCCAAGAAAAATGGGTGTTTGTGACCCACCGGAGCTAATTGCGCCCATCACGAATGTAAATGTCGTCAGCGGAACAGATACTCTGCATTTGACGTGTTTTCCCAGTCTGGCTCGGATGACAAATTAAACCTCCATACATGAATATTTCAAACTATCCTGAATAACCTGGTATTGCGTGGAGGCAGTGGGCGTTGTTGGTCAGAGCCCAGCTCCCCAGCATTGCAGTCRCATCCCATACTCGGTTCCTGGGCTGACACAAGCGCCCGTGGGACCCCGTGGAGGTCAGTGCCCAAGCTCTGTTCTTCAGCTCCCCTGCCCAAAAGTGGGAATGGTGATACTGGCTCTCACTGCTCCTGCCAGATGCTGCCAGGGCTCTGGTTAAAATACTCTGCTGTAAAACTCCTGCTACCAAAAACTGCATTTCTCTACTGCCTGAAGTCTTTGGGAGAGACCCAGCTCTTAGGCAGACTGAGGCTTCAGTGAGTTTACAATATTGGTGCCTTTTCCAGCATTGTAGAAGGCCTCCACAGGGCTGCTTTTAGAAAAAGCCATTTCTTGTAGCACCACCTGCCCACCTACACAGTGTCGTGTTGATACTCTCACAGTCCCAGCATGCTGCATGTAATTGGCATTGTGTTTATACAGTCACGGCTTGGGTTTTATTTTTCAGTTTCTGCTATAACCAAGTGTTTTTCAATGTTTTCTCACACTTTCTTTTTTAAAATATCCTTATTATTTGGTCTTCCAACATATTATCAAGAATGTGGAACATCCTGTAATATTTTAATAGTCGTCGTCTTCGTTGCTGTGTCTGGTTTAAGTGTGGTGAATCCTTCGCATTTATTTGTTTATTTATACTTCATGTTCATTGCGGGACTCCTAATGTACAGGGCTCCCAAATTCGTGTTGCTGTACTGTATCCTGCTCTTTCTCCAAGTGTTGTGTTGTATAATTTGTCATGTAGTGGTCTCTGAGGCTTGGCTGTGCATTTTTGACTTACATCTTTTTCTAGTAGCTGTCCTTGCTTTAATGTCTTCTGTGAATTATTGCCAATAACTATTCCTGGGGCTGTTAAAATAGTCCGGCTCTCAGAGTGAAGGTGTGGGAGCGTACCCTACACCTCCTCCTCCTCCGCTGCTGCTGAAATCACTTTTGTTCTCGGGAATGTGCTCAGAGAATGATAACGTGGCTGCGTGTTTGGGGCTGTGTCATTCGTTCCCCTTGCATGAATTTTCACAGGTGAACAGACCCTTCTTTTGCTTTTGCCTTGGGGACCCAAATGCATGACTGATAAAAACTCAGCGACAGAACGCTGCGCTGTTTTGGGGACCTCAAAACTCCTCCTTCACTTTGATTTACCATCAATTTGCTTGACGGTAAAACTGAAGTGCCTCTCTCTGTGTGACACTGGTATAGTACATGTTGGTTATTTCAGGAGAAAAATGCAGCTTTTTTGTAGTGAAGACCCACCCAAGTCACTTAACCCTGCATAGGAGAATGCAAAAATTCATACACCCCGCCCTTCGTTTTTTGCCACACTTTGGGTTCCTGCTCAAGAYGACCACACAAATGAGCAAGAACAGGTACAATATTAAGATTTGGAGAGCCTAATAAATACGRCATTAGCATTGTTTAACCCAGGGAGTTTGTACACAGTGATTAACTGTGAGAATTCAAGGTCATTTTCTGTCACAGCAGACGCTCCAGACTGATGCTCTTCCAACTTCTACTAGCTCAGTAAGGAAAAAAACCTATCATCTCCACTAACAGCTCAATTTGCTTTCTATCCTGTAGGACTGCCTTAAAGCTTGTCAAGAACAGATCGAGGCGGTGCTAGTAAACAGCCTTAGGCAAGTCCGGCAGCAGCAACAGCAAAGCAATCCTTCTAAGACGGTGGACGAACTGGACCAGGCCAGCACTCCCACAGATGTGAGAGATATCAACCTGTGAGGACATCGGCACAGAAAGTCACGCTTGCTCCCCCAGCCCTTTTATTTTTGTTATTATTTTTAGAGTGAATTTTTTTTTTAATCTACTCCCACATAGAACGTATTAAAAACTCTTTTAAAAAAAAAAAAAAAAAAAAAAAAAAAAAAAAAAAAAAACAAAAAACAAAAAACAAAAACTGAATAATGAAAAAAAAAAAGCATTTGGTGCCTGTGATGTTCTACAGAAGGGAATCCCACGATATATTTGGTAATTGCTATTTGATTATGTATCAGTGATATTAAATGCTTATAAAAGCATACAAAGTAGCTAGATAAATGTAAGCCTGCCTTTGTGGGAACAAAGTAGAGTATACTTGTCTGTGTATTATGACCTAGTGCATACACCCCTTTTTTAGATTTAAGAAAGGAATCGTGTGTGCGATTTTATGGCTTGACTAGATTGCAAAGCAATAGAATAAGGGGTTTAGGGCAAAGTGGGAAAAGATCCCTGAAGCAATTGAACCATTTTGAATGCAGAAGAGATTTGCTGATCTGTCACCTCTGTTATTAGTCAGAAGTGTTTG
>JAYKAV010002508.1:251492-268992 GCA_035582835.1 Phoebastria nigripes | reverse complement strand
AGAAAGCTGGCTGAATGCTGAGAAGCCACATACAATAGGGTTAAGTTCCATTATTATGTGGCCTGTGAAACCGTTTTGTATTGTCGTCTTCTTACCATCTGCAAACAATTTCTGCCCATCGTGATCCTATACTTTACATAAGGACAGCCTGAGGATTTTAAGGAGGGACAACATAGCAAAATCATGCTTTAAAACAACTGCACACTGGACTGACTTTTGTGTTTAAAAAAACTGTGGAAGCAAAGAGAAGAAAGCTTYAGCATTGAGATTTCAGAAAAGAAAAACACCACACAGTTGCTCGGTGTTTCCAATCYCAGTACACGAGTGAGATTATGTTTTATGTTATATTTCCCCAAATCTTTCTGTAGGGACTAGAAATGCTGTTTATCTTTCTAAGCAGGGCATTTTCCTTTGTGTTTCAAATAAGGCATCCTTAATGCTTGTTTCAGGAGTTTTTTCAAACACTTCTATTGCAATTGCTGTATTTTTTAATTTGTCCATGAACTATGTAGCCACTCTTCATTCTGTGCTGCTGTAAAGAAGCAAAAAGCCCTACAAATCTAATGCAACCAGCACGAGCAGAATGAAATTCTATCCCTGCTGAAGACAGTGGGAGCTCCGCTGTTGACTTTTAATAGGTTTAATAATTTTCACACCAACTTCAGTTCATTCTTGCCTTGTACTGTAAATTACCAGTCACATCAATAAATGCAAAGCTGATGTAAAGGCAGGTAGAATTTCTGCTAAGTCTGGCCAAGTCATTTCCTTTTTTTCAGCAGGAGAAGTCAGGATTTAGCTGCCAAGAGGTATGAGAGGCGTGGAGTCCATCTTTCTCAATATGGTGTTAACCCTTGAGCATTCCATCAGTGCTTTATCCTATTAAAATCAGCAGGCGGGACTCCCTAGGCCACTGAAACCCACTGTCTGCAGTCACAGCCCATCAGTCATCCATACTCTGCCTGGAAGGATGCACAGGAGGATGCATAAATGACGAGCTTTTTCAAACATACTGTAACTCGAACGTCCCATGGGTAAAGAGTGAGAGAGATGAAGGGCACCTCGCATGCACTATCAAACACATGGACTGGGTAACGGCAATGTAGATCATAAGGTAGAAAAGGTTATTTTAATCTTACATTTCATGGGGAAGAAACAGGCCAGGAAAGAGTATGGCTTTGCTCATGCAGGCGACTCTGTTGCTGGTATACTTTCACACCCTTCTGCAGTCATTTGCAGGCATAAACATAGAGTAGTTGCATTCAGTTTTCAGAGAATTATATTACAGCCTTCTCTGCGCTGTTTGCAAATCGAAGCCAGCCAGCTGGCACGAAGGGAAACAGGCTATGCTCTACTTCTTTGCCCCCCACAGCACACTGAATCATTTCTCCCAATTAAGGGAAAGTTTATTTTAAAAAGACTTTGGGGATCCCTTTAGATCTTTGGAGAAAGCTGGCTGTTCCACATTTACTTTGCACCTCCTTGAAATATTAAAAAAAAACCCACACTCTTTCATTTTTCTTAATATAATGATATATTTAAAAGGGTTCTCAAGGGTGATTTGCATTTCAACTGTGTGCAGCCGCAGGGGCACAGGTACCACAATATTTTTACACCAGAAAGAGTGCATGGCAGCTGATGTTACTGCTGATGCTGCCAGGGGACAACAGTGAAAATTGTGGGACGGACACTTGTCAGGGCCAGCGCCCAGCACAGGCTTCAGGTGCACTGTGGGGAAGGGCATCCTTCAGTAGCGGAGACGTTACATCAAGACCTGTTAGGCTTAGAAGTTCAGGTGAGTAAAGCTGAGGTATTTATGCTTAGGCATGAGCTCCATACACAATATGTCTGGCTCTGAGTTCTGCTGCAACCTGCTAGAGGATGCAAAGCACAGTAAGAAAAGAAAAGGAAAATAAAAAGGGGAAAATGTCTATCTCCTTAAATGCCTGTCCTTCTGTGGAAATGATGTGGTGATAGCTCTGTCTTGCTATTGAGTTTTCTCTAAAAATAAACTGGGATGTTATTTGAGCTCTTCCAAAATGTAACATGCAGAAACTACAAGAAGAATTAGGACAGAGCGGTGAAGGAGAGAGAGAAAGGTCAGCAGACTGGCCGCGTTTGGGGCTGCAGCTCCTCAGATTACTTGGTAATGCTTCTTAGAGCAAAAACTCTGGTTCGTCTGGCAGGAGACTAGCAAGCATCCCTGAAGAGCAACAGGTTGACCTTTCTGATGACTAAGGTTTTCAGAACTTGAACAAAACTGTGAGTGGGACATAACCGGCTGGAGGATGAGGAATGAATTCCATATTGTTACCCAGCACCCCTGAAGAAAAATTTTCCTCAATTTTTCCAGCTTCCTCAAGTTCAACCTCTTTGCTTCTCCAAGAAGTTTTTTATTTCAATTTCTTTGGATTTGCTTCTTACACACAAAGTATTGGTCTTTCTGGAGTGCCCTGATGGTATTATGTAGTTTCCCAAGTTTAGGTATTAAGGCTTGGCCTAACGTTATAGAAATTTGCAACAGAAACGCATAAAATTTGGATGTGATTCTCCTTGACGGCTAGCAGCACCAGAGCAAAAGATTAAATATGTAATCTAAGCGAAATGCAAAGCTTGTTGAATGGGAACTGACTAAAATTGGAGTGTAAAACCCGAGGGTGCAGGCTGCAGGAGGACCACTAGATGACGGTAACGTAACTCCTACAGCTGCAGCTACTCCTGGAGCTCCTCCAGGAGCTGCCTGGGGTTTCCTAGCCTTCTGGAAAGTGAAATGTTTAACTGAACCTTCTCACTTCTCCGACAGCTCACCTGAACGCCTTCATCCACCAGAAAGCCTGCAGCCCCGACTTGAACTTTTACACTTGGGGGTTTGGGCAAATTGGTGTGAAATGCTGTTGCAGGAGCACGGAAGGTTTTCTGTTCAGCGGGACAGTCAGGAGGGGCTGGCTCTGCTCCCTGTTTGCAGCTGGTATATCACACTGAAAACCATCTTAAAAATAATTAAACGCTTGTCTAAAGTTACTTTTCCATGAAAGCAATTGATGTAGTTGCCGCAAAGGTATTGCACAGCCGTGTTCTCCAGCCTGTCCAGTTTGAGAACTGGCCACCGTACAATCTCGGTGCTTGGATTTGAACAAGTTACGAATTTCTTTGTGCCAGCACATCCTTTAGAGGCATATTATGCAGGGAGAGGAGTCGGGGAGGAAAAAACCCTGAAGAAATTCAGCCCAGGTTTCTGCTGGGCTGGTGCACTTGTAAGAGCAGGAAGCAAGATCAGATCCCAAATGACAAGTGGGCTGCCAGGAATATAGCCCAGCTGATGATTTCAGTCTTGCGTTCCTAATTGCCGACTGTTGTTTCATGGAGACTAGATAACTCTCCCTGGATTGATGATATTGTCTGATGTTAGTGATATGCGATCCATATGATGATGAATTTACTAGATTCGAGTTTAAATTTTTTATTAGAATAAAATCTTCTCATTCAAAAGCGTTTAATTTCCAGCTCCACAAAAGCTTTTTCTTCCTAAGATGACTTCCTCAAAATACTATTCGTCATCTGATGAGGAATAGTGCTCGTGTTAGCAGCTGCGCTTTATAAACACTTCATTTCAATGGGTCGATTTAAAAAATAGAACACAGACTGACATGATGTGCTACAGCAGATCAGAGAAATTACTGAGGAGGAAGAAATGAAAAATCAGAATTTTAATGCTCAGGAAAAAATGTGCACATGCTATAAAGGAGACAGGAGCAAAGATAAGAGGACTAAACAATGGAAAAGGGAAACATGATCTAGTAGCCAAACCACGAGGCTGTAAGTCAGAAGCCGCAGGCCTTTCGAGCCGTTTTCTCACAAACCCAAACTGTGTGACTTCAGACAAAGTCTCTTTAAAACTTTGCCTGAAGGGCTGTCACTTTTGCAAAGGGACCTGTATCAAAACATGCACTTATAAGATTATAGAGGCTAACAGTGTTGGCTCATATTTGTTTCTTGTCCTTCTAAAACATGCTTGAAACACAGCTGGGGTCTTATCATCGTAGCAAAACACAGTTGTTTTTAATGGTGATACAATAGAAATAGGTCAGAGCTGAGTCATTTGGCACTGGCTCATTTAAAGGCTAGACATGTCACTAGTCTCACCCTTTGAAAATGTCAGTTCTGAAATCTGTGGAGGAGAGTCACTGCAGAAATACAGGGTTGTGCCACACTGCCAAAGGAAGATGAAAAGGGAACGAAAAAGACCCACCGCTGAATTAAATATTTAATTTAGCATGTTTTAAACTGCTATCAAATGAAACAAATCGTGTTTTAGTCTTCATTTAGAATTTGTTTGGTGTTAAAGCACAAACCAGTTTCAAAGTTAGGTCAGATCTCTGGCCAACCCAGAAGAATTACTCAAATGACTGATTTTTAGATAGCATTTATTCCATCCGGTTGTAAAATCCTGAAGGAAATACACTCAGCTATCTGACCAACTAATATTTTCATTAATCAGATTGTCTGTAATTCATAAAACTTCAGCTTTCTGAGGGGAAAAGGATGATTTGCAGTTGCTTCTTCTGTTACTTTGTCCATTTTACCAGCAGTAATTTCATAATGCTATTATTTAATAATAGCAGTTGGGTCATTGCTCTCATTGTCTATTAGAAATCACCATTAGCAAAATGATTAAAATATTAACTTTAAATGCTGTTTTCTCAGTTCTTGTGTGCTATTATAGCTCCTTGGATATTTTTGTTCACCCTTAAGTGACTTTCCCATTTCTTTCCTTGCTTTTTGCAACCATAAAACAGGTATTACCTGTTATTGTATTCTACATCAATAACACAGTGATGATTTGACCAAATTTTTATGGTTAATTTCCTAAAGTATCAACCATTTTGAATCCTTAATATTTCTGGCCAGCAGTACCTTTCCTGAAGTGAATGTTGGATTTCTGTGTTGAGGAAAACATCTTCTATGCCGTATCCTTGCAGTGTGCCAAGATGTACGTGTGTTTTTTCATGAATCTTCAAAAATGGGAAGTGGGGAAGGAACAGCAAAATAAATTTCTACTTTTGTAAGACTTCTTTTTTTTTTTGCTTTGCTTTTTCACTCTCACTAGGGAAAGTGAGAGTCTGAATGTCAAACCCTAGCAACTGAAGGAAGAATCCCCTTACTCATCCAGCAAGTGATGCATAGGCAACGAGTGTGAACTACGAAATGCAGATGTGTCTTGTATCTTCCCACAAATGCTGTCAGTTGGCCCAGAAAGAACACTGCTAGGCAAAAGAGGAGAGCTGATTTATTGTATCTAGCTCAGATGTCAGCTTTACTCCCGAGTTTGAAAACATCACTGTAATATAGAGAGTGTGTAGGTAGTAGGTTTGCTTTTCTCTCTCCCCCCAACTGCCCTAACTCCTCTCTCTGTTATTTCCCGAGTATGATGGTGGCTGCGGAGCAAAAGTGGCCTCTGTCCAACAAATCAATCTGCAACAGTCTTAATATGAAGCTCACCCATCCCAGGACTATGGATCCCAAAACTGTATTCCACCAATCTCCCATCTAGATCCCGAGAGCTGAAATGATGTGGGTATATAGGACCCGAAGAAGAAGATGACAATCTGTCCCACTTTTCAGAACGTGGAGGCTCGGGACTTCTGCCGCACAAGGCCAGCATGGCCCCACCTGGTTGTGGATGCCTACACCACAGACTGCTTTGCCTTGTAAACTGCTGGTCTGAAACTGTTGCTTCAAAATGGCTCCCATCTTTGCTGATGATTACTCGGGAGTATGATTGGGCTTCCAAGACTTTTAATCGACTTGTAATTAGCGTAATTTATCCAACTATTGATATTACTCTGAGCAAAGTCCTGTTACCAATTAGTGTTCTTACTTTAGTTGATGCAACAAGACTGAACATCATCAAATACTACGTCTTCTGCAATGTGGTAAACTTACCCAACTCTGGTTCCAGAATCATGAGATTATGTGACAACTAGTTTTAAGGTGAAAGCCATCTGATTATAGTTGTGAAGTAAGAATCATTTAGGTTGGAAAAGACCCTAAGATCACTGAGTCCAACCGTGAACCTAACACTGCGAAGTCTACCACTAAACCATGTCCCCAAGCACCACATCCACACGTCTTTTAAATACCTCCAGGGATGGTGACTCAACCTCTTCCCTGGGCAGCCTGTTCCAGTGCTTGACAACCCTTTCGATGAAGAAATTTTTCCCAATATCCAATCTAAACCTCCCCTGGAGCAACTTGAGGCCATTTCCTCTTGTCCTATCACTTGTTACTTGGGAGAAGAGACTGACGCCCACCTYGCKACARCCTCCTTTCAGGTAGTTGTGGAGAGCGATAAGGTCTCCCCTCAGCCTCCTCTTCTCCAGGCTAAACAGCCCCAGTTCCCTCAGCCGCTCCTCATAAGACTTGTTCTCAAGATGTGCCTTGAGACCTTAAAAAATGCTTCAGACTGGACATACCTTCCCTTTAATTTTTAAAAATGAATATTCTAAACCCGTAGTTTTTTAGGGCTGCTTGGTGCTCTGCCCACACCTGCAGCCACATCAGCTCCCCCCCMCCCCCCCCCCACTCTTCCCTCTACCAAAGGCAGACTGGACTTGCACCTCTCCCCCCAGTCTCTGCCAAATATTAAGACGATGAGCGCGTGCGCTGCAGCTTCAAAGGTTATTTAATGCGGAAAAAGGCCATCCTTTAGGAAAGCGGGCAAGTAACTGCGCTTCCGAGCACCTGCACTGTCGTCGCGCGGAGCTCCCGGAGCGGACGCAGCCTGGTTTCGGAGACGAGAAACTCCCCGCAGAAACCGGTTTTGCAGTTGCACTGAACAAACCTCTTTTTTTTTTTTGGGGGGGGGGTGGTGCTGGTGGTGGTGGTGGTGGTGGTGGTGGTGAAGCAAACCGGGCCCCTTCCCGCCGGACGTGAACTCCCGCGAACCCACCCCAGCGACGCTCCCACCCGCACGAGCGGCAGTTCCGTGAACAGTTCCGGGACACGTTTTCACGCGTTTCCCCCGGGAGCCGCCGCCCGCCGCTCCGGGACCCAGCGGGACCGGGCCGGTGCCGGCCCCGGGGGGGGGGGGGACGCGCTGCTGCCGGCTCCCGGCGCGGGCCCGGCCCCCCCCCATGCCTCCTCCCACCGCCGCGACGGGACGGCGGGGGGGCGGGGCCGTGACGTCACCGGCGGGCGCGGGGCTGCCGGGCGCCGCAGTGCGGGCAGGAGGCGCCGGCGGCGGGGCGGGGCGGGGCTGGGCCTGCGCGCACCTGTGCGGCCGCGCCATGGTTCGCTTCGGGCTGACCGTCGTCCGGCAGTGAGTACCGCGGCACCCCCCCCGCCCCCGCCGGTGCCGGGCCTTGCCCTTCCCCCGTCTCCCCGCTGACCCCCTCCCTCCCCCGCCCGCCGGTGCCGGGACGGGCCGTGACGTTAGCGGAGTTCCGCACCCCCCCCCCCTGCCCCCGGGGCGGTCCGTTAGGCGCGCGCGGCTCCCTCAGGGGTAACGGCTCCTGTCAGTCAGGCGTGGCGGGCGGGGGTGCGCCGTGAGGGAGCCCGCGGGCGGAGTGAGCGCTGGCCCGGCTGGGCCCGGCCCTTGAGGTGGGCGGGGTGCCCGCGCTCCGCGCCCCGGTGGTATCGCTGCCGGGCTGCGGGCTGGGCAGGGAGGCGCTTGCCCCGGAGGGGCTGTCTAGTTACCGCCTCTGGTGTTACTAGGTCTGGCTGGGTGCGTGAGCCTGTTCTAGTATACWTTAGTTAACCAGATAAGCCAAGCCGTATCGGTATAGTTTGGTATTGATGGAAGTACGGGGTTACACATAGCGTTAGTAAGCGCTGTTTGTGAACTCTTAGCTGACTGCTTGTAAGACCGTTCTCTTGCCGAAACCTCTCTGGTAGGGCAAAGAGCTCGTTTAGGAATGGTAGTCTAACATTTCTACCATGAAATGTTAAAGAATTAGCATTTGCGACTTAGGTAAAATTGTTAAAGTGAGTTTTTCTTTCAAGCCACAGTGGATATTGACAAAGATTTGTCGTTAACTAGACTAAGTAGATCGAGCTTCCTGCAACTTACAGTAGTTAACTGTTTAATTCTTATGAAAGCTAAACTTTTTTTCCCCTTTAGTATAATACAGTTTAATACTTGATCAGTGCAACTGGCGCAATGACTTCTTTTTTTTTTTTCTTCTGATTTTCCTCCTGTTAAGAGTTACTCTTGACTTTCCTTAACGACCTGGATCTGCTGACTTGGTGCTGTAGTTGCAGCCTAACTTTTACATCAGCTAGAAAACATGTGAGCCTGAAACAATTTGTTGAACTTAAAATCTTCTGGTGGGGCTCTTGCAGACACTTCAGAAAGATCCCATTTTGTTTACCAGCAAATGGGTAGGAGTTCATCCATCACACTGTGCTTGCATATGCTGTGCTATCATAGTGATACTTGGAAAACTGCACGTTCTGCTTTTCCCCCACCTGCACCCCAATTGATGACCAGCAGGATGGACTCCATCCAGCCTGCTGCATTTTCCTCAGGAGGCTGGAAGTAGCTGTCAGGAGGACATGGGGTGAGCCTGAAGAATTAAATTGCTGCCCCCTGTGCAGGAAAGAGTTTAAAGTGTACTAAAATACAGTGTTTTCTCTTAAAAGTGCTGGCCTTCTGCGATCAGTTACCTGTTTGGGGCTCATCTTGAGAACTACCACACAGCAGTGTTGATAGCTCTCTGTATAAAATCCAAGCAGCACACTTGGCCTTAGTACTGCAAAAAACTTAAGCACATGACATTTCAGTCAGGTGAGGAGTCTCAACAAAGTCAACATGTTTAACTTTGTTCATGTCAAGTTTAGTTGTTAGATTTTCCCTCCTGAATAAATCTGCACATGGTTTTAGTCACTCTTCTCTTGAAATACTGTCAATTATGGTTTTCAAGGTAGAATATTCTAATTCTTAAAGAAGGTGGTGTTCGTTCTAGTAGTTTTTCTACACCTCTGGCTTCTTAATGCTGTGTTACTTCAAGGTGTGCAGTGTGCTCTGCTGCTATCTTTGATAAGCTCTTGAATTGGCTTCCCCTTAAAGCACAGAGGTCCAGTTGGCTAGCACACGYTTTTCATAAGAGGGCTCCAGAGTCCTCCTGCATCTTCCCTCTCTCCAGCATAGGGATGTTATTGTAACAGATAAATTATATTGCACTTATGATAAATTTAAGAAATTACTTCCCTTCCTTTTATCCTGGGTAGGTTTGTCTTAGTAAATATTGACGACATGATTGGGGTTGACTACTTGAAAATTTTTTTTTTTTTATTGTAAAGTCTTCAGATATGTCTTTTTGAAAAGAGGCTGTGCTGTACTGTATCTCATTTTTCATATTCAGACTCTGCTGTCTCCTGTTGGTATCTAATATCAAGTTTTTGAATATTCAGTAAAATTATTGTGAGTTAATTTTTTTGTTTRTAATTCTTTCAGTGGAGAAACAAGATACAACAAAGACAAGATACTACAAGGTTAGTATCAGTTATTCTGCTAGCTTGTTAGAGATGGAAAATTATTCTTGCCTGCAAAATGTGAAATCCTGTAACCAACTGCTGAAATATTAAGTATTATTACGGAATAATATTGTAAACCTTAAGAGACCTTATTTGTAAGCCAGGATGTTAGCTTGATAGCTTTACAGAACTAAGAAGATTCTAAGTTGGTCTCCACAGAATATCAACAAATAGTGATGCATTTCTGTTATCAACAGGAGTATTAGAATAGTTCCTTTTTCTAAACGGGGGGGGGGAAGTTACCTGTAATCAAATAAAGCAATAGCAGCACCTGTTACTAAGGATGCCAGAATGTCCCATAGCACTGTGTTAAATCTCAGTAGTATGAAGCCTGGGAAAAGGGCTTCTGGGGCTCAGATGAGAAGTGAGAGCTGCAGCTCTGGTGAACAACCAGCCAGGTGCACGTTTGTACGATGGAGTTGGTAAGGAGTTGCAGAAGGATGGTAAAGGTCATGTAAAGAAGGCTATTGCCTTAAGAAGGTAATCTGTCACTTGCAAAAAAAGCCTACACTAGAGTAAGGAAGAATGAAAAGTAAGGATTGTTTAAATGCTTGAATTGTTCAATCCCAGCTCTTTCTAGGAAGGCAGTCTTTAGACAAAACATTTAAAACCAGACTTCTCCTTAGTGACTGTTGACTTGTACACCCAGAACCCAACAGCTGCTTGCATGTCTGTTGTAGGAAAACAGAGGCTCACCGCTACAAGGAACGGAGTGGGGTTGTACTCTGAATAAATAAACTTTATACAGTGCTATGTGCTGTGAGGAAGAATCATGCTTCCAGATTTTCCTACCTCTGTTTTGACATTGCTATTTACAGTTCTTGCAACATGGCTTTGTGCTCATAATAAAGTGAATAAAGAATATTCCCCTGCTTTATGTTCTTAAAAGTACCAATGATGTCTTTTAAATTCCTAGCCTTCTGTGTCAAATGACATGTAGTAGGTTCCTCTCCCCTCTCCAGTGTAGAAAGTGAACACTGCCTTGTGTTTCGAGAGGTGTAAGACCTATACCTGCATGGTGGGGTCTGAGGTCTCACATGGCTGAATTACAGAAGAGGTGCTCAGAACTCAAGCTCTGGACTTCYGGTGTCCTGTCTTTTGCTATTGGAAGCATATAAATGATTGTGCATTTTCTTGGTGAAAATTGTTTTTGTCGTTGTTATGGATCTGATGAGAATTGCACACTCTCTGCTTTGACTTCCTAYGAAAGTAAAATAGGTGATACAAGTGCGGACATAGCAATTTGTTACAGGTTTGTCCCTCTGCCACAGTTCTTGGTTCTCCTACAGACTCTCTGAGCTGTGACAGGAGCACACCTATTTCATTCAAGTTGGATTACCAAAGTGCTGGTTCTTTCAGTGCTGTTCTAGAGCTCCGTGACCAGCTAGTTTCACAGACTACTCTGGCTGAAAACAATTTTTGGAAGGGTTGCTGCTTTTCAGCTAGGTTTGTTCCATCAACRTGCTCGCTATGCAGCTGCACGAGCATTAGTGTCAATGTGTGAGGTGAAGTAGGGGAGAGGAAGAGACCACAACAGATTGTGTTTACATCAACTGTAAAATTCTTGTGAAACTGTGTCTTTGGCAAAGAGTGTGTGCTGCTTTCCGCATTACACAGAATCCCTTCCTGTTGCCTCATTTCTTCAAGGCATTGTCAATGTTAGGGCATGGGGAGAAGCAGGCATTTCATRTTTGTCAGGACTTGACTCTCCCGATGTGCGTGGTTTTTTCGTGTATGTATTTTAGTATCAACAACATTATCTCGGTTGTATTGTCCTTTTTCTTATTTACAATCAATAAATCTGTTTATAGAGTTTCAGTTTCAGTTGTGAGATTCCTCTTGCAGGAAGCCTACCAATGACCRTTCTAAAAAGGACAAGTGATTTGAAATGACTACTCACATTTAGAAAATGTAGGCCTCTCTTTTATGTTTAAATTTGTCATATGTATACATTAATATAAATGTCATTGATAATGATCCTTCTGTCTTCCTAGCCTGTACTCCCTTTTTTCATACAATTTGTGTGACTGAGTTTAGGGAAGACCCGAGGAACAGTGACTTTTACTAATGGTTGACTTTACTGAAGGAGAAGCATTTTATTATGATTGAGCAGATTCTTTATTGCTGCCATGCTTGCTCAGCAGCTAAATGATCTAAAATTTGCATGTCTTAATGTTGATGGGTTTTTATTTTGTAGGTCAAGGAGTGGATGAGCCGCTCTCTGCAACTGGTTTCAGACAAGCAGATGCTGCTGGTTTATTTCTCAGTAATGTAAAGTTTACTCATGTCTTTTCAAGTGACCTCCTTCGAGCAAAGCAGGCAAGTGCTTCTTGAGGTAAYTGAATGTAAATATTAGCTTCAGAATTTGGCATTTATTTGCTATTGATGATGCAAAAATAATACAGTGACAGAGAGCCGAAAGCTATTTTGATGGACTTAGAACTGCATTTTGAGTTGTGTTGAATTCAAGAAGGCCTCTGTGAGTAAGGAAATTTCAACGAGAACAGCTCAGTTAGGAAGCGATGAAGGCCAGCTTGCTTTGCAGGATGTCATGCAGTGTTGTTCTTACGGATTTGCCGTTATTTTGTATGTGCATAGGTTCTTGCTAAAGGAGTAGTCGGGACTTAGAGGTAACACAGGCTGAAGTCAGTTTTTCTCTGAAGAAACAAAATAAATTGGCTGTGATATTGTTGTACTGTCTTCTGCATTGCAGCTGTATTCTGTGTTTTTCTGAGGAATGCAGACTAATAYAGGCAAGATCAAGTTTTGCTGTAAAGTCAGTACAAGGATCTTGTACAACATGCAGAGACATTGGATTTTGGCAGGAATGTAATGGCACACCTCTCACCTTGATGCACTATTTTAATAGGTTAATTAAAGAGGAAAGAATGTTAATTACTGAGTGAGATTACGTGTGATTTTGTGTGCAAGATTATGAAATGCTCAAAAAATTAGGGAAGCAGAACTTTTAAAGGTAGAGGCATAGATCAGCTGTTCTAGGAAGGTCATGTCTCCTGTGGAAGCCCTGTCCTTAATTCTCTCTTCTATTACTGATGCTGTGATTTCAGGAGACATGTAGGCTTCATGTGATTGAAACTACTGAGCGATTCTTGGTAGCCCTGCTGGTTGCTTGCTTTTTGCTCTGCTACAAAAGTCTGTGAAGCCTTGCTGTAAACCAGATCAACAAAATCTAGCATAAATCCCCTTTTTTTCTTAAAACATACATCGTCAACATTGCTCATCAGTTTTTCAGCACAGTCCCATAAACTGCTGTAGCAGCACAACTTAGGCAGAAAACAAACTAGAGAGACAGGGAGGGAGGAGTACAATAATGAGATATTTTTAAAATGCGTAACAACTGCCTGACAAGTCACTTCCTTTTTGTGTGAATGGCAGTGATTATATTTAAAAATATTAACAGTGCTTTATAACATTCATAAGACTGTCTGTGCTATGTGCCTGCCTTAGGGCAATTGTTTTTGAATGCTCAGCCGCTTGAGAGTGAGTTTGGTAATTTTTTTCCTTATATTAGAGACAGCCTTTTCCATGAGAAGCATTTGCACTCTCATAATGTAGAAGACAGACCTGAATTTGTCCTTTGCATAAAGGAAATGTGTTTTGCCATTTGTTTGACAAGCTATCAGACTTTGTGGAAGCTTTTCCAAAGATGTGTAAAGCTGCAGTTTCCATTTGCTTGGAACTCCCTTTTTTGGCAGCTGCAAATCTATGAAGAAGCGTGCTTTACTATGCTGTCACTTCATAGCTCAAGTATGAGAGGAATGTACAAGTTCCCTTGCAAAAGAGGAAAAAACAGTTTTTAAAGAAACTGTTAGTGTTAAAGTTTAGTTTTCCTTGCAATGTCTCCTGCATCAGCTGTAGTCAGGGTGTGTACTGGTTACGGGAACCAGGAGTGGTACATGGTCCGCTGGCTACTGCCTGTGGCTGACAGCTGAGCGTTCAAGCCTGAGCAGGATAGAAAACAGGGATGTGTGCAAAGAGAGTTGTACTAGCTGGGCAGGAATTCCAAGAGCTACAGGAGAGGCAAAGTGAGCAGGTATAGGAAATGCAGAGAGAGGCTTTGCAGGGAAGCAAAAGAGAATAAGCCTAGGTGGGAGGGTCAAAGACTAGCTCYAGAAATTAGCAGTGTAGAAGAGAGCAGGCAGACCTGCAGTGTGAAAATAAAAAAAGACCAGTTGGGCAGACTGGGATGTGGTGTGAACAGAGCGTAACTCCGTAAGACTTGTAAGCTTAACAGAGCATAACACCAAAGTCTGCAGGGGAATATGGGGCCTTCTGTGGGATGCTCATGCTGTTGGGATAAGAACTCTGCAGCAGTGGAGGTAGGTTCAGGACTGGGACAGGCTGGGCCCTGAGAAGGACAAGAGAAAATCTTTGAGTCTTTTCCATGTGTAAAGTGGGGCTAATATCCCTTCTCTCACTGTGGTACTGTGAAGATTCAGGAACGTTTCTGAAGCATGCTGGTATWCTAGTAATGGATAGCATAGGAAGGGTGTGAGGAAGTTAATCGCTTCTTCAGAGCAGATTTTGGTTTCAGCACAGTAAATGAGGTTTCATGTTTACATTTACACTTCAGAGTATGAATTAGGGCCCAGTAGGTGAATGTTGTCTATTCTATGTACTGAACGAGATCTCAGTCCTGGAGAAATTTCAGGATACAATCATACAATTAACTCTACTATTAATGTATACAAGGACGTTGATTCAACCCTATCTGAATTTTGACGTTATTCTGTGACAGAAATTTAAAGTTGCGACATAAATAAAGCCTTTCCTAAGCAATACATTAAACAGGTCATAAAATCTTGTTAGTACAACAAGGCTGCTTATTATTTGCCAGAAGCCAAGGAGCCTTTTCAAAACAAGTTCTTTGAATGTCAGTTCAATTGGATGTGGACATKTGCACAAGTCTTCCAGCGGATATTACCAGTCAAAACTGTGCGAATCCGGTACAGCCTTCACACTTTGGTGCATATAAGAACAGGAGCAGGTTAGCCGTCCTTTAGTTCCCGTTATTGGCTGTGGTAGCCAGACAGCTGTATAATATCCAACACGCTAGAGACTGTATTAGGCAATACTTCTTCCAAAGTGGTATCAGAATTTCCTCTTGATCAGTTGTCTTGTCCTCCCTGCACCCCCAAAATCACATGCTTCCTTGGAAGAAAAAAAAGATATATAGCACAAAATTCAAGACATCCAGACTATTGTTAAAAGCAAACGAAGCCCTTTGGGTTTTCTCTGTCTCTTGGCCATGCTATCAAAAGGCAAGTGAATACAATAAGCTAGATTCCACCCCCCCCCCCCCAAGTGTATCATCCAGTGCATTTCTCCCTCGTAACATCAAGGCTGACACTTCAGTATGTTGGCAGCAAACACCCTCCTGACTCTTAACTGCTTTAAAAGTATTTGATTTCTGAGGTGCGTTAAGTAGCCACTTGCCAGAAAGTAATTTCRTTTGTTAGATGCTATGTTTTTCGCAGTCGGATTAACTGATCAGTTTTTAGGAACATACTGCTTGTGAGTCTGACCCACGTACTACATGTAAAGAATGTGTAGGCATGATTGCTTTGTGAGTGGCAGTATACTCAAGAGAAGATGTGGCTTTTATCCTGGTAAATCCTGCTGCTGCTGTGCGTTTTGCTGCCCACCTTTCATGGGTGCTAAGTGTCTTCAACTGTTCTGGACTYTGAATTGTGAAACAACTTTCAGAAGATTGCAGCTTTTCTGCCTTCCATGGCCTGACACAGGCCATATATCCAATTCTGACAGACACTACTAGCTGAAAAACTTTTTATCTTGTTTGTTTGGGTAGTTGGGTACTACTAATGTGATTCACATTGGCTGTGGTGGTGTAAGGTGATCTAGCTATCCCATGAGAAAACAGCTGATTGATGTGACTGTATATTCACTTTTTAGACTGCTGCCACAATTCTAGGAAAAAATAAGTTTTGCAAAGATTTGGAAATCAAGTATGATGCAAGACTTCGGGAGAGAGTAAGTGCCAAAAGAATTTGTTTTAATATTGAACAATGAACAATTTGAAAATGTAACTTACTGCTGATGGGTATCTTGGCTTATTAAATGGTAGATTTAACAGTGGAGAGCACTATTTGGTGTGTTTTTAATCACTGAAAACTGAACTCTTCACATCAGGTACTATAAATTGTTTGCAGAATTGTGAAGCAAAGCCAAAATTTAGTGATTAGTGCTGTAACTGTGATGCTTTAATGATTTAAATAAGGTAAGATTTACATGTAGAGGAATTATCTTAAATTTAATAAAAAGCTTAGCTCTGTTTTCTAACCCCATATGTAAAGTGTTAAAGATACTCCCACTACCTACCTTCTCTAGCCTGATGGCACAACTCCATGTTGGCTTTCTAGCTGTTTATACCTTTTCATTTGCATAAAGACTACTGGAAAGCTTTCTGCTGTCCATGGAACAATCTGCTTTCCTGATTAGCCTCTCTGCCTGATAACAGGCATAATTGTACCTCCTGTCTGTTTTTAAGTATGTTTCGATCAGAATAAACTCAGATACCAGCTTTTTCTGCTAATATGAATCACCCTTCAGGTGCTACACTGAGAGTGTCAACCGAATTTTAAATAAGGAAATGCTACAAAACCAAAAGTGGGATGGCATATTGCCAGCAGGCAAATAAGTGTTTAAGGAGCAGAACATGATTGTAGCATTTCCTATTTGGATCTTCTTTTTCTGTCAGAAATTCCAGTTCTTCCCCTGAAATAAGCAAGTTAAATGCCTCCCAGACTTCTTTAGTTGCTTTACCACCTGATGTTTTTGAAAATATTATGGTTTGTGATACAGAATTTTAGAAAGAATAATCTTAAGTCTCTGTTACACTTTTTTTCCCCTTTCATGGTGTTTGTATGAATGTATAGAAATGCCAATACAGTGCCTGCAGGCCACAGGTTGTAAGTCACTACTCTGGATAACTGGAATTGAGTTTGAATTGCATGAAAAGAAGCAATGTCCTTTAAAAGAACATATGTCATTGACCCTATTAAGAAAGTTTTTTTCTCTCATGCCTTGCTTTCATGAGAGAAGTCTGGAAAAATCTTTAACATTAGGATTTCATTTTCAGCAGCTTCAGTGCACTTATTTCTTCATGTCTGTCTTAGTGTTCTTAAACTGCCAATATTTTGCTTTAGAGAAGGGGATTGAGAGGCTGAAGTAAATGTGTTTCAGTACATTTAAATTCTGAAGACTGTAATAAATTAATTATTATGGCATYTAATTGCATATCCACAGCAAGTGGATAGTGACATAGAAGTCAAAAAAGCCTCAGTAATGAGTATGTATCTGTATCCTAGTCATCAACATCTGGATTTCTGGAATGTGTGTAACTAGGTGTTTGACCAGCTCTTACTTTCTCAAAATACTCATCGTGAAATCAGAACACATCATGCAGTGAAAACTGCAGTGTTTTCACTGTCTTCGGATGTTCCAAGGAAAGACCAAAGCTTTCCACTTGAATATATTTTGCATCTGTTAGTGGTAGTGAAGTATTAATCTTCAGAGGGAGAAGTATTAATCTGTTTTACCATTGTTAGAGATGTGCCTTGGAAAGATTTTTAAGGTCAAAAATGGTAATGCACGTCCAGGTATACCTATCTTGTAAAATACATTACAGATGATAAATAYTATGTTTTATAATGGGACTTCTAGTCATCCAGAATGGATGGCTAGCTGGTATATATGGGTTCTTAGTAGTGTTTCTCATATGGGCCTTGTATTTGGAGGTCTCAAAAATAAGCATGTCATTGAAGATAGTTAATTGCATGTTCTCTGAGTCCATTAGCATATGTTTTTAAGATCTTTTTTGCCTTTCTTGTTTTCTGAAAACACTGTCCACAGCAGTAATGTATGTCCTGAAAAAGCAGGGGGAGGCCTTATTATTTTTAATAGGTAGAGTACTTGTGGTTGTCTTTTT